>CM033472.1:180615296-181150296 GCA_019447015.1 Hymenochirus boettgeri | reverse complement strand
GAACTACAGGCTACATAGCTGAAGGTGTTTAGATTTCAGGAATATATAGTTTGTGGGGGGTATTTCTGAGTTATCAGGGTGTTTTGTGGAAAAAACTGCAGACTGTCCAAATTCGGAGTTGGCTAAATATTTTCGCTGTTTCTAACCATCATCATTGTCTCACATCGTGTCTTTTCGCTTCCACGTCCGCATGTGTAACCCACATATGGCATACCGTTTGATTCAGGACATTGGGAGATTGATATTTAGTAACTTTTTTTTTACATCCGTCAGGTTTTTGGCATGATTTCTACCTTTTGAAGTTGTTTTTTGTCATTTTTCAAAAAGTGCGAACTTCTACAAAGAACGGCGCCCACACCATTGATGGTATGAATGAACAAACTACAGCGTTACATAGCTGAAGGTGTGTAGATTTCAGGAATATATAGTTTGTGGGGTTATTTCTAATTTACGGGGGTGTTTTTGTGGAAAAACTGCAGACTGTCCAAATTCGGAGTTGGCTAAATATTTTCGCCGTTTCTGAGCCTCGTGCATTGTCTCACTTTGTGGCTTTTCGCTTCCACGTCTGCGTGTGTTACCACACATATGGCATACCGTTTGATTCAGGACATTTGGGAGATTGATATTTAGTAACTTTTTTTACATTCCATGGGGTTTTGGCATGATTTCGACCTTTTTGAACGCTGTTTGATGTTCATTTTTTTTAAAATCTGGTAAAAGTGCAAATTTCTACGAAGAACTGCGCCCACACCATTGATGATATGAATGAACGAACTACGGCGTTACATAGCTGAAGGTGTATAGATTTCAGGAGTATATAGTTTGTGGGGGGTATTTTGAGTTGGGGGGGTGTTTCGTGGAAAACTGCAGACTGTTCAAATCAAAACTGGCTAATTTTTTTTTGCTGCTACTGACATTGGCACTGGTCACGCTCTGGGTTAGTTGGTACCATGTCTCTAGGTACACCCACTTAATGTGGCATACCGTTTTATTCGGGAGGGCTAGGCTTTCATATTTGAGATGCGTTTGAACTTTCCTCCACAGTTTTTAGCTGAAATTCGCATTTGATTTGTCTCTGATTTTACAGTTAGAAAAAAAGGAAAATGTGAGAAAGTAACTTACAATTTGACGAAGAGCTGCGTCCGGGTACCTGTATTTGTGATCGAAACTAACCTCACTCGTAAAATCCTGCGAGTGTGTAGTTTCTAAAAATATCTCACTTGTGGGGATAGTTTAGATAATTTGGTAGATATTCTATGTTAATCGTTAGTAGTGGTTACACATTTTAATTTGGTGTAATTTATCTAGGAGGTGCAGTTTTAGTTTGGGGGTTCTCCTTACAGGAAAAGTCGGGTACCTACATATATCTGGTATCGTGTACTCGGGAGTATCTGAGCTTTTAGAAAACAGTAAGATTTTTGTGCGTAACCTTAAGATACTAAAGTAAAATGGGAAAAATCCATGAAAATGTGCAAATTTTTCATTTTTTTTAACATATTTTACCCCATAATCCAGTAAATTTCCAGAAAAGTTACAAAATTCTGTTACCAGGTTAAAGTACACTTGGTGCTGAAAAAAAATGTATAATATCCTGATTTATGCAAGGTTTCTACTGTAAAATTAGTCTAAAGCGATTAAGGGCAAAATCCTGAAAATTCTCTGGCAGTTAACGCAAAAAAAAATGAAAATCTCTGGCATTGAAAGGGTTAAAGCCCCATTCAAAGTGTCGTTAAATTTCACGTTATGTTAGGGGTTTTGAATCTATAGCACAGTGCTATTTCCAAAACATTTGGAAATGGCCTGTGCTCTAAAATCCTTCTAAAACCCACGTTAACCCAAATTTCTTCGGGTTACGTGGGTTTTAGAAGTATTTGGGCCATATTGAATCTCCCCCTAGGTTTTTAAAAAATATAAGTTTAGTTCTCCTTTAATATTATAACCTCAGGACCTTATAAATAATCAGTTCGTTTATCTAGACCACTTTTTATCTTTAAAAATTCATTTGTCTGGAAATATGCTAGGTAATTAGATCTGTAAGTTTAACATCAGTGGTGGGGAAAACACTGGAAACTGTTACGGGATAATTTTCTTGAATTTGTTTCCAAAACTGATCTTAAGAATTAATCAGCATTGATTCATGAGAAACAAATGTTCCAAACAATTTTTTTTTTGTAAAGAGGGGAATAAAAAATTGAGATACTGGCATTTTGCTAATGCTTTGATACTGCATCACAAAAGCAACTTTGATGAATACATTTGTACTGGATAAGAACTGGTCGATAGTATTGCATATAGCAGGTGTGGGCAATTAGATCTACATAGGGCCGCATGACAAACTTGGACTGTCATGAGGGGCCGTGAATAGGTTCAACTCAAATCTCACAATAGAGATTGCAATTTTAAATAAAAGGGTGTATAATATTTTAAATCCATTACAGATACAGGTCTAGTAGCAGGGGCAGTTATGGGCAGCTTATGGGCCCATGTTTGCCCGGGTCTGGCATAAAGAGAGTGTTTGTCTGAAACTACATGTGGACTACAGTTCTAAGAAGAATGCCTGAGGGTTCTGTACTGTGGCAACTGGATAAATATTTTTAGAAATGACTTAGAAGTGGGTAATTGAGAATAAGGCCTCTGTATTTAGATGATAACACTATCACTATATAACAATAACTATGCAGAGCATTGGAAACCCTCAAATGATATGCATTGTGGCAATGGACCTAGATACAAGATTTGCAACAGAGTAGCAATATGACATTCAATGTTGATCAAATGTAATGTGATGCATTTTTCTGTATATACTATAAATAGCTTTATGCCATTTATGGGGGTTCTAGCAGATAACCGACTTAGCTGTAGCAAAACAGTTGCCAGACAGCATGGCTAGAGCTAACCAAGTATATGTCTTGTATAAGAGCCGTGTAATTACAGTGCTGTAAGTTTAACTTCAGTGGTGGGGAAGATACTGGAAAGTTAATAAGGAACATGTCTAGAGTATGTTTCAAGGACTGACTAATAAGTACTAACCAGCATGGATTCAGGAGGAATAGATCTTGTCAAACTAACTGCTGTTGGCTTTATGAGGAAGTGAGTAGAAATTTAGACTCTGGCATAGCAGTAGAGTGTTTTAATTGGATTTTGCAAAGGCTTTTGATACAGTCTCCCCATAGCGACTAATGTATAAGCTAAGGTCTGTTGGTCTGGGGAGGCACATTTGTACATGATAGAAAATTGGTTAATGAATAGGAGCAGAGAGTAGTTGTTAATGGGGCTTCATCATTTTGGACTAAAGTGCTAAGTGGGGTGCCACAGGGTTCTGTGTTGGGGCTGCTTCTATTTAATCTATTTATTAATGATTGGAAGTGGGTATTATCAGCAAGGTTTCTGTGTTTGCTCATGACACAAAACTTTGTCGACCATAAAAACTTCAGAGGATGTGCAATCGTTCAGGGGGATCTAGATAGATTGTCACATTGGGCTGTGGCAGATGAGATTCATGCTGATAATGTAAGGTGATGCATTTTGGGCTTAAAAATCCTCACCCGGAATGCAAATAGATGGAATTTAAAGCCTCTGATTTTATACTGACGATATTTCTACAAAGAAAAATATATGTATACTTGTCTAAGTCAATTTATCTGGAAAATACTTTAATAGCAACACAAATATTTAAATTATTTTCATCATACCATAGCTAATGTAATCCAATTCTTAAACACCAAAACAACAGGAGATATTGCTTCTTCCTGCAATTTTTTGGTGATTTAGGCTAGAAAACTATTGGAGTTTTGAATTTTTATTGTGTACAAAAAAATTTCAGATAAATATGTCTTGACCGATGACCACATATACAAAAAAATTGGCTGTAGGGCACTAAGTTAATCTAATTACCGGTATACAATCCTAGTGGGTAAGAGGTGCAAATAATCTGCATATATACTATACAAAAGAGGGAAAAGCACAGAATGCAACACTCTATTTATCAAGACTAATAATGCTTTAATGTGCAGGGACTTATACAATAAAACACATAAAAAACCTCCTACCTCTTCTCGAATGCTAAATGTATAGACTTACAGATGCTAGTGGGCCATTACAGTATAAGGCACAAGTGAGCATAACCCCACTTATAGCATATCTACCAGTCTGTAGTAAAGTCAGTGAAGTCAGACATCTGAAGAGATGGCAGGTCCATAAAACAAAGCAGTGGGACGTGTTTTGCTCTGACATGTTCAGAGCTTTCTCAACAGTGCTGCTCTTTCCCCCATTTCGGACATTTTAAAAACACATGTAGTCAGGAAGTGCCTGGTGCAGGAGTGACGTCACTCCACATTGCACATCGGTGCACACCCATTGGCGGTGGCAGCGCCAATGGGCGCCCGATTGTCTTAACATGTAGATAGTTACAGTATGTCTCTCAAAATGTCAGTAACATGTTTCAGCCTATACATAACTCAGGTATCAATATCTAATTTGCCCCATAGCCTAATAGTGCAATATAAATATTTACAATCATATTTAGCACAGAATGATCTTTTTATGCAACAATTATTATAATATATTATTAACTGAACAATTTTGACTTTGAGTTATGGTCTGTTTCGTGGATGAAGAATAAAAACATATCTCTTCAGTAGACAATGGCTCCATTTGTCAAAATATCAAACGTTTATGTATAGTATTATTTCTCCAGCCTTATAACAGATCAAAATTCCATGAGTCCAATTATTTCTTCAAAATAGTTTGTACTCACAAGGCTCCTTACAAATATTTTCAAGTAAGAAAAAATTCAGATAGTCCAAAGTCTGATTTAGTCTTTTCAGAGTTAATGCATAATTCTGGATCACAGATTTCCCTTCTATTAGTAAGTATAATTCCATCAGCTGATCGTTTTAAGGGTAAGTAAAGTCAATTTTCCTGACGAGTTTGTGGATCTCCTAAATACAGAAAAGATTTAAATAAATAAGGTCAGATCAAATTCCTTGCATGTAGATCCATCTTGTCTCAGCACATAATAATTTATTAGTCAGGTCTCCTCCCCTGATAGTATTTTGTATTGAGTTTATTCCAAAGAACTTTAGTCCTGTACTGGAGCCATTGTGGAATTCAGCAAAATGTGCTGCTACACTGGATAGTGTTTTGCCCTCTCTCCAATGTGTCTCTGCCAGTCGTATGTCTGTTTTGTAAGTGTTTACATAAACGTGATTTCATCGTTTGCTCTCTCTTTCCTACGTAGAGCTTATTGCATGGGCAACTCAGTTCATATACTACGTTTTTGGATTTACAGTTAAAATATTTCTTAATTTTGAAATATCTGTCTCATGTTGCATTCCATATTCTTTCTTTTTTGTCCTTTCAGTCTATAAATTTTCAGAAATTAAATTCTCCGCAGGGATAGCTACCTTGTAAGCGCCAACCTCTGCCTATTTGTTCAATTTGGGTTTTAAAATGACTGTGGGTCAAGTGATCAGCTAAATTTCATGCACTCTTTGCTGTAACTTATGGTCTGTCTGTAATGTACTGTAAAAAGACATTGGTTTACCTCTGACCACTGCATAAACGTATTGATTGAGCCTTCATTTAGTATGGGCCTAAAAATGTATTTACTTGATAACTGGCAGTGATTTTCTGTTTAAAAAACAGACCTGATTTTTAAGTTGAAAAACGAAAAACAGAATTTACTGTAAATAGTGGTCAAAAACTTGATTATCATGACTTAAAAATTTAAAATCATGCTCAAAAAAATAAAATAATAAAAAGAAACAAACATGAAAAAACATAAAAAAATAGCAGAGCTGCTAGCTGAAAAAAACTTTGTTGGTCTTTATTATTATTTTTACCTTTACTACCATTTCTTTACCGTATATACTCAAGTATTAGTCGATCTAGGCATAAGTCGAGGTACCTATTTTTACCTAAAAAATTTGTGGTCTGATTGACTCGAGTATAAGCCGAGGGTAACAAATATGACCACTACTGCCTTCTCATTTAGTATTGTTTTGTGGCTTAAGTTGCCCTTTACATGGACAGCAGAATTCCCATACATTAATCCCATACAGTAATAGCCAAATCCAATACTGGTAACCCCCAATTCCTTGGCACTCCAGATGTTTGAAAACTACAACTACCAGTATGCTTTGGTTGCTGAGAATTGTAGTTTTTAAACATGTGGAGTGGCAAGGTTCAATAAACTTTTAAGTAAGCTTACCATCATTTACAATTCTCCTGACCCCCATATAGTAAAGAGCACTCTGACCCACATACAATAAAGTGCACTCTGACCCCAATAGTTAAGTGTCACCTGAGAGTTGTAGTTTCAAGCTGTCACTTGCATTAAACTAGCAGCCATTTTGCCACAAACTAAGAAGACTCATCAGATTTACAGCATCCAGATGAGCAGTGACAGTAACTTTCTAAGCAGATAAAGGATTTTTAACACATCGCCACCTACTGGTCACTATCCACAATTGCAGCATTTGGATCTAAATTAGGACTTGATTCAAGTATAAGCCGAGGTTAGGTTTTCAGGCTATTTTTAAAGCCTAAAAATCTCGACTTATATTTGAGTATAATATATGGTAATCTACCAAAGTATTTTAGGCATTTTTAGGCACTTCTAAATGAATGTGGTTTCAGAGTGGGGTTAAGAGGATGCTGAGAAGGCAAATTTGCTAAACCATTTTTTTTCTCTGTATACACTATAGAGCAACCTAGCCCTAAAAACAGAGACTGTAGTAATAGGAATGGTAAGTTCAGATTGGGAAAAAAAGGTGATGTAATAACAATATGATTTTAAAACGTTGTTACGGGATCATATTCTTGACTATGTCTCAAGGACTGACCATATCAGTAGAAATACATGATTGTTTTTTATAAAAAAAAAGTGAGTAAAGGTTTTTATTCTGGCATAGCAGTGGATTTACACTGTAGATTTTGCTAAGGTTTTTAATGCTTTGCCACATAGAAACTAAACCTAAGTACACCAACTGGGGATAAACCCCTGATACCATTGGCTCTTTGAGGTAGTCCGTAAAAGACCTAAAATTTTCCTTGTCTGTGATAGTCTCCCTATAGGGGAGTTGGCCGCGTTCGTTGGAAACACACAATCCTGTTGTGCATAGGGAGAACGCTCGGGTCTGTGTGTTCCCTGATCTTTGAAAAATGACAGACAGGAACTTGCAGATTCTGTCTGTCATCTTTCAAAAATCTTTCCTGTGTGTACCCAGCTTTAGTTCTGAGAGTAGTTGTCAATACTGAACCAAAATTGGAACCAAAATCAGGTTTATTTAGAAACAGGGACTTATCTCTAGTTGTCAATGGAGCTTCATCTATGTGGAATAAATTTCTAAGAGGAGTGCCGCAGCATTCTTTGCCTTTGTCTTTTTTAACAATATTTACTCTATGCACATTATAACACAGGATAACCACAACAGGTCTTAGATTTGTCTTTATTTCTTTCTAGCTAAATTGTGAGAAACAGAAATTACACAAAAAAAACCTTCAATATGACAGCAATAAATTCATATTGAACTGGGCCTTTAACAGCAAATTTCAATAGAATCTTAGAGCTAGACTATCTTGAAAACTTGTTACAAGCTTATTTTAATATAAACTTCAAGTTAGAACTAAACTATTTTAATGACTTGAAGCACCATGATTATAAAGCCATATTTCTCTGCACTTCTATGGTAAGAGTACTTCATCTAGATACAATCACTGTAAAAGAAAACCATGAATCCCTTCCTTAGACATTGACCCTTGCCATTGTGTTGTATGTATTGTCAAACAGTGCATAGATTGACAGCTTTATTTAGAAAGCAAGTAAGGAGGAGAGTGAACAATGTCTTTTACAGACAATGAAAAATCTACAGGGCAGTCACAAATATTTGTATCAAAAGATACAAGACAAAACACACACATTATTCTATTTAACAGATGTTAGGAAAAAATAATAGAAAGATAGGTCTACACAATTGAAAAATAGGTCTACACAATTCATCATTATTGATAAAGTTATACGTATGTGTACATAAAAGTATAACCAATCGATTTTAAACTTTGCTAATATGTCCTGAGGTTAAAGTATCTGGACACTAAATAACCTAAAATGTACCACAGTGTCTCTATCATCCAATCAAATTGAAAGAGGAAATTCCGAGCATTTTAAGTTCAGCTTATCCAAAAAGGATAATCATACAAGCAAACGCGAGACAGTTGATTAGCATTCATAAACATACTGTATAAATCACAATTTAGAAAAAAATATTTAAGAAGTACTTCAGATTTATATAGGGCTTTGTTCAGGCTGTTTTACATGCACAGCATGCCAAAAATCATCCGTGTGTATGCGTTGATCCGCCAGGCGGATCAACGAATGACCCCCAACCGAAGGCATACACACGGATGATTCTCGGTCGAAATGGCCGTTTGTCACATGTAGCGCTCGGCTGACGGGGGTCAATGCCCACTCAGAAATTGAGCGTGTGTACGAACCTTTACACCCTTTACACCCTGTTCACTATAGCCTTTAAGGTTTATAGCTTAACATTCGTACACACGCACAATTTCCAAGCGAGCAACGCCCCCCGATGGCCGAGCGATACACGCGATGAACAGCCATTTCATCTGAGAATTGTCCATGTGTATATGTTCAGTCGGGGGTCATTCATTGATCCGCCTGGCGGATCGGCCAACTACCCCCGACCAAACGCATACACACGGGCGATTCTCGGCTGAAGCGGTCGTTCATCACTTGTAGCGCTTGGCCATCGAGGGTCATTGCTCGCTCGGGAATTGCACGTGTGTACGAACCTTAAGATCTTTACTGTTCTAAGGACAGACAAACCTATACAGGAAAACAATGTTTTATATAATTTCAATGCAAACATTTGCATATTCTGAAATATGTAATAGAAAATGATAGTATTAGAAATTATAATATAAAAATCATCTGTGATGTCCTTACACAGAAATATACTGATAATTTCAGTGCAACTGATGTTAGTTTCTGAAACTGTGATCCTATATCCTCATGAGTTATTTATATTTAAAAACCGTCATACTTAAAAATCTGACATTTTACCAGTACACTTTAATATATAGCGAGCATATTGCAAAATTTAAGATTAATCTTTTGTTTTTATATTTTACCATAACAGGACTGCCAGAGCCCAAAATAGATGGTGTTTTTAGTGGCCTAAATATAGAACATGGCTTTTACACATCAAAGGTCTTCTTGCCACTAGTGGCAAAAGCAAGCAAACCAGGTGAGTAGACTGTTTCATATGATTACCCAAATAATTCCAATTAAATACAGAATTACTCTTTCCAAACTATATGTTTTACTATCTCTTAACAGCCTTAAGGCTATATAAATTGGTATACATGGGTCTATACTTTGGCACATGAATTATTTTTTTGTTTGATCCAGCCAAAATATCAGTCATAAATTAGCATGCATCTGATCAATCCTGTTCTATTTCCAGGTGATTGGAAGGCCATTAAATCCTGGTTGATCATTTGTTCTTTTGATTTGTTAATATTTTAGATGTGTCTGGAAGAATAAATATTTGTCAATTTGTTGCCTGTTTAGTTTAAATGTTAAACAATAAATCATTGTCTAAAAGCACTGAATATTAAATGGTAACTTTGGCATCCATCCCTTGAAAATGAGCTCTGTATCACATCTCTAGGTTGGCTTTTAGACGGCTGCTAGTCATGTGACCATAATACTTCCCTGCCTGTATTGATTGTTATGTCCTCTTAACTGTCACTTGTTTTTAACAGCTCTTTCAATGGCTTGAATTTGCCATCCTCTGTATAAATCTTGAGCAGAAACAGATTCACGTTTTTTTTTCCTTAAAAGACTCAGGAGTCTGGGTGTAGGCACTAATGACATCAATCAGGTGCAGGTGATGGCATTCAAAGCTACTGGAAGCAGGAGGTGTTATCCCTTTTTTAGCTAAATAATTTCTTTCAGGTTACTGTTAGATATTAATGGTTCATTCTAAACATACCACTGCATGCTTTTAATTAACTTGTTTGGAGACCATGGTCCCACTTTAATGTTGTATATGTTGTATAAAGCATTAACAAGGTTTTCTACCAGTGTTGATTGCATTTGAATAAAAGGGAGATAAAAGAGATTGAGGCAATCTGTAATTTGCCTTGTAAATGCATAATTTTAACTTTAAGGGCAATGTCACACAAAGCACTCTTCCAAACGGAATGTCAGGAGTGTATTAAATTTAACGTTGTAACTGTCATGCACTCATGTCTGTGGCATTTTTTCATTCTGGATGAATAATTTTACCCCTAGGATTAGTTAGCAGAAAAAGTGCAGAGGAAATGTACATTGGAAGTATAGAAGTAATATGAACTAACTGTATAAAAAAATGTATTGGGTTTGATCAAACCCAATTTTGTGGAGATTTCAAAAGGCAATGATAAGGATCCAACAGTCAGCCTACATAAAACTTGCATCAAAGCATCAAATGCTTGATTAGTGATTCTCACTGACTATAATTCAAACAAATCAAGTCACTCCGTAAACATTTGCTTAGATTAAGCAATTGTTAGCTGAGTCAATTTACATTCAGTAATAGTTGTTTTGGAATGTTTGTTGGTGTATCCCTTTGAGGAATGGCTGTATGCTAATCTTTTATATACCTGCCAATACATACACACCATCACACTATTATTATGAGAAATGCTCTTATTATGTTTGCCCTACCCACCCATAGACACACTTACACACATTAAATAAATACTTGAGATTTACATAACATTTAATGTAGGCATTTTAGTCTCTCCTTTGTTTTCTACATTGCACCATTCTATATAATCCTTTATATCAACAGTGTCATCCCTAAGGTTGTTAAACCAAACATACAAAACAAGTAGTCATTAATTTGAAATTTGCTTTTTGTTTCTTAAAACATGGTGCACCTAATGATAATGTTTGCATTATAAAAGCAATGAGCATGAAACAAGCAAGGAAAATCTGTGACAATGAGCCTGAACCATGAAGAATGTAGATTACATTATTTTTGTTTTATTTTCATGCAACTATTTAATATATAGTGGCACTGCTAAAGCTTCCCCTGTACACATATAAAGTATAAAATTATTATATTAGATATGTCAGTTATGGGCAGATATCAAATGGGCTCCCAAAATTACCCAAATAATACTTTGCAATGCATCAGCTAGTGAATTCAGTTAACAGCACTACTTAAATGGACAATTACAAAAAATGGGTGCGGGGTAGTTGTTAAGATGGCTATCACAGGAAGTGCTGCATGCAGAAGACCATTGTAAGTTTTTGCCCTGTAAGATAAAAGAAGAAAGAATGATAAATCCCTGACTATAGGCAGTATTGCGTCTTGCCTTTTTGATACCCTATTGACCTAAAGCTAGGTACACACAATACAGATTTCTGAAAGATGACAGACAGGATCTGTAATATCCCGTTTGCCATCTTTCAAAGATCTGCATACACACAGTCCTGAGCGTTCTCCCCATGAACATCATATGGAGAACACTCGGGACTGTGTGTTACCATCGGCCGCGCTAGACTCTTCTATAGGGAGTCTAGAACGGGCGATGGAAATTTTCAGTCATTCCCGCTCGTTCGGGAAACAAAGGTACACACCTAACAATAAAGCCCCGATACCATCAGATCCGACAGTATTCGGGCTTTATCGTTACTGTTTGTACCCAGCTTTACTGTGGGCAGCAGCTGTATATAAATAAATACATTTGTTATGATATGATATTGTACATGATACTTTTGAGCCCTTGCTAAGATTACTATCAGGATAATAACAGTTTAAAAGTTTCTATTTTTACTATTGTGTACTATCACTAGTGATGGCCCAGTTCGCGGATCCGGATCCGCGGCGGATTTACCTCGTTCGCGAACGGCGGATATCGCGGATTTTCCAGTTTTCCGCCTTCCGAACTTTTTCGAACCGCGTTTTTGAAAATTTTCGAGGATTTATAGCCCTCTCCTATTAGACCAGCCTTCTCTCTAGCAAGAGTTTCCATTTAGTCTCTACTGCTTATCTAGTAGAGAATCTGCAGGAACACCCCCTGCAAGTTTGGAAGCCAGGACCCTGACACACACCCCTCCCCAGTGGCATACTGATTGCATAAATGCAGTAAAGTTACACGTGATCAGCTGATACCAAACCAGCAGCAAAAACAGCAGATCATGAGTACCTTTATTACATATGTACAATAATCTGTTTAGAAACAGCCCCTGCCTGCGGGCCCAGTAGTTACCTACATTCCAAGGGTGATGAAAGAGGAAGCAGACATCCTTAGTTGACACGCTCTAAATCCAGAAGAATGGTCCTTTGCCAGGAGGTATTCAAGTCCATGGCCCTCCGATGGAGAAGGCCTGAAATCAGATACAGATTTAAATGGTGGACATATTTATACGTCCCCATCATCTTCTCTGGATACTTTAATCTGTGCATCAGTATCTGAATGGGTATATGCATCAGTGCCCTCTAATCTGTGTGGAATAAGTGTGGAATGACACAATGTAGTATGTGCAACTATGCCAAGATCAGCAAAGAATTTTCAAGCATGACTATTGACATATGGTATAAAACAGCAACACCACAGGAGTGTTATATTTACTCACACATGAATGCTACAAAAAGCAATATGTAGGGTTTACTATAGAAATTGGAAGAATAAGCACATTAGTAAGACTATGTTTGAGAGTAAGGGTTAAAATGTTTTTTCTCTTTGTTATGTGTTTACTATACATTCACCGATATTTATATGATAATCTGTGCTTATTATGTGTACATGTTTTTGAGTATATCACTTTAAGAGTGGTATGCTTTATCCCCCAGCTCCTCCCAATGTGATATTAAAAGGAAATGGAAGTGGCTGTGTGGAATATGTATGCATGTTTAATTTTATTTATATAGCACCCCTTGGGTACGCAGTGCTGTACATTATTATATACAGAGTATAAAATAAGTGGTGTATCTTGACATATTAGGAAAGAGATCCCTGCCCCTTACAATCTTAGTGGGAGTGAGAACATACGGATACAAGTAGGTAGAGGGGTACAAAGTCGCCAAACAGAGTATGCCTATGAGTAAGTATACCTTTGCACAAAATGCATAAGGCACTTCCGGTATGTAGTGTTTGTAAAATAAAAGCTACTTTCTTTCAACTGCAATTGGATCCCGGATTCATTTTACTGGGTGTGTGTCCTATATTCATAATTTGTATTGGTAAAGGCCCGAAATAGACATTATGACCTCCTTCAATCACAAAGTGCTAGTCTTTTGAAAAAATACTCGTATACCATCCCAACTGCTCACTCAAGTGGGAATATACAAATAAAATCCCTTTATTATACAAACAGTAGATAGATAAAAAAATCTATGTATAAGTGTATCAAAAACCCACAAGACCCTGGCACCCACCTCACATCAAAAGTACATGTATAAATCAGACAGTCATGAAGTTATACATATCTGCTCCAGTCTATACTCCTATAGTCTATACAAGTCACAGGAGTTTTGTTCAGAGGTAAGACAGAGGGAGCTGCCATATTAATGGTGCTTAATCAGTCTTAATTATTCTTTCCTGTAGTTGCTATCGTATAGAAAAGGAAAATGCACAAAATGAAATATTTGTCATTTTCTACTTTTCCAGAAATATTGTGAACTCTATATACTTTAAATAGTCCTAATTTCAAATTCCAAGTAGCATTGATTTTAAAGAAAACCCATTTAAAAAAAAGAAAAGAAATTAACAGTTAACCTGTTTTTTGTCCAGAATTTGTTTTAAGTTTATTGCAAATCACTGAAGCGGAAAACAAGGTTTTCATTTCAACCATCGTTTTTATATTTTAAATAATTTTAAATGTAACAATAGAGGTTTGTGTAATTTTCCGAAGACTGTTTTATTTCATTTAATTCTTGCTATGGTTAATTAAAAATGTAATTACTTTATCTGGCACAGGAGATACTTAATTAAACTGAATGCATTTATAGAGCAAAGTATATTATTTTCAACCTGTGTTATGGCTAAACTACTAAAATACCAGTATTTAGAAAACGGCTAATATTCTCATATGTGCGTTTAATATGTTTTAAGTACATTTCAACCAAAACATTTTAAATGGCATCAGTCCTCAAATAAAAAATATTTGAGATAATAACCACTTCTGTTTTTATTTTTGACCCAATAAAAAAACATTAATAGAAACCCCTTACAGCTAGGTAATGATGTTAGGTAATGATGTACTGTCACCAAATGCTTTAATCACTCAGCCTTTTGTGTAACGCTAAGCTCCAATTAACGACAGTGCCCATACTGGCGCGTTTCTCGGACTTACAATAGCAGTTTGCAATCCAATTTTTATGTGAATTGCATGCGTTCTGGTATTGAATTTTTGAAGAAATCAAAACACTAACCTTTGTAAATAGGATATACTGCAAACTCTACTTTAAAGTAACATTAATCCTCTGTACAGTAAATGGTTTACACTGCAAATCCCATTTTTAAGTCACCCTTAAATGTTAATGTGGCATCGCACTGTATTTTTGTCAGCTGTGTGGATTTTAGAGAAGTTACCATGGCAGCTTTGCATGACCTTTTATTGATAGGGGGATGATAAATTCTGAGTTTACCACCAAATGCAAATAATTCATTGTTAACTCTACACTGTTAGTGATGCAGCTCTCTGTTAATTCTGTGAATTGCACAGCAAATCTCATCAATTAGACTTCACCATATTTTAAATAAAAATTGCCAGATCTTAGATTTTGCTGGAAAAATCATAACAATTCAGTGTGATTTGATTTAAGTACAAACCACAATGTCAAACCAGATAATTATGTGCCTTTGATACCAATCAGAATAAAAGTACCATCTACAAAAATATACTGTGTTCCGGATTCTAGTTCACTGGGTCTGTGATCTGAATATTCAATAATTCACTGCCACCTTTTCAAGTTTTAAGGCCCTGAGGATGCCCCACAATCACTCTTGACTCTCACTGGCTATACACATCCCAGTCCTGGTAATTAAATGGGTAACACCCCAAGACTTACCCCAGAAACCAAAGGGTTAATCAATACACAATACCAGAATTCACGGAGTTAATTAGCATTTCAACAAGCAAAGCATTCAAGCAAGGTTATAAAGCCCAACACCCATTACTGAGTCTAAGGTTATGTACACACCATGCAATATTTCAGCCTGATCGACCGATAGTTTAGTCTGTCAATTGGGCCAATATAATCGCATGGGTTATGTACCGCGCGCTAGGTTACGGTAAACTGACGGCTGAGGCCACTATTGCTGTAACTGACAGTCCTTCCTCCTAGCCGACCGGTCAGAAAAGCCGAACAGTTGGTCAGGAGAAACCATTCCATGGTGTGTACCATTCTTAACAGTGTTCTTTAGAGCATTAAAAACAAAGTTTATTAAATTTAGATTTAAAGGACAAATTCACTGTACAAATTAACTTTATAAAAAATAAGTAAGGCTGTACAGTTGATAATCCTACCTCCCAATATTGTTTTGTTGTGGAGCACAGTTTTCATCTGCCAGGCAAAAGCAGTTTTCTTTGTGCTCCTCACAGAAACAATAATTAGAGGTAGAAAATTACCAATCCTACCTCCCTGCTCCAGGTACTTTTCATTTGAACAGTTTTTTTGTTATATATAATTTAAACGGCAACTTAGGGTTTAATTAAACCACCCCCCCACCTAAAATGTTATATCCTCACCATTAGTACAGCAGAAACAAAGCTTATCAAATTTAGATTTTAAGGACAAATCCACTGTACAAATTCACTCTATAAAAATACCTGGGGTAGGGATGTAGGTTTGGTAATTTTACCTCCCAATATTTTTTTGTTGAGGAGCTTAGTTTTCATCTGCCAGGTTAGTCCTGAACTTTCCTGTATGAAAGATAGTGCCAAAGCCAGGAGAAAGCCTGGCAAAAGCAATGTTTCTTTGTGCTGGTGCTCCTCACAGAAACCATGAGAGGTAGGAAATTACCAATCCTGCCTCCCTGCTTTTCATTTGTTTTTTAAACTTTATATGAATATATTTCTTCTTTAATTTTCCAAAAAAGGGACAGTGCATATAATGTGAAAATAAAACAGTGAGACCGATAATACACAATCTCAGAGTTTTGTGACAGAGTTTTTCCAGACACACAGGACATACCTCAATCTAATTAGAAAATATAACATTGGTTATAATGTATAGATTCATTTGATACCACCATGGGTAGGGTCAGGGCAATATATTCCCAGTAGTTTGATTCCATGTATGTGTGGTATTATTCTTAAACTTACTTTTCCCCAAATAATATTACATACCATATATACTTGAGTATAAACCGACCCAAGTATAAACCTAGGCACTTACCTTTAAAAAAAGTAAAAGTTGCCCTTTAAATGGACAGCAGAATTACCATACAGTAGTCACATACAGTAATAGCCAAATCCAGTATGGCTATTACTGTACGGGACAACTTTATGGGAATTCTGCTGTCCATTAAAGGGCAACTAAAGCCTCAAAACAATACAGAATTCTGGGAGAAGATGGCTAGGGGGTTGGAGGAGATTTTAAACTAGGTATGGGGGGGGAGGGAAAGTTTAACTACACAGGGGTAGATAGAGAAGTTAGGGATCTGGGGGCTAGTAACACAACGGAGGGAGGAGAAGGAGGAGGTGGGAGCATAGAGGATAAGGAGGCATGTACGACCATGTATGGAAGTAAATCAATTGATAATCTAAAATGTATGTTTACAAATGCAAGGAGTCTGGCTGGAAAAACCGGCGAACTTGAAATAATAGCGTTAAAGGAAAGGTATGATGTAATTGGTATAGCAGAATCATGGCTTAATGATTCACACGACTGGACAGTAAATATTGAAGGGTACTCCTTATTTAGACATGACCGAGTTAATAAGAAAGGAGGAGGAGTATGTATGTATGTTAAACAGGAATTGAAGCCAAATTTAAAAGATGGAATAGATGGGGGAGCAAACGATGCGGCAGAAACATTATGGGTGGAACTGTGTACAGGAAGCAAGAAGGTGGGTAAATTAATTGTTGGAGTGTGTTATAAGCCGCCAAATGCCGGGGAAGAGGTGGAAATGAATCTCCATATGCAGTTGGCGAAGGCTGCTGGTATGGGGCATGTTCTGGTTATGGGGGATTTTAACTACCCTGAAATAGATTGGAGTAATGGAACTGCCAGCACCTCAAAAGGTATAAAGTTCTTAAATTTCCTATATGAGCATTTTCTTTCACAGATGGTAGAAGTTCCTACTAGAAAGAATGCGTTGTTGGATCTGGTGATATCTAATAACCCAGAGCTCATTTTGGAGATGAAGGTAATGGGAAGCTTAGGGAATAGTGACCATGATATAGTGTCATTTAATATAGGTTGCAGAAAACTAAAGTGCACTGGCTTAACAAAAACTTTTAACTTTAGGAAAGCTAATTTTATGCTTTTAAAGGAATCGCTCCTGCTCATAGACTGGGGGGAACTGTTTCTAGGTAAAGATACTGAGCAGATGTGGACCACTTTTAAAGGGATATTAAACTATAACATTTCCAAATCGGTACCTTTAGGAAACAAGTGTAAAAAAATTAGGTCCACTCCTGCATGGCTTAATGCTCAGGTAAAAAGGGAAATGGAAAAAAAGAAAAGGGCTTTTAAAATTTTGAAAGCAGAAGGCACAGAACAGGCTTACAGGGACTTCAAAAGTTGTAATAAAGAGTGCAAGAAAGCAATTAAACTAGCTAAAATAGAAAATGAAATACAGATTGCCGAACAAAGCAAGTCCAACCCCAAGATGTTTTTTAAGTATATAAATGGTAAAAAAATGAGGACTGAGAATGTGGGACCATTAAATAATGGAGCTGAGGTGGTTGTAGAGGATGCCGAAAAGGCTAATCTGCTAAACCGTTTTTTTACATCGGTTTTTACTGTTGAGAATGCTTACAGTAGGGATTGTAACAATGTGCAGGGAGGAAATGAAGAGTTTTCACATTGGATAACAGAGGATATGGTACGGAATCAATTAGACAAAGTTAATATCAATAAAGCGCCAGGACCAGATGGATTGCATCCTAGGATTTTAAAAGAGCTTAGTTCAGTTCTAGCAAGACCACTGTGTCTCATCTTTTCAGATTCGCTTTTGTCTGGGGATGTGCCGCTGGATTGGAAAAAAGCCAATGTAATACCAATATTCAAAAAAGATAGTCGTTCACAGCCTGGTAACTATAGACCTGTAAGCCTAACATCAGTGGTAGGGAAGGTGATGGAAACTTTGTTAAGGGATCATATCCTTGACTTTGTCTCCAGAGATCATCTTATTAGTAGTAGTCAGCATGGATTTATGAGAAATAGATCATGCCAGACAAATTTAATTGGTTTTTATGAAGAAGTGAGTAAGAAGTTAGATTCAGGCACAGCTGTGGATGTGGTATATTTGGATTTTGCAAAAGCCTTTGATACTGTGCCACATAGGCGACTAATGTATAAACTGAGGACTGTTGGCCTTGAAGAAAACATTTGTTCATGGATAGAGAACTGGTTATTGGACCGCAAACAGAGTGTGGTGGTTAATGGTGCTACATCTATGTGGGCTAAAGTTCTAAGCGGAGTTCCTCAGGGTTCTGTACTGGGGCCGCTTCTGTTTAATCTGTTTATAAATGACTTAGAAGGGGGTATTGAGAGCAAGGTCTCTGTGTTTGCTGATGACACTAAATTATGCAGAGCTTTGGAAACTTCCAATGATGTGCAAGTGCTGCAAGCAGACCTAGATAGATTATCAAAATGGGCAGCAGAATGGCAGATGAGATTCAATGTTGATAAATGTAAGGTGATGCATTTGGGATTTAATAATCCCTGTGCCACCTACACCATAAATAACTCTGTGTTAAGTGCATCTGAAATGGAAAAAGATTTGGGGGTTCTGGTAGATAACAGACTTAGCTGTAGCAAACAATGCCAGGTAGCAACAGCTAGAGCTAGCAAGATATTGTCTTGTATAAAGAGGGGAATGGAATCAAGAGAGAAAAATATTATTCTCCCTCTTTACAAGGCACTGGTAAGGCCACATTTGGAATATGCGGTGCAGTTTTGGAATCCCATATACAAAAGGGACATCTTGGAAATTGAGGCAGTTCAGAGAAGGGCAACTAAATTAATAAGGGGAATGGAGGGGCTTGAATATGCAGGCAGATTAGACAAGTTAGGGCTGTTTACATTGGAGAAGCGGCGGTTGCGTGGGGACATGATAACCTTATACAAATATATTAATGGCCCATACAGTGAACTCTCTGGTGCATTGTTCACTAATAGGTCATATCAGAGGACTCGTGGACATCCTTTAAGGTTGGAAGAAAAGAAGTTTCATCTTCAGGTTAGGAGAGGTTTCTTTACAGTGAGAATGGTGAAACTGTGGAACTGTCTTCCAGCAGAGGTGGTAATGGCAAGTTCATTGAATAACTTTAAAAAAGGCCTGGATAAGTTTCTAAAACTAAAAAATATTGAGAATTACTGGTATTAATGAATATAGATCTGGTTGATCCAGGGATACTTTCCGATTGCTGTTTGGAGTCAGGAAGGAATTTTTTCCCCTTTTTTTTAGCTGGGGAATAGGGAATAGGTTGGACTTGATGGACGAATGTCTTTATTCAACCTTAATGACTATGTTACTATGTTATTATGTTAGGATTTAGTTGCCCTTTAAATGAACAGCAGAATTCCCATACAGTAATAGACATACTGGATTTGGCTATTACAGTATGGGAATTATTCTGTGCATTTAAAAGGCAACTAAAGCCTTATTCCTTGGCACTCCAGATGTTTGGAAACTACAACTCCCAGCATGCTTTTGTTGCTGGGAGTTGTAGTTTCCAAACATCTGCAGTGGCAAGGAATTGCCACTGCAGGAATTAGTGTACTCCCCCCCCCCCCCCCTTGTGAGTCTCCCCACAGTTGCCTTCTCCTACCTGTTACAGTTCCCCTGCTCTGGATCCTCTTCTCTGCTCTGGCGGCTGCGTGCTCCGCATTCCTCTGCTGGCTGATGTCACTTCTCGGCTCCGGCCGGCGTCGAATAGTGACGTCAGCCAGCAGAGGATGCGGAGCATGCGGTCACCGGAGCAGGTAAGTCTTTGACTCGAGTATAAACCGAGTCTCAATTTTCAGGCTATTTTTTTGCCTGAAACTTTCGGTTTATACTCGAGTATATATATAACCCAGTGCATGACCAGAATTACTCAAAAAGAGAAACCTCTTAGCCCAGCTGAACTTTGCAAAAAGGTATCTCACAATCTCCAACAAGCCTGTAGAAAAATATATTATTGTCTGATGAGACCAATATTGAACTATTTGTCCATAATACCAAAAAAATATGTTTACAGTAGTGCACAAATAACAAGACACATCATCAAAGCAACATCACGGAGAGTGCATGATACTTGTAGCTGCTCCTTGTATGTCTATTTTTTTTGTCACAAAACCTTTAGAGATCTGCTAGGAAGATTAACTTCTCCTTTAACACAACAATAACCTACATAAATGGCCTCCTTGAGACCTCTCTTGAACCAGTCATGTTCCATTGCCAAGATTTTGACATTACAATATTCAAAGGTATGTACTTCTTCCTCAAGATGCAGGTACACAGCCTTACTGGCTTAATTGGCTCTTCTGTGCTGGGCCATACAAATCAGAGCACTATTCACTGCACTGCATATATGATGTGCATTAAAGCATCTACTGTAAAATGTCTTTTACACTCGTTCACACTTCTCAGTGCTGTAATAAAATCAACAGGTCCTTCAATTAGGTATTAGTTTAAAGTATGTGCACACTAATTGAACCAGGATTTTGTAGGATTTCTATTTTACTCATTTAACTAAACTGTTTGAGGTTTGTTGTTGCCTTCTTTGTATGGATGTTAATTTTACAGTAAAGGCAGAAAATGTTCTGACAGGATTTGCCATCTTGTAGTGTCTGTAGACTTTTATATCCACTGTATTCACACATAGACAAACATTAACACAAATTGTTCCACTGTGTACCAACACTTTTTTTTTTTTTTGCAAATTTTTTAGTCAACTGCATGTGAAGTAAAGGATTACCATATTGCAATGTTTATATTTCTAAATAAACTAACCTATTATAATAAAACAAAGAGGAATGTACCATGATACCATGGCCTCAGCCTTATAAAACAATAGGTTTTGATTTTTTTTTTTTATCTAAAATCTTTTCATTTATTATAGCGGTGTGCTGGACTTTCCTTACAGCTGTTTGAATATATATAAATATATTTTTTTAGAGCAATAATACTCTAGGATTTAATAAAATCTACATACTTTTGTAAATGGATATTAGTTTTTGAATTTCCACATTGACCATTTTAATTCAGATTGTAAAGGGAACATGGTTAACCATTTGATTGAAACATGTATGAGATCTGTATCTCTGTGCATTATTGTCATAGAAACTAATACATGTAATTGGGAATCTCCACATAATTCACTTGCACTCTGTTAAATATTTAATTATGTTGAATTAAATAAACTTGTGATCAAATAAACTAAGCAGAAAGCTACAATACAATCTGGTATTTTTAGATTTTCATAGTTTTTCTTTTCAGAAGCAGGGGGAAAAAACATACCCTTAACTTTTGGACCTAGGAAAGTGTCTAATTTAATAGTCACAGATTTAAACAGGGATCTAGTTACTTAACTACCTATTGTACAACCGCTTCTAAGTGGCGATGAACCTGCTTTAAATTAAAGGAGAACTAAACCCAATTTTTATACTCCAGTATCTGAAAACAACCCCCCTAAAAACACAGATAAGCTATGAAATCCCACTTCAGTAAATTGTATTAAAGTAAATGGAAGCCTGTTAAGAGCTGGATGAATTATCTGTGTGTATGTGCAGTGTCAGACCACACCTCCTGGCCTCAGTCACATGCTTCATTGCTTTATCTGTCCTGTAAAAGGATTGGCTACAGATTATTAATATGTCTGACCAACTGTTACAAGTTTCTGCCATAGCTAAGGACTGAGCATGTGCAGAACATAATGGTCGTTGACCAAACTGTGTGATACTAGAATGCTGTGAAGTAAAGCACAAACCTTATGTTATTTAGGTAAATTTCCCAGCACCCATATCAAAATGAGAGGTAAGACAACGATTACTGGTTTTATATCAAAGTGTTCTGCCTTCTGGTTCTGTGTTGTTCTGTGGCTTTAGTTGTCCTTTAAAAAAGCTTTAATTAGCTCATCCCAATGTTTACATACTACTCGAGCAATCTCATTGGCTCCAACATTGTTATTCACTACCAGGGAAATCCTCTTTAATTTAAACTATCCTTAGGGGGTGGGTTCTTTCTATTTTCCCATGCTATATCTGATATAACCTAAGAATATCCCTGTTCACTCAACTTGTTAGGTATCCTTCTGAACTGGTGTGTCTTAGTATTTGGATCTGATATGAATCTGTTTTACATGATTGTCAGGCCAGTCGATTTATGTTAAGTTGAGTTGTTTTTTCTCCTCCACATAATGGACAATGGATTAAAATCAATTGCCATTTATCGTTTCAAAGCACTCATGTGATATACATTATCACATATCCGTGCGGTCTATACTACATAGGAAAGACAACCACCACACTTAGAGAAAGGATGGCCAACCATTGACAGGCTTTGAGACAGTCCTGTGTTGATAATGACAAACAGAAACAATTTGGAGAAATGTCAATGGCAAAACACAATAAGGAAGCAAGCCACCCACTAGCTAGTTTTAGATGGATGGCTATTTATCACAAACCCAAACAGGAAGGAGTGAACCAAAATAAAGCTTTACTGCGAAGGGAGGCCAGATGGATCAGACGGTTAGATACTCTGACCCCTTGGGGTTTAAATGAACATCTAGTATTTTCGTGTTTTCTATAACAATATGTTCTTTGATGTTATCCCCCGCGCACCTTCTCTTACAGTTCCATATGGTTCCTGCCAGACACTGCCGGAGTTCCACTGCCAGTGGTTTCTCTATCAAGAAGTATATAATTCCACAGCGCACCGGTCTTGGCAAAAATGTGTTATTTATTACACACGTGATGTTTTGGTACCAGTGTGGTACCTTTTTCAGACAGTTTTTTTTATTTTGATGTTGGATACTTACCTAGTGGTTACCATTGGAACGATGAATTGGGTCAATGATGGCGAACCTTTAATTCTATGTGAAACCTATACTAGAGTAGCTTCTCCGACTCTGCATCCGTGGACCAATTGGTGCTGTTGAGCACTTTAAAGGCTTCCTTCCACTTAGTAGTTGAGACTAGCGATGTGTTGGTATCACATCTCGCCATTTAGATTTAATTAATAGTTGCAAAGATTTGAGGGAAGGGGATGATGTTTTTGTACCCTAAGTATGATAGTGTTCCTCTAGGTTTTCTACATAAAACAATCTAATGTAATTAGATTGATTCACTACTAGAGAGCAAACTGGTAAGTTGAAACATATTATCATATTGGTCTCACTTGCTATGTGAGTTGTTTTTATATGTTATTATTGTGAATAATTAACAAGCCGTGAGGGATAGTCTTCCCTAGATGTTATTGCTGAAACAATGTGTATTGCTTTTTAATTGTTTTTATTGTCCGTGCACTTGGGGTGGGTTTATGATACAATACAAAAACATTTGTTAAGTGCTTTTCTCCTAAAAGACTCAAATCATGATCTGATGATGATGGTAATTGAGGGGTCAGCGGAGTGATGGGGTCAGGGTTTTTATCTATATACCGTAGTGAGTCACAAAGATGAAGTATCCTGACGACTAGCACGAGGTGGTTGAAATGCGTTGATGTTTGTAAAATAAAAGTTTAAAGTCCAGCGGAGTGCATCGCATTTATTGTTACTTGGTTATAATACTGGTGGATGCGCCGGGGCCTGCATATGGTCTATTACTGTTTGGAGTTTCACATGCAACATATGAAAGCTCCTGAATTGCAATTGGTTCCTATTAGAAAACAATTTTACCATTTTTTTTCTGACCAAGTTCAGTGTACCAGTTTTTTCACCACTAAGTTCTTTGTTTCCTCTAAGGGTCTGCCTCGGTTGGGTGACGGTGAGACTGTGTTACTCCAAGTCTGTTGTTTTCTTATGCAATGTTTCAAGACAAGTGTCCTCTTCTGTATATGAGAATGAATCACTTTTTTTTTTTAATAGTGGTGCCTGTGTACAACAGCAACAGACCGATGTATATTTACCCGGCATTCCACTTAATTTATCCAAGCGTCCTGGTGCGAAAAGAACTAAAAACAACCTCTTGGTTTTGAGCAAAGGCCTAGGAAGGGTAGTCAAACAGAGCCAGGAAATCAGATTAACTTAATTGATTAATAGATATAGGTATATTGAATTATTTTTATTGATTATCTAATGTTATCAAGGTATATTTAGAATGGTATAATCTTATAATTTAGACTGGCCAGCAATAGGATATCATATTACTGAATTTATATTTTTAATAGTGATTTTTAAAAAAAAATTAACATATTAATATTTGTATGCTCTACATTTTTTATATATTTGGGTTATCCTTATTTCTAACGTGCGTTCTCCCTAGTGGCAGGGGGTCACTGGAGCATAATTGATCTTATTTTGGCAATTTCATTTTATATATTCTGGTAGTCACACAGAGCCTGAGATTCTCAACCAGAATTATAGCCAGATGGAGCCAAAGATGCAGGACTTGAAAAGGAGCAAGGAATACAGTAACAGGAACAGATAATTCAGTAGCAAGATCAGGAATAGAGATGTCCGAACTTTGCAAAATCCGGTCCGCTCGAGGATCCGCAAATTTTTGGGAAAATTAGAAAATCCGCGAGCGGACCCATTAAAATGAAAAATATCCTCAAAATTACGAGATTTCTCGAATTTTCGAAAATTTTCGAAATTACGAGGAGTAATCCTCGTAATTTCGAAAATTTTTGAAAATACATATTTACGGAAATAAGAGAAATCCTCGTATTTTCGAAATTCCGAGTTTTCTCGTATTTTTGAAAATTCCCGAAATACGAGAGAGCTCGTAATTTTGAAAATTTTCGAAAATACGAGAAATCCGCGTTACGGAAGGCGGAAAATCCGGAAAAATCCGCCGTTCACGAATGGGATAAATCCGCGGCGGATCCGGGTTCGGATCCGCGAACCGGCCATCCCTAGTCAGGAACAAGGAAGTCAGATTTGGAACAAACATTCTGCACCAATATCTTCAACAGCTGTGTTTTTGAATCTGCCACTGAACTGATGCGTACACCAGTCTGTTCCAGCATGTGAATACAGACATTCGTGTCTGCCGACATACATATTGCATACTCTCGCTCATGACTTTGCCACCCTTTTAAGGGAGGCCTCTGGACAACCTTTAAAATTGAATTCTCTGAATGTGCCCTAAAAAAGCCATGGATTAATCAGAAGAATGGTCTCTTGCAAACTCCTCTTGACCATCAATGATGACAGTCAGACACCCTATAAGGAAGTTTTAAGAAGAGAAACATGAAAAACTGGATGAATTCTGACGGTTGTAGATAGTTTGAGCTGTTTAAATTTTCTTAACAATGGATCCATGGCTAATCCCAAATGAAAAATGTTGGAGGTCTTTCTGGGTCTCCTTTGTTTCTCTCAAGATTCCTACATACCTGACCTTGACATTGATTAATTTAGTTAACTTTATCATATACTTTAGAAGCAGACAGAAAAGATAACTTGGGTAGATCTGGAATTAGGCTGTGATGAAAACCACAACCACAAATGCACAGAATTGTTATAAGCAAACTCAGCAAACAGAAGAAAAGGCCAATTGGGCCTATATTGGGCAGCAGATGAAAAACATTGAATATATTGCTTCAATGTTTCTAACTGTTTAGCATTTGAGGATGTTGGTTAGATGAATGACAAAACTTGATTTGAAGGTTTGTCCAAAATCTTGTAATAAACTATGACCAATGATCAGAATTTTTACCTTGTCAGGAATACTGTGCAGTCTAATGACTACCTTTATGAATATTAATGCTAATTTGGAGGAATGAAGTGAGCCATCTTGAAAAATTGTCAACCACAACTAGTATGGTGTTAACTGCTTGATGAGAAGGAAGTAAAATCAAAAGCAATATGACTCCAAGGATTTACTGGAACAGAAGCAACCCAGCTGATTTATTGTGAAGACTTATTACGTAAAGAAAAGTCCATGAGCGAAACTCCCTATCGCCAGGTCTGATACTGTGACCTGCTGTTTTTAAACAGCTGATTGTGTGTATGTAAGTAAAGGTGCACATGATCAGCTGTTTTAAACACTGGTACCAGCAGTAGTTTAAAACAGCTGATCACGTGCACCTTAACTTACATACGTACACTTGTGAAGGTTCTCATTCATCCAGGTTATTGTACAGTATATCTGTTGTATTCAGTTAGATTACCTGGACTTAAAGTTTAGTTCTTGAAGACGTTTCTCTAGTCACCTCTCTTGAACCAGTCCTGTTCCTTTGCAAATATGTTAACATTGCAATATCAAAGGTCCTTTTTCCTTAAAGGGTAACTGTGGTCTCAAATTCTTCCAAACTAGTAATAATTATATAAAAAGCCTTCCATCGCACCTTCAAAATAAAATCTAAGGGCTAGGCCACACTGAAACGCAAACGCAATCGCAATCGCATGCGATTTCATGTGCGATTTTTTTGCGCTTGCGCTTGCGATTTCTTCAATAAGTATAGGAAATTGCATGCGATTGCGATTAAAAATGCAGAACGCAATCGCAATCGCACTGAAAAACGCGCGTTTTTTTTGCGTTGCCGCATTTTCTATTATTTGTTAAAAACGCAAGCGCAATCGCAAGCGCAAACGCAAAAAAAAACGCAGCAGTGTGGCCTAGCCCTAAATCACATCTCTAGATACAATTTGTGAGAACTTATTGTTGTAAAAGTTCAGCAATGTAACTTCCTGGTTGAACACGTTGTTTTTAGCCATGTGACCAGCTTGTAGTCATCTGACCAGCCTTTGCCTGCATTAATAGGCTCCCCTTCTCAACTGTCAATTTTTTCCTCAGGTACTTCCTGATTTCCCCAGCAATAAGTCTCAATTGAGCATGCTTCTCCCCCGGGGGGGAAAGGGACGGCAGAGGGAAGGTGAACATTCACCCCAATGTAATTTCTCACAGGCTCCATCCAGAGAGGTGATTATTAGCTCAGTGTAAAGGAAATACTGCAGGCTTTCATTTAACTCTAACTTGTTTTGAGACCACAGTTGCCCTTTAAGATGCAGATACAAGGCTGAGTCCGGACCTGAGGAATTGGCTTTTCTGTGCTGGGCCATACGTTTATGCAGTTGCTGTTTGGTCTCTCCCACATACAAATCGGAGCAATTCCACTGCACTGCGTATATGATGTGTATCATATAATCATATATATCATGTATATTCTTGGGTCTTTCGGATGTACCAATTTCTGTCTCAGTGTGTTGTTTGGGATAGTGTTTTTTGAAAATTCTTCTTAATTTCTTGGAGACTCCTGCTACATATGGGGTGACCATGTTCTTTCTCCTGTCTTGCTTTTCCCCTTCACTGTTGGTATTAGTGTCCTTTTCTTTCCTTCTACTTCTTTTGACACAGGCCCAGTCTGCATATATCCACATGTTTTAAGGGCTCCTCTGAGATGTTTCATTTCTTTAGCCTTCGCCTCTGTGCTAGTGGGGATGTTCTGCTCTGTGTTGCATGGTTCTGATCACACCCAGCTTGTGATCTAAAGGATGGAGGGAGTCAAACATCAAATACTGATCTGTGTGGGTTGGTTTTCTGTAAACCTCTACTTTCAGTTTACCATTCTCCCTGGCTTCTACCAAGCAGTCCAAGAAAGCCAGTTTGTTGTTTTGTACCTCTTTCACTGGGAAATTTGATGTTCTGGTCTATAGCATTGATGTGTTCTGTGAAGGTTTGTGCATCCTTCTGGTGGATTTTAACCCAGGTGTCATCCATGTATCTGAACCAGTGGCTGGGTGCTATGTCCTTAATGCCCTAGGCCTGTTTTTCCACTTCCTCCATGTAAAGGTTGTCCACAATGGGTGAAACTGGAGATCCCATAGCACATTGATGTGTTTGCTGATAGAACCTATCCCTGTATTTGAAATAGGTGGCATTCAGGCACAAGTCCAGTAGGGAACACACCTATTCTGGGTTAAGATCAGTTCTGCTGGTAAGGGTGCTGTCTTGGCCTAGCCATTTTCTCACCATGTCAACAGCCTTCTTGGTGTGTATACAGGTGAAGAGAGATGTCACGTAATAGGAAACCATAGTTTCTTCTGCACCGAGAACTATATATTCAATCTTGTTGGTGAAATCCTGGGAGTTCTGAATTTGGTGCTTGGAACTTCCAATCAATGACCCTAAGATGTTGGCTAGGTATTTTGCCACCTTGTATGTTTGAGAGTTGATGCTGCTGACTATAGGTCTTGGTGATGCCCCTTCCTTGTGTATATTTGGGAATCCATATATGCATGGATGTGCCTTACCAGGGTAGAGGCAATCATACATTGCTCAATCAATGGCTTTGTCCTTTTGAAGCTGTTGCAGTAAGTCTATGACCATTTCTGGTTCAAGAGAGGTGTTAAGGAGGCCATTTATGTCAGAATAAAGAAACCAAGCCTGATAGAGGTGTGTGTGTGTGGGGGGGGGGGTTTCAACACCAACTGTCTGCCATGTACAATGCTGTTTTGACACCTTACCCTGGGCAGTTCCTAAACATTTCTTAGCCACAATGCAACCACTCCTTTCATTCAGAAGGTCCAAAACACCTGGCAGTAATATGCTAATTGGGACTTTCCAGGGTACATAATTGCCAACAGATTCTTGTACAAGTCATTCTGAATTGAGAAAACCAGTCGGATGACTAGGGAAACGTCTTCAAGAACTCAACTTTAAGTCCATTGATCTAATTGAATGCAACAGATATTTACATACATACAATATGCTGTTTGAAATCTGCTAATCTTGGTACCTTTCATGGTCCTTCTTATTCCCCAGGCCCGTCCGCTGTAAGTACACCATTGCTACAGTCATTGTGTAAATTAGGCCACCAAAGCTGGTGAGAGGTACGTTTGAAACCAAAGTAGCCTGTGAAAGGATAGTCATGGGTTAATTTTAACACTTGTTAATATATCTTCAAGGACAAAGATGTATCTTTATGTAAAGAAGACTAGTCATGGCTAGTAAATTCAAGAAAAGACTGAGGAGAAGGAGAATCCATGCTGGATAGGATTAGAGCATAGGGTTCAGATTCTACAAGAGGAAAGTGAGGTTGATTTAGAATAGTTCTGGTGTGCAGATTTCAGAGAGGTCTAATGAAAATACCTTTGAAAAGAGCATCAAGCGTACCATTCTTTGAACCACAATGATGTGTTATATGGTAATTAAAACAGGCAAAGAAATAATACAAGATACAGTAGCTGATACATATATATTATGCTAAGAACTATATAGTAGTGACTTTAAAAAATGGGTTTCTCAAGTTTTGCATACAGTCTGTGTTCCCAAACACAGTGGAGAAATTTGGAGACATGGAGATGATGAAGTGTAAGATTATAAGAGGAGATCAAGATAACATCTACAATCAAAAAATCCTCAAGAATATCTCAAAAAATATCATTGACAAAATGCTAATAGGTTGTTGGGCCATTGCATAAACCAAAAGGCATAGTCAAATATTAGAAATACCCATAACAGGAACGAAACTCATCCTCTTCCCTAATATGCATAAGATGATAGGCTCTTCTGAGATCCAGTTTTGAAAATATGCTTGCTGAACGGAGACATTGGAAGAGTTCAGGTATAAGAGGTAAAGGATAACAATTCTTAAAAGTTATTGTATTTAATTCATGAAAATCTATACAGGGTCTGAGAGTCACTTTTTTCTGATGAGGAATATACCCACATCAGCATGGGGAAGTGGACAGAAGAATGAAACTTTAAGTCAGATTCTCATCAATGTATTTCCAAAGAGCAGGAAGTTCAGATTCGACAAAGGGAAGATCCTTCCAAAAGGTATAGGTGCTCAAAGAATTAGAACAACAGGATAATCGTAAATTAGTATGGTGATAGAGAGTCATCACCATTCAAATACAACCTTTGAATAAATCATTGAAGGCAATATATGTTGCAAAGTATTAAATTTAAAATTTGTGCTACGACCCTGGATAAATCTCCCGCTATATTAATATTGAAATCCCTTGCTAAAATATACAAATGTTTAGCCCATATACATTTGTAATTAAAGATATGATTAAGAAAATTTAAGTTACCAACAACTGCAAGGAATCTGGCAAATGTTTGTTAAAGGGCATGTCCACCCTTAAAACAAAAAAAAAGTGTCATTTGTAAGTTACCTTCCCCCAGCCCTACTGATATATTTTGCACTTTATTACCTGCATTACTAACCAAATTTTTGAAAGATGATAATTGTCTTCATTCTGGCAGAGTAAACTGGCCCCTCCCTCTATGCAGTCAATCAAGGTTGTGACAACTGACATCGCAGCCAATGATTGAGTGCTGTTTCACCTGCTGCCTCCTCTGCACATGCTCAAGGTTATTAGAAGCTCATTGAGAAGAGCAGGAGATACCTTTGCCAGAAACTAATATAACATGTAATTAAATATCTGATTACAAATGCATGTAATAAACTGGTTAAAATAGCATTTGGGGTTTTCTTAAAGGGAGTACATTCCCTTTAAAGGTGAAGCTATTCTTTTACAAGTTTTACACAAAAAAATCCAATGTATCTCAGTCATAATAATGAATGTACAGTAGTATGGGTTTAGAACGTAAATTTGATGCGCCTGGGGACACTGAGATGTAATATATTTTAAATTATTCCATTTCAAATGACATATACTTTTTCTGTTTATAACCCAGGAATGTGTGTCTGCCGTTCTCTGCTTCCATCCATAAAGGGACCTGTTATTGTGCTTGGAGCTGGAGACACTGCTTTTGATTGTGCAACATCTGCCCTACGTTGTGGAGCTCGAAAAGTATTTGTTGTATTTAGAAAAGGTTTCACAAATATACGAGCTGTTCCAGAAGAGGTAATGTAATGCACTAATTAAAAAAAAAACTTCTAAGCATGTATTGAGCCCAAAGGCATGCTATAAGGCATCAGTATTAACCACTCTCCATTAAACAATCCATTTTTGAGATCTTCAAACAGGAAAAAAACCTGCTAATACCAAGGTTCAAAAGGTCTGAGGAGAGTCTTTAACAACCCACCTGTTTAGTACAGTAGGTGGAAGCTCTAACTACCAGCTGGGCAAATGTAGGATATAACATTTGGCCCAGAGGACCAGTAACTTGTGATCTATCCCTGACTACAAGCAGATAAGAGTAGCTGGCATTTAATAACATACCTTTATTTAAAAGAATAGAATGCAACATATCTGAAATATTACTTTCATAGAAGCAAACACTATAGTGCCACAAAACTCCATATTGTCATCTTTATTTTTTAATATTTGTACATTTCTGAAATAGTATTGTTTATTTACCAAGAATTTAAAGTTTCACTTTGGCCCATGTAGACTTGTATTTAGCATATATCCTATATATTAAAAGCCTAACTGCTGCTTCCATGCTGCCGTCCATCCGTGTGTGTCACTGCAGTTCCTGTAGACTCACTACTAGAGGGAGATTCCCTGCAGTTTCAATTGATTTACCACTAGAGGGAGAAACATAAGAAACACACGTATGCATGTAGACCAACAGCAGAAAAGGTAGATTCCTTTGGTACAGAGGGGGGGACTCTGCCACAGGGTGACTCTGCCACAGGGGGCTCTGCCATGGGAGGGAAGATTCTGCCACGGGGGAATGATTCTGCTACAAAAGGGGGACTCTGCCACAGGGGGGGACTCTACAACAGGGAGGACTCTGCCACAGAGAGGAGGGATTCTGCTACAGGGGGACTCTGCCACAGAGGGGGTGGCTCTGAGACAGAGGGGACGACTCTGCCACAGAGGGGGGGAACTCTGGGCTTCTAGCACCCTTTAATGTAACAGGCTTAATGTCTAGTATATATAAATGTATACACTTTTGTGTAAAACACTATCAGGGAGATTCAATAAAAGTTAAAAATGGCACTAATTTTGTTAGGACAAAATTAGCACAATTTTTAACAATATGCAGGCTCATTTACCAAGAGCTCATTTCCACAATTAAATATCGCGTTTGCGAATGTGGGTAAATTCCAGCAAAGGAAATTTACTCACTGCGGGATTTTAACGCAAGCTAAAATGCAATATTGAATCGCGAGGGTCGGATGCGTGGGTGATTTTTGCGTAACCTGCGCATCTGACACAGTATGGATTTGAAGTCACGCTAAAGAACCAGTTAGCGCGACTCCATATGTTTGCCCAGCAATTCTGGGTAAATTGCCCCCAAGAACTTTTATTGAATCTCCCTGTATGCACTTAAGAATTACAATAAATGTTAATAAAACATCAATATACATGACGCCTTTCGTGGTTTCCCACCCCATATTAACACACTAACTTACCACTCATCATATGTCAGCTATTCTACTGTAAAAACCTACGGGGAGATTCAATATCGCAGGCTCCCGTTATTTAACTTAGCCCGATCCCGCAATACAATAACTGACGTAAATGAGATTACGTCAGTTATTGCATCGCGGGATCGGGCTAAGGTAAGAGCGTGGGTTTAACGCCTCCCACACAGTACCGTTAAGTGGCGCGCTACTATGTAGTGCAAAACTTAACGGTAGGGGTTTTGCATCTATAGCACGGCGCTATTTCCAAAAACATTGTGCTCTGGACCTCATCTACTTGCTCCATTCTGTCACTTTGCATGCCTTACTATCTTTAAACATAACCTTAAAACTTACATCTTCACGCAAGCATATAATCTGACTTAGGATAATACTTCACCCATTGACCCACATGGCCCTACCCTTATAAAGAACTCCGCTGCCAATCTACATATAGCCTACCAAATCACTTCCTCTACACTATAAACTCACATGGGCAGGACCCTCTTTCCTATTGAATCACAGTATGTCAAAACTGCTCTCTAACGTGCCCTACCTTTATCTGGGACTCTTGGGACTCGACTCGTTCCAATAGGTTTATACTTGTTTTGTCCAAAATTAACATCAACATTTCTGTTGGTTTGTGTTAGCATTATTAGATAAAAAGATCAGTGTTTTCCTCCATCAACAACTGACGGCAGTCATTTCTCCTGTCATGCCATGTGCTTTATTAGGACCTGTTATTCTTTGTATCTAATGTTACACAGGACTCATATGGAACTTTGTTTTAATTCCAGGGGGGTTGAATATTATGTGCAATATTATTAATGAATTGTTATTTGTGAGTGCTTTACTGTCATTGACTATGCCTATTAGAGGACTTTTGTGATGTATATTGGCACAGAGTGCTCAAGTTTGGTACTGACAATATGTTATGTAGTGTATGTTATATATTAACATTATACAAGGCTGTCCTTTCTCTGCAGGTCGAGTTGGCAAAAGAAGAGAAATGTGAATTTCTTCCTTTCCTCTCACCTCGCAAAGTTATTTTGAAAGGAGGGAAAATAAGTGCAATGGAATTTGCTCGCACAGAACAGGATGATGATGGAAACTGGATTGAAGATGAGGATCAGATAGTTCATTTGAAAGCAGAAGTGGTTATCAGCGCATTTGGGTCTGTGTTAACAGATACTGCAGGTATTGCACACCAGTATTAATGTACACATGGGAAAGGCATAGTTCTAAAAGGGTTTTTTCTCTTTGCCGCTTTATTCATTTTTTGGTTATGTTTGTAATCTTTCAACTCATTGCTTTCTGGATTATTTTTCTATGGCTGATTTAACATACAGCTTAAAGAAACAAGAAATTAGGATACGGCTTTCACTGCCTGTTTGATTTGCTTGCAATATAGATGTCATCTCGCAGTTTTTCCTGACACATAACCACATGTATTGATAACTTTTTGCAGTATTTCCTCTTCAAACATCTTCATCTTCAAACATTTTCATCTGCATATTAATGAGAGTTATTTTCTGTATTGTAAATATTTAAAATAGTGTAGAGTCATGCACAAATTTCAATTTCTTTTTGAAACTTCTCAATCTTTTTAGGACCCTTGTCTCTGTTTCAATTACAACTAGGCAGGACCAATGCATAAATGTAATGATAACCAGCTATATTTGCATAAAGTATTTTCAACAGTCACATTAATGAATAATAAGATAGCAGCAAACAAAGCAGTCATGTTTTAATGTTCTTGATTAGGATCTCATTTCCTCGGTGGAAACACAAGATCTTTTGTATGACTAGCCATAAATTATTCTTTATATTAACATTATTACTTTTTCATCTGAACATTCCTAAGAAAAATAATGCAGTTCTGTTTGTCTACTCTACATACAACAAAGGAAATGCTGATAATATTCAATGATACTAAATTATTTTTGATTTGTATTATTGCTTTTTATCTTGGGTTCAGAAGAAATTTTGCTGATGAAAATGATGTTCCTTGTAGCATTTTCCCTTTGATTTTAGATCATAGCAAAAAATTTTAGTTACTAGTACATAAAAACAATAGATGAATGGATGGATGGATGGATGGATGAATGGACGGAAGGGCGGGCGGGTGGACGGACGGACAACAGGGTCGCATTCATGCCTTCTTCCACATATTGCCCGGAGGCATTCCATGAAGAAATTATAGATAAACTGTTAACGGTGCACTCCTAAGTCTTTAGATAACCATTTATTTGAAACAAAACACAGCATGCTAAATCATCTTTGCAACGGCATATATATATATATATATATATATATATATATATATATATACACACACATATAGGTAGTAGTGTGTGGTAGGCACTCCTTACTGTGGTGAACTTGACTTTATATACCAGAAGAGAGGGACGCACTCACAGGTCTTTGCAAAAGGAATAAACTGCTTTATTGAAGTTTACATGTTTCTGCCCGTCCTGCAGGCTGTCGTCAGAACATCTTTTATATATATAAAAGTTCCGCAGGAGTGCATTTACCTTGTGCTTATAGGTATAGGTATTTGTTTGTATCTCTGTACGATGCACCCAGGGACAGATGTTATTTGGAGGCAAGAGTGCGGCTTCAATCGATTGTGATGTATATATATTGGTTACATCAGGATATGTTTACATGAACAGTTTAAACTGTAATAGAAGTTATTTAAGATTTATTCCTATTGCAACTAGGGATGGACTAAAACTCAAACTCGAGCCTGAGTTCGAGCCAAACTTTGAGTTTGAATGGACTCGGACTTCTTGAACTATCCCGGACCCGGATTTCTCGGACTTTCGATGTTTCCGGACTTTCGATCGTAAATTCAATAATTATCGAATTTATGGGCCGTTCACTAACTATAGAATGCAGTGCAGTGTAATGTATTGGTTGGATAGTGTAGTGGTTAAAGGCACTGCCTTTGACATGGGAGACCAGGATTCGAATCCTGGTTAGGGGCAGCAATTCAAATGTTTGGATTATTATAATACCCTAATAATATAATAACCATATAATAACCTAGTAATATAATATTGTTATTATATTACTAGGTTATCATATGGTTATTGTATTACTAGGTTATTATATGGTTATTATATTACTAGGTTATTATGGTTATTATATTACTAGGTTATTATATTACTAGGTTATTATAATCATAATAACCTAGTAATATAATTACCATATAATAACCATATGATAATCTAGTAATATAACAATATTATATTGCTAGGGTATTATATGGTTATAATATTACTAGGTTATTATATAGTTATTATATTACTAGGGTATTATAATAATCCAAACATTTGCCCCTAGCCAGGATTCAAACCCTGGTCTCCCATGTCAAAGGCAGTGCCTTTAACCACTACACTATCCAACTCTTCTCGCTAAGCCTAGGAAGGAAGGATCGTTCGTTCGTTCAATAATCCTCGAATGTATCATCGAATGTAGCTTGCGCAAAACCCGACAATTGCCCGCCTGATTTTAGGAAGTGTTTTAAAAAGTTTTGGAGATAGTGACATGTTCCCCAGACCATTTCCCAGGTGCCACAGCCATTTACAGTAAGTTACCATTGTTAGTTTAACTGTAAATCACTCGGATTTTTCGAACTAGCACTTCGGCCATCTCTAATTGCAAATATAATTAGTATGCTGTTAAATTCTTTCAGGATTAACTATATAGGAGGATATAATTTGAAAGAAGCCTTTGATTTAGTACAGAAGTTTAATATCACCTAATCATTTATTAGCAAAGTCATTTTATAGTATTTTTTTATTAAAGTATACATGATACACTTGTCTCTTGCCCTAAATTATGGTGTTCAACTAGACCCGCAAATGTTGAGTTTCTGCCAAAAAAAAAAAGATAGTGATAATATAAAGGATCATCCGTCCTTCCAGGACATTGATGAATCATATGCAGAACCATATGGACAATCTGGTACTGCATCTGCTTTTCCCAGACTGATTGTATGTTAACAGGTGCTCACTTTGCTTTCTCTGAAAGCATGTGATACCCATATAATCAGAAAGGAATGTAAAACAAATTAAAAAATGAATAAAAGCTAGCAAGGTGAGAATTTCTAAGGTCCTTTTAATTATAAAAGGCTGGTGTGAGAGATTTTTGTGTCTTTGACGAAATTCTAGTTTGTTGTATAGCTTGCCTATTGTACTATATGGGATAACATGCCCCTTACAGTATAATATAAGGATATAAAGTCCCCGAGAAGTTCTCTGACTATATTTTATACAGGGCAGGGAACTCCAAGTTGACTTTATAAACCATATATTACACTGTAATGGGGCGTATTATTTCTTATAATCCATAAGGTTTTTTTTTTTTTTTTTAAGTCTTTGAGATGTGTGTTTTATGTGCACGTCAACATTCACAATTGTGTGACTCACAGTTGCTAATAAATTCAGAAATGTAAATGTTAATAAACATAGGGCACAGACCTGGGCTTTATCTTTTAACATCCAACCAGCCGCGGGGTTTATCTTTTTCCTTTTGAGGGCGATTGAAGTTACTGTACCTAAGCTAATTCCTGTAACTTAAAACTAGAGATGGTCGGGATTGGAGATCTGAACCTGATTTTGCAGCAGATCGTGGATTTTGTGGAAATTCCGGAATTCTGCTTTCTGGTTTTTTTTCGAAGATTTCCGAATGTTTGAGGATTTTCAGCTGGTAATCCTCGAACGGGCAAATTTGAGAATCCTTGAACATTTGGAAATCCTCGAATTCGGATGTTTGAGGATTATCAAATGGCCGAATGTCCCACAGTCTGAAATTCACGGGTCCCGCATCTCAACCTGGGACCCCCTCCTGGGTCCTTAGAAGGACCATTGTGGCCCTTGCAAGTGCCTTTTGGTGCTTAAAGGGTCCAACAGCTGACATCGACTTTGCAGGTGTTGCTGACATCTTTTTAGATTACCAAAAATGGTCTGCGGAAAACCAGAAGTAGCATGCATGTGCGCTACCATTTTTTGCTGTTCTTCCAGCAGGGAAGCATTCCACAGAATAGTTCCCAGGTCCCAGAGCCATTTACTGTAAGTACCACTGCGATTTAAACCATTGTTTTAGGCAGAGATTTCCCCATTTACTTTAATGGCGGTTTCGCGGATCCTCAAGCGGAACAGATTTTTGGGAAGTTCTCCCATCTCTACTTACAACCAGTAGAAAGGAACACCCCAGACCAGCAGCTATCAGGTTAAACAAATCTTTGTGGAGGAGGAGAGAGACATTGGTTATTAAGTGACAGAAAGCAGCTTCAGCAGGCCCCATTAGTGAAGTTAAACACTGCAAAAACTGCCGAGTCATTGTTTAGGCATGAACACTGGAATGGGAGGAGCAATGGAATATAAGAAATGAGTCATGAGTGACATAGCTGAGTGATTTTTGTTTATTTTAAGGATTTATGCCACTGCACCTCCCCATATAAAATTTGACACTTTTGTATTATATTAAACATATAATAACTAGAGATGTCCGAACTTCGAAAAATCCGGTCCGCGCGAGGATCCTCAGATTTTCGAAAAAATCCATAAATTCGAAAATCCGGACCCGTTAAAACGTATTAAAATGAAAGTTCGGCAAAATCCGCATTAAAAGTGGTCTAAATAGCCTTGGTAACGTACACTTAATCACTCAGGGACCTGGGTAGTGACCTTAAGAACACGTATCAATGTCTACAATACCTAAAAATTACAGTCCGCTAGCGTGAATTTTAAAAAAACGCTATTTTCGAAAATACGAGGATTTCAGTAAAAACGGGGGTTTTCCGTAAAAACGAGGATTTCTGTAAAAACGAGGATTTTCGTAAAACCGAGGAACCGGAATCTTCTGCCTGCACAATGGCGAGTTCTGTAAGGCAGATGTATGCCACACAGTACCTCCTGGCCAGGGGGTAGGATGATTTCCCCCCTGGCACCTATCATAGCGTTGCCGAAAGCGCAGGATTATGGAGGGGCTCCAGCGCCGGCTCCTGCGCCGCTTCGGCTACCAGACCACTGTCTCTACCCTCCAGAGACAGTGGTCTGATCTGAAGAGGCAGAGGCCTCATTATGTTCAAGCCATGCGGCAACTGATGGAAGGCAAGCATACTTTTTATTATATTACTGTATTGTAATAAGTAGTAGTAATAAGTAGTAAAATATTTTAATTCACTTCTGACAAAAACATATTTATTGTATATACCTTAACATTAATGCCATTACACACACCACATTGGCCACATTCCCCTATATAGTAGTTTGCACACAACAAGGGAAAGAAGGCGATGGGGGTACTGGGTTACATAATGTCCACTGCGGTTTGCCACCATTGTTGAAGAGTCAGGCAGGCTTGGCCCCACTGGACATACCCCTCACCCCATTGGCTTCTCTCCCTCAGAGTATGCTTCATGCAAGGGAAAACGGGTGAACGGGTAAGGCTTTGTAGGAACCACACCATTGAGTTACAGCAGGCCTACTACAGTTTGCCACCATTGTTGAAGAGCCAGGCAGGCTTGGCCCCACTGGACATACCCCTCACCCCATTGGCTTCTCTCCCTCAGAGTATGCTTCATGCAAGGGAAAGCGGGTGAACGGGTAAAGCTTTGTAGGAACCGCACCATTGATTTACAGCAGGCCCAAACTTTGTAATATGGAGTACTGCTCTAGTGCCAGGCAGGATTGACCCAGAGCTGAAAACATTAGCCACAGAGTACCTGTTGCGGCTGTAGGAGATGGTCAGAGTAGGTGACACCACAAAGGTGCCTCGTGGAGAGAGAAGGAAGAACAAAGTACTGCTCTCAGGCCAAGTAGGATCGACCCAATCTTAGAAAAATTAGCCACAGAGTAGCTGTTGTCGCAGAGCATTTGTTATTTCACAACTTGAATGCAGAAGAGCAAGGTAGGACCATATATGGCCCTGCCAATAAGAAAAATTTGCCATTTGCCAGCTAAGCTGGCATCAGCTAAGCCTCTAGGCGGAAAATGAGGCGGAAGGAGCAGTATGGGTGGCCAGGGGCAGGAGGCCTTCAGTCACGGGCATCAGCAATAGGGGTGCTGTACTGAGATGTGATCCACGCCTCATTCATCTTGATGAATGTAAGGCGGTCCACATTCTCAGTGGAGAGATGGGTCCTCCTCTCCGTTACAACAAGGTTAGTCCTTAAAAGGACTGTTGGGTCTCAAGATGTGTGAATACAGGGGTGGTTAACAACAAGTGCTAAACCCCCACACTGAAATCCACACACAGAAAGCTCAAAAAGCACAAAAAACTCTCTCCAACTCCTACACTGTCAGGTCTCCACTAAACACACTCCAACACACTGACAAAATGGTGCCTGTGAAGCAGCCTTTTATACCCAGGGGGCTGGCAATAATCATGTTAGCTGCCATTGGATAATTTGGGACATGTGGCTTGCTCCGTCTTCACAATAATCCCCAAAATGCAGAAATTTCCCGCGAATTTACAAGAATTTCTCGTTTTTTAGAAAATTTTCGAAATTTCCAAAATTCTCGTAATTACGAGGACCTCCGTTTCTCGAAAATACGGAGATCCTCTTAATTAGAAAAATTTTCGGAAAAAAAAATCCGCGGTTCGGAAGGCGGAAAATCCGGAATAATCCGCCGTTCGCGGACGGGATAAATCCGAGGCGGATCCGGGTTCAGGTCCGTGAACCGGCCATCTCTAATAATATTTTCTAAGACAAACTTAGGATATTTTGTTTCTTTGTGAGGGGGGGTTATAACACAGCTCATAAAATGCCAGACACAATGACTCTAATATACAGGGCATTCTGGGAAGTATAACTTTACAAGCCTATAACCTAAGATCCAGAGAAGCTAGAGACATCCTCCTAGGCTTGTTAGAAAGCAAGGCTGGTACACACGGTGCAATATTTCGGTCCGATCGACCGATAGTTTGGTGTATTGGGCCAAAATTATCACATGCGTTTTTGGCCATGTCCGACCGAATGTTTGTCCGAAACAGACGAAAGGACAATTGGACATGGTGGAAAACCACGTCTGATTGTGCAGTCCTCTATGGACCACGCAATCAGTTGTGGTAAACTGCCGGCCGCAGCTACTATTGCCTCCTGGCCAAAAGTCTAGATGGTCAGTCAGGAGGAAGAATTGTAATCTGTGCACCAGCCTTTAAAGAAGGCATGTTTCCAGCTACAATATTTAGAAAAAAATCTGGAATTAGCACTGGTCCTTAAAAATATGTCACCCTATTACAGTTATTAGCTGGGGAGAAAAATAGTCCCAAAGATGAAGAAACCTTTTTTTTTTTTATTGTAATGATATTTAAATGTACATCATTTAATCAAATGTTTTTCTTCTACATTGTAATTCAGGATAGTGGAACAGTGTGTTTGACCCTGGCCTTCTAATTTAATTATGCATTGACCAGTGAAATGTTTGCATGTTCAGAATGTGTGCTGGGTAGAGTTTATTGTGAAATCTGTGACTGTTATTTATCACTTAATTGCTGATTGTAATTTGTCAATGTGACAACAGGTAAATTTTTAGAAAAGAACATTATATTTTGTAACATTTCTATAAGGCCTGGGAGGTTTTTTTCACAGTTTAGCAATAAATGTAATCTTGCAGTCATCCTAACAATAGAAAAGGAACAATGTACTTTGCAGAGTGTGGTGCATTGTATTACATATGTGAGTCATTTGGATAAGGAAAAAGACTAACTAGTTATTAAATTAGTATTCAGTAGCATTGAAGTGATGTGTCCACCTCAAGGTTTCTTACATCTATCCTTGAAATACACTGCAAATACTTTTCTTGTTAGGACAAGAGCCTTGAGTGTGTTTGAAAACAAAAAAATTAAATCCCTGTTCTCAGGGAGAGGGAGGATCTGTGTCAAGGAGAGGGAGGGTCTCTGTGCTATAATGTAATTGGCTGTCAGCTTCTAGGAAGCAATGCTGCAAACTTTATCCAGCTAAGGTGGATTGTGGGAGCTGACCCCTAGTACTCACAGGTTATTTTCATAAATCACCCAATGGCCACAGCAAATAGAGGTGAGACACAGCTTGTTGTATGTTTGTGAATGTACTCTGTCTATTGGGACAATGTTGTCTGCAGACTTTAGTTCCCCTTCAAAACATTTAAATTTTAGTAGTGGGAGCATCTGTAGTAATTTATTAAATACTTCATTACTAATTTAGGAAACCAGAATATCAAGCTGCAGTACACTTGCAAAAAATATCCCCAGTAAAAAGACAAATGCGGGTTTATTTACAGATAAAGTTTTTCTATTTTGAAATCTAAATTTTGATGTGAGTTAAAAGAATGTACTACTACCTCACTGTTAACTGTGAAGCTGGTCGGAAGCTTCTCATGCAGTGGCTGACAGCTCTCACATTTGTCCACCCATCCACAACTACCCTTTAGTTACTTAGGTGTAACCTACATTACATTCAGGAAAGGAGGAAGTGTCAAAGGGAGGAGCTGTAAGTTATTGCAATTGTGTTATCTTTCAGGTATCTACCACTTCTATTACCCATGCCATGATATGCTAAGTACAAATGTTTTTTTTATGTTCTCTTTTTATGGGGGTAACCAGAAAGTAATTTGCTAGTAACACAAGTGATGCCCCAGAATTTTGACCTAAACCTGATTTAACTGCAGAAATTATTAATTTCTAATTTACTTGTATTTCTAACATCTTTTGAGCAATATTTGTTTTTATGTAAGAGGATTCTTTTTGGATAAAAAATACATTTTAAAGGGAACCTGCAAAAGTCTGTTTAAAAAATTCCATCAGTATAAAACACATTTCACATTTTAACAACATATTTTTAAACAGTTTCAAGTTTTGTCCTAGTAAAACCTTTACCGTTTGATAGTATTTGTTCCTAAGACTTTCAGCAGCCTGTGCACAGAGCAATTGTTTTCCAATGCCCTTATTTAATTTGGTTTCTTTTCAATCTCTAAATTGGTCCTGGCCCCAGAAACTCAACTGTACTTTAGTGAGTGATCTAATTGATTTGTTATTATTTGGAAGTTCAGCAAGAAGCTGACTTGAATTTTGGTATTGAAAATGTTATTTAGCAGACTCTATTTAGCCACCTTCAAATGGCAAAAGTCGGATAGAAATATAAAAGTGTTTTAATGTAAACTTAACAAAGAATACAATTGTTTATATAACACGGCAGATGTGTGCATTAAAATGAACTTTTTATCAAAAGAATGGACAAATAATATGAACATTTTAAGGGTCAAATAGATCGTTAATAATTTGACTTGAAAAAGCCAAATTACTGTTCTTTCTTCTTCTTCTTTTTCTTCCGTTTTATTCTTCCGCTTCTTTGGACCATATCTCCTCCCACAGTTTTTGAGCTAGAGACATGAAATTCGGTACACACATGCGGGGTATATAGGAGAAGTGTGCTATCTTCTAGCTAAGGAATCCGCGGAAGCGTTACGGCGTTATCTGCAAATTTAGAATTTTTTTCCCATAGACTATAATGGTAACAATCCTCAAATGTGGATATTTCAAAACCGTTTTTTTCATGATTATAAATACAACCCCCCCCCCACAGACCCAGGTACACCCACCTACTGACCTACCTAAACTCAAAAAAATTAATTTAGATTTATCCTCAATAAAAGATAGTTTTATAGTTATAAACACAAAAAAGACATACCCCCTCAACCAGACCAAGGTACACACACCTACTAATCTACTTATCCATTACTGTGGCAGCCATACTTAAAGGGTAACTAAAGTAAAAAAAAACTAATTTGCATTTATTCTCAATAAAAGAGAGTTTTATGGTTGTAAACACAAAAAAGACATACCCCCTCAACCAGACCCAGGTACACACACCTACTGATCTACTTATCCATTATGGTGGCAGCCATATTTAAAGGGTAACTAAAGTCAAAAATGCAAATTTTGATCAATAATCAAAAAACTTTGCTTTTTTAACCCCCAACATGATACAGGTATACACAGCTACTGACCTACCCATCCATTACTGTTGCAGCCATACTTAAAGGGTAACTAAAGTAAAAAAAACGAATTTTGACCAATCATCATCATATTTTATCCCCCAATCTGAAAAAACAACAATGTCCTCTTCATTGACATTATTGAGTTTCAAAATCTGCAGCACAAACACACAAATTCCCTTCCAAAATGCAGTCTTTCAAGCCAAATTCAAAGTTTATACTTAAATTTTCCCTTTCTAGTTTCAGATAAATATTTCTGGGCGGTTGTTTTTATTAGAGGGTACAAACTGGCCAAATTCTTTCTGATACAGTGTAAATGTCCCAATCTGTTTAAGTGAATATAGGGATAAACTAAGTTCTGCTAAAATAAGAAAAACGTAAATCAAATTTATACACACTAAACCACTAGATCCTCAACCCTCGGCTTACAAAAGTCATATCATTAAAGTTGAATGGTGGTCTCCAAAGAAGTACCCTTAATACAATGACCATTCTATCATAACTTTCAAACAAGAAAAGTATGATGTATCTAGTTGTTGAAAATCAAAGGTTATAAGAATGTAATTTTCTACTTTCTACTTTCTACCTCTGCTGTGGCAGGAACAGCATGAGCTGTGTAATAAGCCCTACCTTCAAAAATCAATCTTTTTTTTGAAGCTACTAACCTGCAAACATTCTGTGTTTTCCTCTGCCCATGGACACCTTAGGGGAAATACATTTTTCCTTTTCAGGCTTGTGGCTAGCTAAACAAATGAATTTTGGACTTACAGTCCAGTAATCTACATCATGTGCCAATCAAACAGTTTTAAATGACGGTAACAGAAAATAGAATAAATAGTTATGAAACCTAAATTTGTTATGTAATTAATTGGTTAAACACAGAAATCATTAAGTTGTTTGCGGATGCTTTACAAAAATACTGCAGTTAAGGAGCATTTCTGTAACTTAAATAAGAGTTAAATGAACGTGCATTACACAGATACATAATTAGTCATGGCAGTCAAACACATACTGTATAGCTTTGTTTAATAATACCATTCTTTTTACGCGTTTTGTTCTTTTAAAAAATGATGCCATATATCTTTTATTTAAAACTTTTTATAGACTTGCATTTGTAGTTTGTTTTATTGTACTGATATAAATTCTTTGAAACAAGCACCTTAGATTATCTTTATACTAGGTAGGGAAAATATTTTATTATAAATTGCAAACAAATATAACGTAGTGTAAATTGAATGCTAAAAAACGCCCCATTTTACAGCAAAATAAGGTTATATGTAACTACTAGGAATGCACAAACCTGCCAGGTTTCTTCCATTGAAAAAGGTTTAAGGAAATGATTCCCAAGTTGAATGCTGTGTCAAAACCAATATTCCAAATTGAAACTTATACATTTGGATCTAACTCTGAATTAAAAGTTCATCAGTAGTTTTGGCGGACAACATTTCAGTGTCAGAACCAGTAGTGGATACAAAAGCAGGTTGGGTTTGAAACTCCATATCATTCATGTTTATTACCTGCTAACACACTTTAACTTCTGAAACATATTGTAAATTCCTAATTTGTGGCTATTTCCTCTTAGTTTTAACCATATTCAACAGGAAATTATAGTCCTAATAGCTTTTAGGCTATAAGGGAGTTTTGTCTTGACAAATCTGAAAAATGAGTTTGGTCCCTTAGACATAAATTTTAATGTATGTGATGTGCAGTGCAAGTCGAACCTCTCTCTGGTCATCAAAATTAATATTTATAAATCTGTAAAATTAATCAATTAGTTTCTTTACTTTTTACTTTAACCTCATATAAATGCAGATAATTGTGATATTACGAAGGGCATGTACATATGTACATACTTTTTTTAACTCTCCTTATATTTGTCTCCTATCTTTTCCATTGTTTGTTCTTTCTCATGTCATTTGTAAATTGTAGATTTAAAGGGCATGTCCACCCCCAAAATTATAATCCCCCCAACTACTGGCCCCACCATGAGTGTAGTTTAATCCTTACCTCAATCCCAGCTCCATAGGGTTCTCCTGTAAACCCCCCCCCCCCCCCCAAAGTCCCAAAACTAACCACCAGGAGGATAGCAGGGTCGCCTGCTATCTTGCCTCCGGTAGATATTTGCCATGCGCACTGCAGTCCTTCTCCCCCTCCCTCTCCTCCTCCCCTCCCCCGTTCTACTATCCCCCCCCTAGCGTCAATCCCCTTAATATGCTGCTCCCCCATGTCCCCCAGCCCCAACCGCCTTTTTTTTTTTTTTTCATAAAGCTCCCAAACTCTTACTTACCTCTCCGCTTTCCTCCGCGCACTGAATGACCGGCAGCCGCGTCCTGATTGGCTGCCGCTCAGCCAATCACAGACGGGACTGCCGGTCCCGCCCCCCTCTGCTTGCATTCTCGCAAGCAGAGGTCCGGCAGTGGGCGGAGGAATGAGGGGAGGTAAGTAAGAGTTTGGGGGGCTTTCTGAAAAAATATTTTAGCGGTTGGGGCTGGGGGACATGGGGCAGCAGCATATTAAAAATCAGTTTATGGGGTGGACATACCCTTTAAACACCTTTTCAAGTCTTAATTGTGCATAAGGTAAGGAGTTCACACCATCTGCATTTCAGTCAGCTCTCATTCTAAATGTTTCACATGAAGATTTATCCTCCAAATTTTACTTACGATCGTACACTATTGAGAAATGCATTGCACAGAGCTGTGCAAACATTAAGTTCACTTTTTATACTCCCCCTGCAGCTCTTTATACGCACTTTATCAGTGTAACTATAGAATTAATGTAAAAGTAGTGCAGGTGGAATGCAATCTGTGAAAAAATGTGAATGATTTAAAAGATTTGGGAAAATGAGCAGATTAAAAGCAATCTTTAGAGCTTGTGACAGACTGAGCCTGCACACATATGAAATCTACATATACAGGGCTATGTAGCAGTTAAATACACTATATATGGCACATAAACCAAACCGCTGCAACATGCTTCTAATGTAAATACCAACCAGTTTTTCAGTGTGTAGATTTTATGTGTTTGTGGGAAAAGGGCTAACTGGTTTGCCAGATTATTGTGCCTTGCATGATTGCAAAGGATTGCAATAAAACAACATTTATTGCAATCCAGCATTCAGTGTCATTAAGTTTAATAAGAGATCCTCAAAATTGCATGTAAGAACTCTATTGTTTAGTCTAAAAAAGTAGGGTTCAGTACACAGTATTTTTCAGACCAACAGACCATACGGTAATAAAACTGATCAGTAGTTTGTCAGTCAAAAGAAAAATGGATGCTGCTACATTTCAGCACAACAGCCATGTGGCCCATTGAAGACTGCATGAGCGTGAGAAATTACTGGCAGGTCTATTCAAATTTCATCCAATTTGGTTAAAAGTTCGAACCGATGTCTGGCTGTCTCATACAAATAAATTCCATTATTTCAGTCGATGAGACTGTACTGGCCCTAAATGCCTCAGATTGAACTTCTTAAACATCTTCCTAGTTTTGATGCACTGGTGACTGCTTAACTTATCAAGTTATTATCTATCATGATGGAGGAAAATTACAATGAAGGGCTTATAATTGTCCCAGAAAAAAAACTTGTTGCTTTGTGCAGTATAACTCTCCTATATTTTCTCCTATCTTTTCCATTGTTTGTTCTTTCTCATGTCATTTGTAAATTGTAGATTAAGGGCATGTCCACCCCCAAAATTATAATCCCCCAACTACTGGCCCCACCATGTAGTGTAGTTTAATCCTTACCTCACATCCAGTTATAGGGTTCCCTGAATCAACCCACCCCCCCCCCCCCCCCAAAGTCCCAAAACTAACCACCAGGAGGATAGCAGGGTCGCCTGCTATCTTGCTCCGGTAGATATTTGCCATGCGCACTGCAGTCCTTCTCCCCCTCCCTCCCCCTCCCTCTCCTCCCGTTCTACTATCCCTCCCCTAGCGTCATCCCCCTTAATATGCTGCTCCCCCATGTCCCCCAGCCCCAACCGCATTTTTTTTTTTAAAAAGCTCCCCAAACTCTTACTTACCTCTCCGCTTTCCTCCGCTGCACTGAATGACCGGCAGCCGCGTCCGTGATTGGCTGCCGCTCAGCCAATCACAGACGCGACTGCCGGTCCCGCCCCTCTGCTTGCATTCTCGCAAGCAGAGGTCCGGCAGTGCGGCGGAGGAATGAGGGGAGGTAAGTAAGAGTTTGGGGGGCTTTCTGAAAAAAATATTTATGCGGTTGGGGCTGGGGGACATGGGGCAGCAGCATATTAAAAATCAGTTTATGGGGTGGACATACCCTTTAAACACCTTTTCAAGTCTTAATTGTGCATAAGGTAAAGGAGTCTCACACCATCTGCATTTCAGTCAGCTCTCATTCTAAATGTTTCACATGAAGATTTGTATCCTCCAAATTTTACCTTACGATCCGTACACTATTGAGAAATGCATTGCACAGAGCTGTGCAAACATTAAGTTCACTTTTTATACTCCCCCTGCAGCTCTTTATACGCACTTTATCAGTGTAACTATTAGAATTAATGTTAAAGAGTATGCAGGTGGAATGCAATCTGTGAAAAAATGTGAATGATTTAAAAGATTTGGGAAAATGTAGCAGATTAAAAGCAATCTTGTAGAGCTTGTGACAGACTGAGCCTGCACACATATGAAATCTACATATTACAGGGCTATGTAGCAGTTAAATACACTATATATGGCTACATAAACCAAACCAGGCTGCAACATGCTTCTAATGTAAATACCAACCAGTTTTTCAGTGTGTAGATTTTATGTGTTTGTGGGAAAAGGGCTAACTGGTTTGCCAGATTATTGTGCCTTGCACTGATTGCAAAGTGATTGCAATAAAACAACATTTATTGCAATCCAGCATTCAGTGTCATTAAATGTTTAATAAGAGATCCTCAAAATTGCATGTAAGAACTCTATTGTTTAGTCTAAAAAAGTAGGGTTCAGTACACAGTATTTTTCAGACCAACAGACCATACGGTTAATAAACTGATCAGTAGTTTGTCAGTCAAAAGAAAAATGTGATGCTGCCTACATTTCAGCACAACAGCCATGTGGCCCATTGAAGACTGCATGAGCGTGAGAAATTTACTGGCAGGTCTATTCAAATTTTCATCCAATTTGGTTAAAAGTTCGAACCGATGTCTGTCTGTCTCATACAAATAAATTCCATTATTTCAGTCGATGAGACTGTACTGGCCCTAAATGCCTCAGATTTGAACTTCTTAAACATCTTCCTAGTTTTGATGCACTGGTGACTGCTTAACTTATCAAGTTATTATCTATCATGATGGAGGAAAATTACAATGAAGGGCTTATAAATTGTCCCAGAAAAAAAAACTTGTTGCTTTGTGCAGTATTGTGCACAATATTGTTATAAAAGCATCCAAAATAAACAGCTTTAAAACATTTCAAAGTGTACTCCAGTTCCTCTGTTTATCTGCTTAGCTTTCTCTGATGTGTCAAGTAATGTCTAATATTTGTACCATCTGTCAAGGTGTTCACTGTCTCTTAAAAAAACATATCCTCTTCTATTTAGAAACAAGCCATCAAGATGGGGAAGTTCATCTCTTCCTTTTCCATTTGATCCTTTCCCCCTAGTGATTACAAGCATGATTGCAACCATACCTTTACCCGGGCTGTTGTATCTGTGGTATTAAGTTACATCAGCTGGACTTAAAGTTTAGTTATTTACTAGCTGTTAGCTAGGAATAAATTGACACGTGGTAAATGTTATGATATCCCAACCATGTTAATATGTTTTGTTTTCCCCAACATTTCCAATGATAAAACTAAAGAACTGCCGAGCTTTTGAAGATAGCAGTATTATCTTTTCCCCCATGGTTTGTTTTCTTTGATTTAACTCTCCTTTTTGTGGCTACTGGCTCTCATATGTCATTCCTGCAGAGCTCATTTAAAAACAGGGTCGTCTGTTATCTCTACATAGCAGGTGTGGAAACGAATTCCCCAGATATTAGAAGTAGTTGATCACTAAAATCCTACAAAAGTGTATCTTCTATATGTTTACTTTGTAATTATTTCAATTTTGCAATTAATATATCGGTACTGTAGCATAATTAAGTGTGAAAGCATGTGTATCAAGGTTATATTGTACGTTATTTACTGAAACATTATTGTTTCATACTCATTATTAAACCAGCTGATCTGAAGCCACTCCTCTAAGGAGAAAAAAAAACACATTTGTATTAAAGAAAATTGAAGGAAATAATATATTTAATGTATATTCTTTGATCTCAAAACTAAAAATCACAAAAAAATTAAATAGACATTGTGATGCATAAATGTAGTTTAACCTTTAAAGTATACTTTGAAAAAAATACTATGAATAGTTCTTGTTTGTACTTACTACAGTGATTTAAAATTAAACTAACTGCAAATTGGGTAATAATCTAATGATGCATAGGGAGAATTACCCAGAACTTCTAACACTCTTCTGTACGCAATCTAATAGTGTGAGGGAATCCTTAACAGGCTTTAACCTGTGTGTGACTTTTAATGCCAGCTATAAGCTGATGTTAAAAACTCATGGGAAAACTGGCGCACATGTGATATTGAATTACTTGCCAATATCCTTTTTTTAGCACAGCTCTGCATTTTACAATAGTATACCCTTTGTAAGCAAACCTTTTCAAGAGTAAAAAGCCCTGAATTGCCTAATCTGTTTGCATATATAGTCAAGCCTGCCATTCCCCTTATTAATTTACTTGCCCTTCTCCAAGCTCTTTTCATTTCCAAGATGTCACTTATAAATCCGGGATTCCAAAACTGCACCACATATTCAAAATGAGGCCTTTTTGGTGCCTTGTAAAGAAAGATAAAACCTAAGCAAGTCTATTTTTTTTGATGGTCATGCTAATTTCAACTTACCATATATGCTCAAGTAAAAACCATCCCGAATATAAACCAAGGTACTTACTTTTAACTGATAAACTAGGAAAACTGTTTGACTCTAATATAAACCAAGGGTTGACTTTCTACCATAGGTAGCAACATAGATAGTTCCACAGACAGTCCTATATAAAATCCAATACACAGCCCCATAGATAGTTCCACAGACAGTCCCATAGAAAGTCCCATACACAGCCCCATTGAAAGTTCAACAGACAGTCCCATAGAAAGTCCAATATACAGTCCCATAGAAAGTCCAATATACAGCCCCATTGAAAGTTCCACAGAAAGTCCAATACACAGCCCCATAAAAAGTCCAATACACAGCCCCATAGAAAGTCCCATAGAAAGTCCAATAAACAGCCCCACAGAAAGTCCCATAGAAAGTCCCATACACAGCCCCATATTAAATCCCATACACAGCCCCATATTAAATCCCATACACAGCCCCATAGAAAGTCCCATACACAGCCCCATAGAAAGTCCCATACACAGCCCCATAGAAAGTCCAATACACAGTCCCATACACAGCCACATACACAGCCCCATAGAAAGTCCCATACACAGCCCCATAGAAAGTTCCATACACAGCCCCATAGAAAGTCCCATACACAGCCCCATAGAAAGTCCCATAAACAGCCCCATAAAAAGTCCCATACACAGCCCCATAGAAAGTCCCATACACAGCCCCATCGAAAGTCCCCTACACAGCACCATAGAAAGTCCCATACACAGCCCCATAGAAAGTCCCATACACAGCCCCATACACAGATGTGCCCTACATTCTCTGTGTTACAGGGTACAGCTTTTATTTTCCCAGGGCTATATGATTTTGTCCAGCAGCATTAAGAGCACAGACCCAAGTACAAACCGAAGGGAGACTTTCAAGATGATTTTAAAGGTAAAAAAATTGGTTTATACTCAAGTATATACGGTATAAGGTCAGTTCTTAAGACATAGACCAGAATAAATACACCAAACAAAAATTATAGTTCAGTATCTTTACCTGAGAACATACCACCCCAGTCCATGGGCTGACGGGATATTTAAATAGCATAAAAATTACTTTCCAGAACCTTCCTCCTCCAACCCCCCCTGCACGTTTCTCTCCTCCAACCCCACCCCCTACCCCCACATGTCTCTCTTTTGCAACACCATCCCTACCATGTTCGTCTCTCTCCTCCACCACCCCCATCTCTTAATTTACAGGTCTTCTCTTCCTCTCCTCCACAAACCTACCCCCCACGGCTCACCATTTACCTTTACGGGTTCTTCTTTTTCACAGTCTCGGATGAGAGGGTGCACCATGTTAACAACCCTCCTCCCACTGTGGCATGTGCCGGATTCTCCAATGGATAATGGACAGTGAGAGGAGATTGATTATGCGGCGCTTGGGCTTTTGCGTCCGTGATCCATATGCTTTACATTTGTCTTTTAGTATATAGGATTTACCCAGAGCTGCAGCCACTTGCAACACAGGTTAAATCACACTAAATGATTCACGATCAGTTAAACCCTTGCTTGCAGCGAATGCACGAGTATCGCAAGAGACCATCGCTTAGCTACCGCAAGTTATTCAGCTGTGCAGCTCTTTGGATGTCAGTATTTAACATCAGCTATCATCTGGGTAAAGTCTCCCCAACTGTAATTTAAATTATAATCCCATTACTTGTATCTACATAATGAGCTCAGGGATATGAGAGTGGTTTAAAAAAATATATTTACTATTAAGAACTTCTACAATCTGTGACATAAAATGCTCATGTACAAATTTAGGAACATGATACCTTTTGAGGTGTTAGCAGTTCCCCTATTCCAAACGTGTAACCTTTCCATCTGCATATGGATGTAAATCTGGTCCTCCTGACAAGGATTTGGTGGCTTGACACCTACAATTAATTTACCCACCTTCTAGCTTTCTGTAAACTGCTCCCTCCTTGTTGCATTAGCCTTTTCATTTACACACTGTGTTTCATTAGTCCACTGTTTACTCCAATGATGTCCATGGTACATTTACCCCCTCAAACCCTCCCCGAGAACTGCTGAACCATCATCACTGAATATCAGCCCATCCCTACTGTAGAGACAGACTGTAGCTGACAGAAAAGCCATGCATCAGTACTGCTCTGAAGAGGGTAGAACCCTCAAAAGCTTGTCAATTGTAATAAAATGTTAGTCCATATAAAAGTATCACACTACTTTTTACTATTAATACTATAAAGCTATTGTTGCCTCCCTAATATAGCACATGGCTTCATAATATTTAAAAGTAATTCTTGTTTTTGGTTCTTTTAATCCCTTATATTGTACCTTTCTTGTTTTATACATGTCCAGAACCAGCAAACTCTTTGGTTCCATAAAAAGTCCACAGTTATTTTTCGGTTGAAAAAGACATCAAGTTTAACCCTTCCACAAAAAATCCTTCAACCCTTACTCAACCCCCCCCCCTAAAAAAACCCAAACTTGCCTCCCAACCCACAAAAGAGCACAGTCTCCTCCATTTATATAATACCTTTGGGGTGAAGGGTGAGTGAGTGAGGTGTGTGTGCTGCGGGGTTTGCTAGTCTGTAATAACCCAGGATATTCTGTCTGTCTAAGAAAACATCCTAATGAGTTCAGATATTCAGGTAGAGCATTCCACAACCTTCAAGTATACAGAATAAGAAAATCAGAGAATCCCCTTTATGCACTAAAAAGTGCTAAGACAAATTGCAAGATGAAATACTGAAATTAACATTTGTCAAAATTTAGACTCACTTAGCAAGTCAGATGATGCGGATGCACATGCCCCAGACCCATCTCTAAGGACAATATCCTTGAAATACCTGAAGATTAAATCTAGGTATATCACATCCAACCCTTGCTTGGTCCACATCAAAACTTCAAACACAGACAAAATATCGAGCAGCGCACACTGGTAAATCAAGGGCTGCAGCCGTTGTAGTTTTCAAATTTATTCAAACATCACTAAAAGGGCATGTACGTAGTAGAGAGCGTGGCTTTACGCGTTTCGAGCCATAGGCTCTTACTCACAGGCTAATAGGTTAGCCTATGAGTAAGAGCCTACGGCTCGAAATGCATAAGGCCACGCTCTTTACTATGCAGCCTTTGATTTACCGGTGTGCGCTGCTCGATATTTTGTCTGCATTCCACAACCTTACAGCTCTCACAATAAAGAACCATTTACGTTGCTTAAGCGAAATATTTTTTCCTCTAAAGGGATGATGTACAGTCTTTTGCTCACCCCTATGAGAGAAAAGATCCCTTGCTAATTGGCTGTAGTTCCATTTAACATATTTATATAGGGATATCATATCTACTTACAAATGCCTCTTTTCGATAATCTCTCTTCAGAACACACATTGCCCATTTCTTTTATCAGTATAGTTGACTGTCTCTGAACCCTTTCTTATTTGTTTGTATATTGTCTGTGGATTGGTGCCTAAAAATGCGCTGCATACTCAAGATGAGGCCTTAAAAGGGCGAAGGCAGAACTATGCCTTCCTTCTTTGATGCTATTCTCCCTTTTATACAGTAAAAAAAAATTAATTTGCTTTAGCAGATACTGCATGACACTGCTTAGAGCTACTAGGTGTTAACTAACTCTATCCCATTTAGTGTATAACTAGCATATATCTTGTTTTTGCCCAATGCACAGTTTTGAACATTAAAGTTCATTTTCCACTTTGCAGCCCAATGACCAAGCTCATTTAAATCCATTTGTAAGGTAAAGACATCTTGCAGTGAGCCTATAAATCTGCACAATTATATATCATCAGCAAATACAGGTGAGACACAGCTTTTTGTATCTTTGTAAATGTGCTCTGTCTATTAGATGCAAAGATGAGGGGAGCACACTAGTTGCAAAAAAAGATAACTTTTTTAGTGCAAACACAGACCTCTGCCCCCTTCCTCAAGAGCAAGTAACGTGCTCCTCTCATCTTTGTATTTACTGGATATCGCTTACCCCAGGGTATGGGGCATTTGGAGAATTGCCCCTACATATTTATAGCAATTGCCCACATTGGTGTGCTAGAGTGATCTTTTTTCAAGTGCTCTGTATATGTTGTTTGGAGACTTTACTTCCCCTGCACCTCAGAATGTACAGTAAAATTTAACTTAATATTAAAATCATAGTACTGTGGAGTTTCCAGAAATGTAGGATGCAGTATAGGCCCCTCAAAATCAGAGCAAAAATCCACACTAACCAAATATTCTGTATCTCCCTGACAGTCTGCAGATCAAAACAACACAAACTCTTCAATTTGTTGAGGATAATTCAAAAAAAGACAAAGAATCATATGTAGTAAAGTAGCAAAAATTATTGGTGCATGAATGTCTCTCTAAGCTTTGATAGAACTACACAATTTATTATAAACAAATGTTCCTTTTTATGCAAATGAATACTGCAGGAGGTCTATGTTTATTGGAAATGGCATTTGATGAAAACATATATTGACATTTCCTAGGGATTATATCTACTGGAAAATAACTATTCATCCAGAATAATGTTAAATGCACTCTTGCTTTCAGTGTAGCCCTCTGATGAATTGCATGAGAGACTGCATAAACAAATAGAGAGAACTGTTGTATTCAGTTAGATTGGGATTGGGATTTTCCAGGGTATATAATTGCCAAAGATTCTTGTACAAGTCATTCTGAATTGAGAAAGCCAGTTGGATGACTAGCGAAACGTCTTCAAGAACTAAACTTCAAGTCCAGTTGATCTAATTGAATACAAAAGATATACCATGACCTGGATGAATGAGAATCTTCACAAGCAAATAGAGATTACCGCTTTTGCTCAACTTTTTAAAGACCTATGTCAAAGTGGAAACATTTACTGTAAATGTATATTTACTGACAGTCATTCATATACATTTTCAGTTTGTGAATATAGTCAGGGAGATTTAAAGGACAATGATACTCGCCGTTTCCCCGATCCACTGCACCATAGTACCCAGGGTGAGGACCTAAAATTGCTAAGTCCTCACCCTGGGTACTTTCCCTAACTCCTGCACTACTTACTGCAAATCTGCTTCGGCGATCTGCACTGTTCCATCTCTCTTCTACTGTCAGTGACAGTTGCGGGGCAGCCAATTGGAAGACACGCCTCCTTGCAGAGCATATCTTCCTATTGGCAGCAATCGCTATCTGTTACTGAAGCAGGAAGAGCGGAGGAATTTAGCGATCGCCGAAGCAGATTTGCAGTAAGTAGTGCAGGAGTGAGGGAAAGTACCCAGGGTGGGGACTTAGCGATTTTAGGTCCTCATCCTGGGTACTATGCTGCCATGGAGGAAGAGGAGCGAGGATGAGGTGAGTACAATGGTCCTTTAACTTGTAGCACAAAATTGGGGGCATTGTATAATAACTTTAAATGGCATGTCCACCCTGTAATTGTTTGCTGTAGTGTAGCCTCAAATTCTATAGTTAGATTTGCAGAAACTATAGCGGTTAGGGCTGGGGGAGGGAGCCCTAGACTACAGCAAATGGGTTTTGTGCTAGGGGGAGGGGGATGACACATTGGGCTAGGAGTGGATTAAATTATAGCTTTGGGGGTGGACATGTCCTTTAAAGGACAGCAAACAAGAGCGTCTTGCATTTGGGTAATGCATTTTGGGTTTAACAATCCTGGTGCCACCTACACCATAAATAGCTCAGTGTTAAGTGAATCTCTAATGGAAAAAGATTTGGGGGTTCTTGTAGATAACAGACTTAGCTGTAGCAAACAAAGCTAGACAGCAACAGCTGGAGCAAGCAAGATATTGGCTTGGGGGAATAGATTCAAGAGAATAAAATATTTTTCTCCTTCTTTACAAGGCACTGGTAAGGCCTCATTTGGAATATGCGGTGCAGTTTTGGAATCCCATATACAAAAGGGACATCTTGGAAATGGAAGCAGTTCAGAGAAGGGCAACTAAAATAATAAAGGGAATGGAGGGGCTTAAAGGGGAAGTTCAGTGCAAATACATATGCTTTTCAGAAAAAAGAGCAGTATTTTTTCATCCCAATGATCTTAATCTGCCAATTCAGCATTTTGTCTGTGTATAAATTAATGCAACCGAAATACTGGTTTCCTGTTTTCAGACCCTTTAGTACAGACCGTTATGGTCTTGCCTTTGACCCAGAGCCTGGGTTGATTCAGTTGCTCAGTAGAGATCTGAGCATCTTTGACCCATCCAACAGCCAATCAGTAGAAATAACTGTTAGGAACATCCCAAGGATGTGGTGTGGTGGGAAGAAAAAAGAGCGTTAGAACCTGAAATGTCAGCTCACTAATGTCAACAGCAGGGAACAGCAAAGGGTATGAAATAAACTGATCTTTCAAAATGGGAGAGAATATGTAGAATAACTAAGGAGCCGGGGCGTGGCCAGCTAACCTGGAGAGAGGATGCATGGACTGAGAGCTCCCGCTCAGCTACCAGGATTTTAGCCACTTACACCAACTTAAACAAGGTCTAAACACCTTAAAAACATCAGTAAACTAAACCTAAGATGGGCAGAAACAAAAACGCTCCATCTAAACAAACAACGAAGAAACTTACCCAGTTCTTCCCAGGCATCATGGACCCGCGAGGCGGGATCCAAGATGGCGGCGCCCATGGAGACCACGAGGACCGGAACCTGCACGGAGGAGAAAAAGTTAGAAAACATAAACAGACCACATTTAATGATAACACAGACACAGACTCTGATGAACAAAAAAAAAGATAAGCACCTACCAAGCACAGACCCCGGTGAGGACTCTGGAGATGCAGATCTACCCTCAGCCCAGGGCAACAAGATAATCCCACAAAGATCCCCACAGCCACATTCACAAAGAGAACCTATTAAAAGATATAGAAAGGGAATCAGAAGAAGAAGAAGAGAGTAGCATAACAGAAACTGTATATGATCAAAACTCTCTACACAACTTTCCTACTAAAGACACACCAGTGTCAGAAAACGTTTTAAAAGAAATGTTGATATCTCAGCACAAAGCTTTCAAATTAGATGTCACAGAAATGGTCAAATCTATCAAAAAAGATATAACAGACATAGCAGAACGCACCAACCATATAGAAAATAAAATGGCAGAATTCACAACCTCATTCAACGAGCTGGCAGACGCTCACAATAACCTAGATGAAAAAGTAAACACACTCCAAAACAAAATCACAGATCTGGAAGATAGATCAAGAAGGAATAACATCAAAATCAGGGGAATACCTGAAAATGTTCTAAACTCTGAACTAGACCAATACCTAGAGGACCTACTTGAAACAATACTGCCAGATATACCAAAAATAGAAAGAACACTGGACAGAACTCACCGACTGTTCAAACCAAAAAATGTCCCTCAGACAGCACCCAGAGACGTGATAACAAGATTCTTATTTTTTCAAACCAAAGAGCAATTGATGTCAATCTCAAGAAATAAAACCAACATACCAAGTAAATATGCCCATCTACAGTTTTTTGCAGATCTTTCACCCCAAACCATGCAACTAAGAAAGACTTTCCAAGAAGCTACAGAGATCCTTAGATATAACTTAATAAAATACAAGTGGGGATTCCCGGTTCGTTTGATAGCAACTAAAGAAGGCAAAACATATACCTTTAATTCACCAAGAGAAGCCATTCAAAAAGCTCAAGAATGGAAATTAATTATCCCCAACTCCATTAAAAATCAAATGAAAAATCTACACAAAAGCGGAAAAATCCAACAAGAATGGAACCACATCTAAAAACTGTCTGATCCAACCTACAGTTAAGTTAAAACTTAAATTAACTTTCAATTTAAGAACTAAGCAGCCAAAACACTGGGAATTCCTTAGATTCCTTATATACTATTCTAATGACTTACTAAAAATGAAAAAATTACTGAACAAGAATCTATGCAGGATAGATGTTTAAATGTTTGGATGTTTGTATGTTTATGTTCATGTGTTTAAAGAATTGTGGATGCCAATACATTGATATGTTAAAGTTGCACTTAGTGTTAAGTAATGATTCACTATAGATTCATTTAAAGATCTACTAAGATAACAGAATACAGAAGTACCCTAATATCTACTAGACATACTAAATCAAATCATATAAATCTGAGATACAGTTAGGATCTTATAAGTAAATGGAAACCAAATAAAACTATAAGTCTCACAATGTAAATCAATGTTTGGGAACCTTCCCAATACCTACTATTGAAAGAACTCCTAACAAAAACTGTTATATATAAATATAGTTATCAATACAGGGTATAATACCATTGAAAAACCTAGAAACACCCTAATCAATTAAGAGAGACTTCATGGATTAGGTAAAGTCCTACAGCCAAATCCTATTCCCTATTTGGGAACAATTTAGTCAAATGCCCAACCCAAAATATAAACTATCCACATAGTTAAGTTAAGAAGAGCTGAGTTACGTCAGATTAAGTCTAAGTCAATATAGATTAGTTACATATGGAAAAAAAAAAAACCTGTTTAAAAAGCAACAATTCCAGGTGGCAATTAGCCCTCTAAAAAACTAGATATCTTCTGATGACTAGGAAACTTTTATTAACCCTTAGTGGTTGTCTTATGACTCTACTGTTTATTTGTCTGTCGATTGTTATGTTTTATAAGTTTTGTGTTTAATATGTATGATTTGTGTGCTACGTTTCAGTCGCCTAACCCTTACACTACCTCCAAGGATACTGTAAATATTCTCTTGACTCCAAATATACCAATTAAAACAGAGATATATATAAAAGCACTTGCACCATATTTAATCTTAACTAAGTTACCTAAACAACCTTACAACAGAAAAATACCCCACTCCAATGGTGATTAAAATACAATCCTACATTGTCAGGGGTCTTAATTCACCTCAAAAAAGATTCCTCCTTTGGAAAGAACTTACAAACAACAAAATAGACATAGCATGTATACAAGAAACACACCTTAAGAAGACATCAAACCATCTCCTCAAACATAAATCATACAACAATATCTTTCACTCCTCATCGGACAAGAAAAAAAGGAGTCACCATTGCAATAAACAATTCATTAGCCTTTAAACTGTATGAAGCTAAGATTGATACCCAGGGCAGATATATAATTCTTCACTGTTCCATAAACAACCAGAACCTAGTATTAGCTAATTTATATGCACCTAACCAAAAACAAATCAAATTCATAAAGAAAATTATATATAAAGTCAAAGAATACCATCAAAAAAATACTATAATTTGTGGAGACTTCAATCAATTATTAGATCCAGAACTAGACTCCACCAACCCCAACACAAAGAAAAACAACAAATTCTCCAATCTTTTAAAATCAGAGGACCTATTTGATGCATGGAGAATAACGCATCAAACAGAAAAAGACTACTTATTTCTCCCAATCCTATAATATGTATTCCAGACTAGATTATATCCTTGTAGACAAATGGACCCTCCAGAAACTCCCTAAGGCCAAAATTTCCTCTATTACATGGTCAGACCATGCACCAATAACAATTCTCCTAAAAGAAAGATTCAATTTTAACTAACAAAGACTATGGAGACCAGGGGCACTTCTAGGGTTTTTGCTGCCTGAGCCAAACTTTTGAATGCCGCCTTTGATCATTTCCGGGCGACGCATTTTCTATCCATCTACAGTATCTCTGTATGCCTCTATCTGTATCTGTCCATCTATATATATCCATCCATACATCTCTGTATCAGTCTTTCTCTTGATCTATCTATCTATCATCTATCCAATCCCTGTCTATATCTCTCTATTTCTATCTATCAATCTCTCTATTTATCTAATCTCTGTCTGTATATCTCTATCTCTGTATCTATCTCTCTCCATCTATCTCTGTATCTATCTATCTATCTATCTATCTATCTATCTATCTATCTATCTATCTCTATATCTATCTATCTATCTATCTATCTCTATATCTATCCATCTATATCTCTGTATCTATCTCTGCATCTATCTCTGCATCTATCTATATCTATCTGTCTATCTATCTATCTAATCTCTGTCTGTATATCTATCTATCTCTGCATCTATCTCTGCATCTATCTATCTATCTCTGCATCTATCTATCTATCTCTGCATCTATCTATCTATCTCTGCATCTATCTCTATATCTATCCATCTATCCATCTCTATATCTATCCATCTCTATATCTATCCATCTCTATATCTATCTATCTCTGTATCTATCTCTCTGTATCTATCTCTACATCTATCTATCTGTCTCTATCTATCTATCTATCTATCTCTGCATCTATCTATCTATCTATCTATTTATCTATCTCTGCATCTATCTATCTATCTATCTATCTATCTATCTATCTATCTATCTATCTATCTATCTATCTATCTATCTATCTCTATATCTATCCATCTATCCATCTCTATATCTATCCATCTCTATATCCATCTCTATATCTATCCATCTCTATATCTATCTATCTCTGTATCTATCTATCTCTGTATCTATATCTCTGTATCTATCTCTGCATCTATCTCTGCATCTATCTATCTATCTGTCTATCTATCTAATCTCTCTCTGTATATCTATCTATCTCTATCTATATCTCTGTATCTATCTCTGCATCTATCTATCTATCTATCTATCTATCTATCTATCTATCTATCTATCTAATCTCTGTCTGTATATCTATCTATCTCTGCATCTATCTATCTATCTATCTATCTATCTAATCTCTGTCTGTATATCTATCTATCTCTGTATCTATATCTATGTATCTATCTCTGCATCTATCTATCTATCTCTGCATCTATCTATCTATCTATCTATCTATCTAATCTCTGTCTGTATATCTATCTATCTCTGTATCTATATCTCTGCATCTATCTATCTATCAATCTATCTATCTCTATATCTATCTATCTCTCTCTATATATCTGTATATCTATCTAATCTATCTCTATATCTCTATATCATAATCTATCTATCTCTATCTATATATCTCTATGTCTATCTATCTGTCTGTCTATCTATCTGCTGCCTGTCAGAAAAGATAATTAGTCCAGAGTTTCAGGAGTGGAGTGTTTTGCTGTTACTATTATATCTTCTGCACTGACTGCACATCAATCAAGAAAGTCTGTATCACTGACCTCGTCCTCTACCATGGCCCTTCCTCCGGTTAGCAGCAGGGAAAACAAGGAACTCTGCACGGGAAGGCAGCCTACAGTAATTGAGAGGAGTCAACTTTATGCAGCCACTTCCAGCAAATCACCAAATAGGACCTGCTTTGAGGGGCAGCACCACCAACCAATCAGATTCTCCAACACCCTCAGCCTACCCGGAGGCATGCAGTACGGCCCTGGTGCTGCCCCTTACCACTATTAATCAAGCCAGCAATAACCAGCAGTTGTGGGGTACGCAATCTCCTCATTTCCTCTGCTAGACAGTTAAAAAAAAAGAAACTTTGCCCAGACCTCCAGATTTCTGTGCTTACATTTTTATCCTATGTGCTAGTTTGAAGGTAGTGTGCGCGCGCTAAGCCTTTTCTTAGACTGCAGCTTTGCTCCAAGTCGGAGGGGTGTGTGTCTTGTGCAGCATCTCTGATTGGCCAGAATCAAGGAAGGTTGCCGAAGACGGAAGGGAGCAGAGATCAGCACAGCAGCACTTCTTGTGACAGTCGCACACGTGCATTATCACGGCCGCGGCGGCTGCCAGTAAAGGGTAGAATGCCGCCTGAGTCACATGACTCAGTGTGCCTAATGATAGATGTGGCCCTGATGGAGACTCAATCCAACTATACTATCCTCTGAAAACTCCAAAAATAAAATACAAAAAGCAATAATCAAATTTATTTGAATCAGGGGATTCAAATAAATGAATCCCCTGAAATAGACCCTTTCACACTATGGAACGCTCACAAAGCTGTAATTCGAGGCATTTGCATCCAACAAGCAACCCAAATAAATAAAAACAGAAAACAAAACAAACTGGTACTACTACAAAAAATAGCCGCATTGGAAAAAGAAAACAAACAGAGACCAACACAACAAACAAAATTACAACTGAAAGAAACAAAAGATAAACTTCATTCCCTAAATCTATATGATTATGAAAGAATGATTAGAAGAATGAAGGCCTCATTTTATGCCCAAGGAGGCAGAGCAAACAGAAACCTTGCCAATAGGATCAAAAACAAAATAGCTAAAACCAAAATTTCATTTGTTATAGAAAACAATATTAAAATAATTAACCCTCAAGAAATAGCCAATCAATTTAGCCTATTCTTCTCCAAACTATACAACCTTGCAGAAAATGGAGAAGTAAAAAAACCTAACAAAGAAACATTAGAAACATTCTTCAACTCAATACATCTACCTTCAATTACAACCGATCAAAAAGAATATCTAGACAAACCAATTTCCCAAGAAGAAATAAACAAAGCCATCAGAATAGCTAAACTTAACAAATCTCCAGGAAAGGATGGGTTTACCAATGAATACTATAAAACTTACCTTTCAATTCTCACCCCATATATGCAAAATATGTTCAACAAAGCTATAGAACTCCAGACATTCTCTAAAGAAATGTTAAAAGTAATAATAATCCCAATCCCAAAACAAGGGAAAGACCCGACACTCCTCGGAAACTACAGGCCAATTTCCCTTCTAAATAGCGACCTCAAACTATACTCAAAAATACTGGCCGAAAGACTTAAAAACATACTTCCACATCTTATTCATTTAGATCAAGTTGGATTCATAAAAAATAGACATAACGGATAACACAAGAAGAATCATAGATCTTATTGACTGGGCTAACCACAACAACATTCCATCTCTATTTATATCATTAGATGCCGAAAAGGCATTTGATCGTCTCAACTGGGAATATCTAAACTACGTACTTGAAAAATATGGAATACAAAACCAGTTCAAAAAAGCAATATTGGCTCTATACACTAACCCATCAGCAAACGTATACATATCTAACATGCTATCAAACTCACTCAATATCTCTAACGGAACCAGCCAAGGATGCCCTCTATCTCCACTAATCTTTGCTCTGGCTATGGAACCCTTGGCACAAAAAATAAGGGCAGACCCGAATATCACAGGAATTCAAATTAAATCCACATCCCACAAGATAGCACTCTTCGCAGACGATGTTATTCTAATTGTTACAAAACCAATTACCTCACTAATACATATCCAAAAACATCTACATCAATTTGGATTAATGTCATACTACAAAATTAACGAGAAAAAATCTCAAGTTATGGAAACTAATATTTTGGGGACCCTAAAAATATTCCTATCAAGTAAATACAATTTCAACTGGGACTCTAATGAAATAACCTATCTAGGTATCAAAATACCAGCCAACCTTGAAAACCTGTTCCAATCCAACCTTATTCCGCTCATAGAAAAACTAGAAAGTCAGACAAAAAAATGGAAGACTATGATGCTATCACTTATGGACAGAATAATGGCAACTAAAATGATAATTCTTCCCCAGTATCTTTACATTTTCAGATCACTCCCAATAACCATCCCAGAATCTTATTTTTCAAGAGCACAAAAAAACATAACCCAATTCATATGGAATCAGAATAAAGCAAGAATTAACAATCAAATTATGGCCAAAAACCGTAAAACAGGAGGACTAGCAATACCAATACTAAAAGAATACTACCAAGCTACAATCCTCGATCAAATAAGATACTGGTGGAAAAGCAACATAAACAAAAATCTATGGTGTGAGATAGAGGAAAGAATGCACCAACCTATGGATCTGAAACAAATCATGGGAGTAACCCTCCTAGGAGACGTGCAAATAAACCACCCATATATTTTACCCCAAACCTCTATCAAAATCTGGAAAAATATCCACAGAAACCAAAATATCCTAGCTCCACTATATGACTTCATACCCATCAACAGTCTTGAACTACTAATCCCAGATCTACACATCCAATGGGAACAACATCAACTAATAACAATAGATCAACTATACCATCAAGGAAAGCCAGTCCCATTTCAAACACTACAAAGCAAATATCATATTAACCCAAAAGACTTCTTCTAACATACCCAAGTAATATCCCTTCTCACAACTTCTAAAACAAAATGGAAAACGTCAAAAGAAACAACAGAATTACAATTTATAGCTCCTACAACCCCACCTAAAGGAATAACAACCTGATTAATGACAAAGATATATTTATCAAGCTCAGACCACATATAAAGTGGGAAGAAGAACTTGGGAAAATCTTCACTGAAAAACAATGGACTGATGCAGCTATTACACCTTTTAAACTTTCAAGATGCTCACAACATTGGGAAACCGCAAAAAAAATATCTCTGAGATACTACAGAACACCCACAACACTAGCAAAATGGAACCCCAATTACTCACCGATGTGTTGGAGATGCGGAGAAACCAGAGGAACTCTGATCCATATATTCTGGACCTGCAGGAAAATAAGAAAAACATGGTATAAATCTCAACAGATACTCTCATCAATATTACAAAAGCAAATTATACTCACTCCAGAATTGGTTATTCTATGTATAGACCTACAACAGTTCCCCAACAATCAACAAACCATTATCTTTCACACCATAATAATCATCCTTCGGCACATCGCTAGAAATTGGCTCATACCCTTTCATTTAATTTTGTATATCATAGGCATGCTAGTGTACAATGCTGTTTTGACACCTTACCCTGGGCGTTCCTATAACACCTCTTAGCCACTATCCAATCACGCCCTTAACACCTGGCTGTGATATGCTAATTGGGATTTTCCAGGTTACATAATTGCCATAGATTCTTGTACAAGTCATTCTGAATTGAGAAAGCCAGTCGGATGACTAGCGAAACATCTTCAGAACTAAAACTTCAAGTCCAGTTGATCTAATTGAATACAACTGATATATCATAGGCAATAATCTGGGTAGTAGGTTGATATCAGCTGATACCCCTGTAACACTTCAGGTGGAACCTTTTGGGTGGAACTTTGACAGAGATGTTTCCCTGTCTATCATGTAATCAATGTAGGAATGTTTTGAAAGGTCAAACTTTAAACTGTTTTACCTGTGATTCATCCTTTATCGTTTACATTATTAAATGTCCTTGCCAATTGATTGATGAGGGTAAGACCACAATACCTCACAGCACCAGTTGTCAATTAGGACAGGTAATTGACAATTTCTTGACATTTTATATAAGCTAGACATCATGGTACTGATTTTAAATTTATGGTCATTCACAAAGTCAGACCTTTGAGGAGAGGGAGGGACAGAGAATCAACGCTGAGATGCAAGGAAGTGTGGTGGATTCCCTCGAGCCCTCATGCTGGATATATACAGTGTGTATATGTGCATGTGAAAGTCTGTAGTAAGGTAATTTGTCTAGGCACAGGTATAAAAATGTAAGGATAATAATAAGTATATCAATCTTAACAAGGTGCTAAAAAATGCACCTTTACGAGTTCTCGCAAGACTACGTTCCACCCAGAGACACAGCAGTCTAGCTAGATGAGGGAAGATGACGTAGCAGAGACTAAGATGCGACTGAGTGTATCGCGGGACTTGAAAACAGGAAATGACTTATACTCTCAGAACTCAGCGTCTGAATGTGGGTATATAAGGCGTCTACTAATAAATAGCAAACACGCTGCCGAGAAAGCCATATTGGCGAAACGCGTCCAGCTGTTTGTGGTTCACTATCCCTGCCAGCCCGATCTTATCATGCCTATGTGAAAAACTCCTATGTATATGCTGTTATACTCACTGTGGACAGATAAGTAAATATGTATAGTCTGTATCATAGTTTGACTATGACTGTGGGTTATCTTATGGCAGGCAATAGGAACTATTTGATATTTATACACCGTTTTTAATTGTTTTTAACATATATATGCAATTAATGACTGTAAAGTTATCCCCCATATTTGCACATTAAAGGGATTTTTATCTTTTTTCACTATAACGTTGAGTGCTTAAGTGCTTTCTCCTTCATGTACTTTGCGTGTGAAAGTCTTTCTTGTTTTTATTTTATTACATTTATTATTTATTGTTTAATGTTTAGTAATTAACAAAAAGCCATGTGGACAAAATCTTTCATTTATTCAAAAGACAAATATGCTTTAGAGTAAGAGTGGCTTATTCTATATTGTTTGTATGCTTTTTTAAATATTTTGTTTTCTATTTCATTTGTTTTGTTTGTGACGTAGCTGACGTGACATATTCTTAGTGATTCTTCCCCATAAATGTTGTGCAGCGCAAGATTATTGTGCAATGTATCGTACAGACACAGAATTGATCTCAGAGGTTTAACTGCCTTGGTTTACAACAAAAGAAATATTTGTATTCGGTTTTAATGTTTTGTTTAAAGATCCTCTCTATCTCTGAAAATGGGACTAAGCATTTGGTTTTTTACTGTTTTAGTTCTAGAAGCAATGCAACCAATCAGATTTAACAAATGGGGTCTTCCTGAAGCTGACCCACAAACTATGCAAACCAGTGAGGCTGGAGTTTTTGTTGGTGGAGACATTGCAGGGTTAGCAAATACAACTGTGGAATCAGTTAATGATGGAAAACAGGCTTCTTGGCACATGCATAAATATATACAGGTAAATTATGTGACTGAATTTAAAATAGTTCTTATTTGATTAAAATACATTTGACCTTCCTCTACAAAGGTGCACATTAGGAATGTTAAAATAAAAAAAAAAACATGTAGTAGAACTGACATTTTGCTAGTGGTGCTTTTTGTCATAAGCAAACTGATCCTTACATCCCTTTTCAATAAAGGTCAAATCCTACAAAACATTTGTATAGAATGACATAATGTAACACAACTTTCTTGAAAGGTAAATCATAAACCATAGTGCATAGTTTACAAACTTTCTCATAGCTGAAAAGCACAGAACATGAACATTGTAAAGAAAGAGAGACATGTAATTGGAATTGTAATAACAAGACACTTGACTAAAGCCTTCAATTCTTAAAGGGCATGTCCACCCCCAAAACTATAATCCCCCCCACTACTGGCCCCATTGTGTAGTGTAGTTTAATCCTTACCTTACATCCCAGCTCCATAGGGATATTCTGCTATCCTCCCCTAAAGTCCAAAAAAACGCCCACCAGGAGTACTGCAGAGTCCATATAGGACTCTTCCTCCTGTCTCTCCTCCGGGAGAATTTTGCCATGCGCAGAAAAACCCTCCCCCCCTCCCTCTCCCTCCTGGTTTAGATTTCCTCCCCCTAGCGTAAAAATCTTTTTATGTAATAGTCTCCCTGCTCCCCCAGCCCCAACCGCTATAGTTTTAATATCAGAAAGTGTCCCAAACATTACTTACCTTCCCTCTTTCCTCCGCCATACTGAACTCCTGGCAGCCGCGTCCATGATTGGCTGCCGCTCAGCCAATCACAGACGCGACTGCCGGTCCCGCCCCTCTGCTTGCATTTTCGCACAAGCAGAGGGCCTGGCAGTGTGGCGGAGGAAAGAGGAAAGGTAAGTAATGTTTGGGGCACTTTCTGATATTGAAACTATAGCGGTTAGGGCTGGGGGAGCAGGGCGACTATTAAATTTAAAAATTTTAAGAAGGGTGGACATGCCCTTTAAGTAGAGCTGGTTCTACTGTAGTATCATACCTTCCAAACCCACTATTTGTTTTCCAGGATGTACCCATAAAATGTTACTTTACTGATATGGCAAATAAAGAAAAAAAGGTTACTTTAATGATATTAGTGGGTGTGCACTGTTTTCTGTTCATGGAATATACAAGTGAAATGCTATTATATACTGCATGCTCTTTACTTAACTTGGTGTTATGTACAAATTATTTATATGTAATATATTTTGAACTGACTGGGATATTAAATATCGCAAACTGCAAGGTCCTACCTTTCTGCAACCCCCAATGCAGTACCAGACATAAAGGTAAGACCTTAAAGTTTGTGGTATTTTAAAGGCTTCATACAAAGCCTCGTTAAGTGCTGCGCTACAAGCTAGTGCAAAACTTATCCATAAGAAATGGCTCAGTGCCCTAAAATAAGGGTAAAACCAACGCTAACTCAATGTTACATATTACAGGTTTTACACTTATTTTAACGTTATTAAATCTCCCTGAGAATCAGAAAATGTCTGTTTATGCTTCCCTATCCTCTATAACTAAACCTCTAAGATGACTTCTTCCAAAATGTGTGATGCTGGTAATAAAGTGACATAAAATAATTCATACAGGAATAAACAAATTTGGTATTTTTGTTTTTTATATATAGTCTCTACATGAAGTGTTTTTATCTAGCAAGCCAGAACTTCCTCTTTTTTATACTCCAATTGATTTGGTTGATATAAGCGTGGAAATGGCTGGGCTTAAATTCCAGAATCCCTTTGGATTGGCAAGTGCACCTCCAACTACCAGTGCCCCAATGATTCGTAGATCTTTTGAAGCAGGATGGGCTTTTGCCCTCACCAAAACATTTTCCCTTGAAAAGGTAAGTTAACGGTTATTTTATCTGAGAAGAATACATTAAGTACACCTACTTTACATTCATTCCTTTTCATTCAAATTTTACCTGTTTTTTCTGGAAGTAACCATCTGTACACAATTGTACCTATAATTAGCCTTTGCAATAGTGTTTATAAAGTAATTAGGATGGGATTTTCCAATTGTTTTTGCTTGAATGGTCATGCACGTGGTATAATAATTCCTACATGAAGGGAATGATCAGATCAGATAATCTCTTTAACTTGGATGTTTTTAAAAGGTATTGAAGGACATATAAACTGCTCTGTGTAATGTAGTTCAAAAATAATTAAAGGCATGCAATCGGATGTTATCTTTCAAATGTTAAATAAGATCTGATTGGTTGGGGCAAAATTAGCACCATTTTAAACTATAAGAACTTTTATTGAATCTCCCTGTAAACTTGTTACAATATGCTATAACCTAATCTAACTGCGAGTAGCTGGATCACACACACACACACACACAATCATCCCCTAAAAATTGGATTTGTAACAACTATCCCTAAAATTACTCTACGAAGAGAAAGATAATATCTAATGTGCAAGGTTTTTAGGCCGGGTATTTATTGCCAATAGATTCCTGAAGTCATTCTGAATTGAGAAAGCCATGACGGATGACTATAAAAATGTCTTCAAGAACTAAAATCAAGTCCAGTTGATCTAATTATATACCACAGATATTTACAGGGAGATTCAATAAAAATTCTTATCATTTAAAATGATGCTAATTGTGCACCAGCCAATCAAATTGTGTTTAACATTTGAAAGCTAACATCTGATTGGTTGGGGCAAAATTAGCAGCATTTTTAACAATAAGAACTTTTATTGAATAACCCTGTTAGTATTTTAAACTATTTTTGCTTAGTACTGTATAAGTTTAACTGACTTATCCTTAGAAAAAGGATTGAACAGGCAAGTAAGCCATTATAGGGAAGTAATTTAGCCTATATTTCTCCTTTGTTAAATTTCTTGCCTTTTTACTAGAGATGGCCGAACTTATTGAAGTTCTGTTCGTTTCTGAACTTCCAAACTTCAGTAAAAGTTTGGAAGTTCGGAAACTAACTCATTAAAGCCAACGGGGAGCTAATAGTTCGGATCAATAACACAAAAAATAACAATGGTAACTTACTGTAAATGGCTGTAGCACCTGGGAAATGGTCTGGGGATATGTCACTATCACCAAAACTTGTTTAAAGACTTCTTTCCCCGCGATCGGGCAATTGTTGGGTTTGCGCAAGCTACATTGAGGGTTACAGGCAATTCAAGAGTTACCGAACGCTACATTCGAAGGTTACCGAAAATAGAACTATAGATTCGAGGGTTATCAAAATTGAACGATACATTCAAGGGTTACCAAAAGTCAAGGGCTACATTCAAGGGTTAGCAAAACGAACAATTCATTCGAGGGTTACCGAAAGTCAAAGGCTACATTCAAGGGTTACCAAAAATGATCATTACATTCAAGGGTTACAAAAAGTTGATTTACATTAGTTTATATGCTAAATATTTAATATTGAGATAGGTAATTTTGTCCCTGCATCCTACCATTGTGTTATAAGTGTTAACATATACAAAATGTTAAAAAGGAAAATCCACCCTTAAAACAAAAATCTGGTGACTTGTCACTTATCTGCCCACAACCCCAACTGCTATTTTTACAAGTTATTACATGTATTTGTAACCAGATGATAAGTTCTGTTCCTTTCTGGAAAAAAGTATCTGTCTCCTCCCTCTGCTGAATGAGCTTTAAAGGGCATGTCCACCCCCAAAACTATAATCCCCCCCACTACTGGCCCCACTCTGTAGTGTAATAAAATACTTACCTTACATCCCAGCTACATGGTTCTTCTGTAATCCCCCCCAAAGTCCCAAAAACTGCCCACCAGGAGCATAGCAGAGTCCATATAGGACTCTGGCTCCTGTCTCCCCTCTGGGGAAAGTTTGGCATGCGCACTGCAGCCCTTCTCCCCCTCCCTCTCACTCCCTCTCCCACCCGCTTTGGTCTCCCTCCCCCTAGTGTAAATCCCTTTTAGTATATTATAGTCCATGTTCCCCCAGCCCCAACCGATATAATTATAGTCTCAGAAAGTCCCCCGATCATTACTTACCTTACCTTTCTCCTTCGCCTTTCTGAGCAGCCGGCAGCCGCGTCCGTGATTGGCTGCCGGACCCAGTTCCGTGCAAGCATAGGGCCAGGGCTTTGCGGTGAAGGAGAGAGGTAAGATAAGTAATGATCGGGGGACTTTCTGAGACTATAAATATAGCGGTTGGGGCTGGGGGAACATGGACTAAAATATATTAAAAGTTTCTATAAAGGGTGGACATGCACTTTAAAGAGTGCGTAGAAGAATCAGCAGGGGAAACAGCAGTCAATCATTGGCTGTGATGTCAGCAGTCACATCATTTATTAACTGCATGTAGGGAGGAGCCTGCTTCATCTGCCATAAAGGAGACAATAATTGTCCTTAAATATATGATTAGTAATGCATCTAATAAAGTGTTGAATGTATCAGTTGTGGTTGAGGGCTCCTAAGTGACAAGTGACTTTTTTTAGTTTTAAGCGGACTTGCCCTTTAAAGATGATCTGCAAGTTTTTTTTATTGATCTCATTTCTTTAACTGGATGAACACGCAGAAAATAAAAACCTAACCATGTAATTTGTATGGTTAGGAGAACATTGTGTTTTCTGTATTATACTGTACCTTTTAAATAAGATTTATTTAAGCCCCAATCTGTTGGGGACTCTAGATAAAACAAAAAAATCCACATAATGAAGTTTTTACAAATATGATCAGCTATTTATTTATGCATTGTCCAGAAAGTAAGCATCATACAATCAATGCTTTCAGTCAATACATAAGGCAATTTGTGATATCAATTCTCGCTTTTATTCATTACTATGCAATGTTTTGTGAAGCCTTTAGGTGGAAAATAGATATATAATGCAGAGAACATTAGCTCTTTCCCCTGTACCAAAGCAAAGCTTTAGCAGGAGGCAGGACATTTAGATCGCATAATGTTTGCTTTTATTTAGATGTTTTCCTTTCTTGTGAACATGTAATTCTGATTAATCAGAGACATCTGCTTTCACCCTGCTTGTGACATGCATTGATTTGTTTGGCTGTCACTTTCAATAAACAGCAGCAATGACTTTATTCAAGGATGTAACTGCACTGGAGAATTTCATCGAAGTTTTATAATACTCTATCTCTGTTTTTAATCACTTAATTTAACCTCATTTAACTGCTATAAAAGCAGCATTACAATTTTCTTTAAAAATTAGATTACACCAAACATTCTATATTAACAGAATAGAATCTGCATTATTTTAATCCTTCAAGGCCTAACATTGTCAGACGGGTGTTGGGGCCCACTAAAATGTTCAAGACCAGGGCCTCACCAGGAATATTGAAGGGGCTGCTCAACTATTAGCTCTAAATTTCTTACTCTTTTAAATATCATTCTTGTTTCCCCTGACTAGTGGTGAATCCCAAGTTTAAACCTGGTTTCATTTTGGAACTGTTGATACGGAAATACGCAGATCCAACAAATTTTTTAAACTAAACTTTTCATTGAAAATTTGATTTGAAACTTCAAAATTCCAGTTGAAAGTTGAAAAATTATTTAGAAAATGCTATGATTTTCGCCAGTTTCATTCATCTTTACCCCTGACTTTTGTTAATGATTGTATCTAACAATCTAAATGTTAACAATTTTCTATGTATACATGGGGAAATGCAGCACCGACTGAATCCTGGTGGGCCAGTCTGACCCTGAACACTAAGGGGCAATAAATGAATAGTGATTACATTTAACATTAACATCTCTATTAATAGTGTAGTTTAGATGAATTTGGATTCAAACCTTGGCACAAAGCAACAAGGTGGCCTAAATGATGATAAAGAAAAATGGGCTTGCCCGGAAATTGATTGAACTTCCCTGTGCAATAATGTTATAATGTTATTATTAACACTCCAACACCAGGCCTTACAGGTTTTGAGAACTGGCATAACTACTGCGACCACGGGTGGGGGGGGGGGAGGTCTGGACGGTAGAAGGGTCCGCCACAAGCCCACTCTGCGGTGATCAGCTGTCTAAACAGCTGATCGCACGTATAAATGAAACATATGCACGATCAACTGTTTAAAAGACCAAACCCGAACCGGAAGTTCGGATCCGGTCTTTAAAACATCTGATCTCGCATATTTTACATTCATACATGTAATCAGCTGTTTAAAAACAGCTGATCGTGAAGGGGGTAGGGGATGAGTCAGGGGCATGGTCTTCAGTCTCACGGGGGGGGGGTTAGGCTCCTGGTTTAAGTTGAAACACAGGAGGTCAGCTCAAAATGCATAAGGCCTGGTGTAAGAGTGTTTGCCTCATGTTGGCCCATTAAAGGCTTTTAGGTTATTATTATATGTAGACGCTGGCTACTTTGTGTATTTTTGGTGTGTGCCTGAAGTTCATTTGTGTGTGCTATTTCTGGGACCAAGCAAAGGGTTCAGGGCTGGCAGCACCTGGACCAATTAAGAGAAGGGGTGAGTGGAAACATTGTTACGGTTTTGTGTATCGGCAGTTGATATCCTAAGCGGCTGGGGCAGGAGCATCAAACTATTTATCAATTTGAGTAAGCATACTACTTACTACTGAAAAATCTAATATAATTAGATGGAATATATATAATTTTAGGACACATTATCTAGTTCACGTTATTACTTACCTAATAGTAGGACAATGTGGTTACCTACAAAAAAGAAAGGCATGCACTAATGTTACAGTTGTGTGCAATGTTCATATGTTATAACCCGGGAACAATTTGCTCCCAAAACAGGAAGGGAGTTAAAGTTTTAATCATGTGATCACTTGTGACAGTAATTATTTGAAAAACATGTTAACTTGTCCTTACAGGCTTATAAATGTTAGGGAAACAATCCAAAAAACAAAATTTGCTAGCAAAGATCCTCTTTGCCATAAGGCAAACCTCCTTGTCATTTCCAAAATACTGTAGAATATGGACATTAACCTAGGGATTGTAAATGTATGGTCCTGGATACAGTACTTGTTTTGTCCCAGGGGGTGATAGGGAGTAAACATTAGGATAGCTTAGATAGATTAAAAGGTTGCAATCCCTATCTCCTCTAAATCTAAACAGAGATTATGGTTTATACTTGTTTCTTGTTAAATTGGATGGATGTCTATACTTGAAACATAACTAATACCAATGTCGTGAAGACGTGATGTTAAACAAGACAAAAAAGAATATTTGTTAAAACCAAGTGCAGACTCCTCTTGCTTATGTTGATAGTAGAGATGGCCGGTTCGCGGACCTGAACCCGGATCTGCCGCGGATTTATCCCGTCTGTGAATGGCGGATTATTCCGGATTTTCTGCCTTCTGAACTTCCGAACCGCGGATTTTTTTTTCGAAAATTTTCGTAATTACAAGGATCTCCATATTTTCGAAAACGGAGGTCCTCGTAATTACGAGAATTCTCGTAATTTCGAAAATTTTCGAAAAAACAAAAATTTCTTGGAAATTCACGGAATTTCTGCATTTTGGGGATTATTTTGAAGACGGAGCAAGCCACATGTCCCAAATTATCCAATGGCAGCTAACATGATTATTGCCAGCCCCCTGGGTATAAAAGGCTGCTTCACAGGTGCCATTTTGTCAGTGTGTTGAAGTGTGTTTAGTGGAGACCTGACAGTGTAGGAGTTGGAGAGAGTTTTTTGTGCTTTTTGAGCTTTTTTTGAGCTTTCTGTGTGTGGATTTCAGTATGGTGGTTTAGCACTTGTTGTTAACCACCCCTGTATTCACACATCTTGAGACCCAACAGTCCTTTTAAGGACTAACCTTGTTGTAACAGAGAGGAGGACCCGCCTCTCCACTGAGAATGTGGACCGCCTTACATTCATCAAGATGAATGAGGCGTGGATCACATCTCAGTACAGCACCCCTATTGCTGATGCTGATGCCCGTGACTGAAGGCCTCCTTCCCCTGGCCACGCGTACTGCTCCTTCCGCCTCATTTTCTGCCCAGAGGCTTAGTTGATGCCAGCTTAGCTGGCAAATGGCAAATTTTTCTTATTGGCAACAAATGCTCTGCAACAACAGCTACTTTGTGGCTAATTTTTCTAAGATTGGGTCGATACTACTTGGCCTGAGAGCAGTACTTTGTTCTTCCTTCTCTCTCCATGAGGCACCTTTGTGGTGTCACCTACTCTGACCATCACATACAGCCGCAACAGCTACTCTGTGGCTAATGTTTTCAGCTCTGGGTCAATCCTGCCTGGCACTAGAGCAGTACTCCATATTACAAAGTGTGGGCCTGCTGTAACTCAATGGTGCGGTTCCTACAAAGCCTTACCTGTTCACCCGCTTTCCCTTGCACGAAGCATACTCTGAGGGAGAGAAGCCAATGGGGTGAGGGGTATGTCCAGTGGGGCCAAGCCTGCCTCGCCCCACAACAATGGTGGCAAACCGCAGTGGACATTATGTAACCCAGTACCCCCATCACCTTCTCTGGAGGGTAGAGACAGTGGTCTGGTAGCCGAAGCAGCGCAGGAGCCCCTCCATAATCCTGTGCTTTCGGCGCCGCACATGATAGGTGCCAGGAGGGAAATCATCGTACCCCCTGGCCAGGAGGTACTTTGTGGCATACATCTGCCTTACAGAACTTGCCATTATGCAGGCAGAAGGTTCCGGTTCCTCCTTTTTACGAAAATCCTCGCTTTTACGAAAATCCTAGTTTTTACGGAAATCCTCGTTTTTACGGAAATCCCCATTTTTACGGGAATCCTCGTATTTTCGAAAATTCCTCGTTTTTTAAAATTCACGCTAGCGGACTGTAAATTTTAGGTATTGCAGGCATTGGTACGTGTTCTTAAGGTCATTACCCAGGTCCCTGAGTGATTAAGTGTACATTACCAAGGCTATTTAGACCACTTTTAATGCGGATTTTGCCGAACTTTTATTTTAATACGTGTTAACGGGTCCGCTCACGGATTTTCGAATTTACAGATTTTTTCGAAAATCCGCGGATCCTCGCACGGACTGGATTTTTCGAAGTTCGGACATCTCTAGTTGATAGTTTAGTTACTGGATGCAGGGGAAAATGCAGTAGTAATATAGTATTTGCTCAATATATGTCCTGACGAGAGCCCAATATGGACAGAACTCCCTAAAGTTCATTTGTTTTCGAACTGCCAAACTTCAGTAAAAGTTAGGAAGCACAGTGTCCCGCTGCACTGTAGAAGATGGGGGAGGGGAGGGTAGAGGGTGAGGCACCGCTTCACAGTTATGTCACTTCCTTAGAGGCAGAGAACCTCATCTGTGAAAGCCCTTTTATACACAAAGAGGGTAAGGTAATTAGCATATAATCAACAAAATACACATTTGAATTATAAAAACATAAAACATAAAAACGTATCGGAAAATGCTGCCCTGGTGGCCGCCCTATGATTATTCATGCCTTCTCTGACTGTGGTGCTGGTTTTTCCCACGTAGCAAAGACCATGTGGGCATGTTATCATGTAAATCACATAACTGGACGAGCACATAAGTCTAAATTGAATTTTAAATCTCCTCCCGGTATGTGTATGTGGGAAGTCCTTTCCTGTGATCGCATAGCGGCAGGTTTGGCACCCTAGGCATCTCACACATCCATTGCTTGTGCTTCCCAACCAATTTTCCTGGTCAACCATGTTCCGTTTAACTCGGTTTTAACTATGATGTTGCGTAGGTTAGGAGCTCCATTCCGCCTGTGGACATGGAAAATGGTCTGGGAAAACGTACATACATCCAGAAGTGTAAAAAAAATAGCTTTCCTCACAATTGAACTGTTTCGAGATTACGCATTATATTTTCGAGGGCCACCGAAATTTTAGAAAATTAGAAGTTTAAAGGAATTTTTGAAAATTTTGTAAAAATGATACTGTAACTTACTGTAAATGGCTCAGATTCTTTCAGATCAGAATTGGTTACAATTAAATTTTCTGAAAGAATCTAATTGTAACCAATTCTAATTGGAAAAGAATCTGACTGGTATATTAACCAATCAGAATCTTTCTGAAAAAATCCGAATGTAACAAATTCTGTTTAGAAAGAAATCTGATTGGTTAGTATACCAATCAGATGCTTTCTGAAAGAATCTGATTGTATCCAATCAGAATTGGTTACAATCAGATATTTTCACAAAGAATCTTATTGGTATGCTATCTGGAAAAAATCTGATTGTAACTAATCAGAATTAGTTACAATCAGATTATTTTAAAAATAATCTGATTGGTATACTAACCAATTAGACTCTTTGTGAAATAAGCTGATTGAAACCAATTCTGATTGGAAAAGAATCTGATTGGTTAGTATAGCAACCAGATACTTCCTGAAAGAATCTGATTGTATCTAATCAGAGTTGGTTACACTCAAATACTTTTAGAAATAATCTTATTGGCATGCTTTCTGGAAGATTCTGATTGTAACAAATTGTGATTGGGAAAGAATCTGATTGGTATACTAACCAATTAGATTCTTTCTGAAAGAATCTTATTGTAACCTATTCTGATTGGAAAATAATCTGATTGGTATACCAATAAGATTTTTAAAAAAAAAGCTGATTGTAACCAATCAGAATTGGTTACAGTCAGATTCTTTCAGAAAGAATTTGATTGGTATGCTTTCTGGAAGAACCTAATTGTAACCAATCAGAATTCTTCTAGAAATAATATTCGTATACTAACCAATCAGATTCTTTTCTAATCAGAAATGGTTACAATCAGATTCATTCAGAAAGAATCTAATTGTCTTTTCCCCAGACCGTTTCCAGGTCTCAAAACTATTTACAGTAAGTTACTGTATAATTTTTACAACATTTTCAAAAATTCCTTGAAATTTTCTTTGAATTTTCAAACGCGTCTTGAAAAATCTGCAAAGCGGAATTCCCGCAAAATCTGTGAATCACAGAAACCCGTTGCAGAACTGGGTTCAGATCAGCGATCAGGTCCATCTCTATTCTTGATCTATTTATTGTAACATTGTATAGAGTGTTATAGTTCAGTAGAAACACCACAGTGAAATACAACAGTTGTGCCGAGCTTCAATCAATCTTCCCCCTTAAATTTCCAACCAATAATAGATCAATAGGAGATCCATTGGATCATTCTATAATTAAAGTTATCAGTCTGTCTTTCAATCCTGACCCTCCCCATTAACTCACAGCTGTCACCAGGGCTTCTGTTAGAGAGGGATCACTATTGGTAAATGTGAGGTCCTATAAAGAACCCTGACTATCCTGTTATGTTTCAATCTTATTTGATTTTATCCGTTCAGGACACAGGTTCATGGCTTCTATGGGGTCTATTGCTTAAATAATGCAATAAACCATTAACAAACTCACTTCATTGTCTCAGAGAAATGGGTATGGAAATGTTTTATATATAGCAGGGATAAGCAGCCAGAAGATCTCCAGATGTTTGAAAATTACAACTCCCAGCATTCCTCTACAAGCACTCTGTAGTTAGGAAATTCAAACTACAACTCCCAGCATTCCTCTACAAGCACTCTGTGGTTAGGGAATTCTGGGAGTTGTAGTTCCCAAACATCTGAAGATCTACTGGTTGCCTATCCCTGATATATAGATATCCCTTCCTGTCCAGCAAACAGAAGCTCTCCATTTTTCTATTGAGACAGGAGGGGAGGGGTGAGGTGAGAGACTGTCACATGTTTTACAAAGGAAGTGACATATAAGTCTTGCAAGTCTTGCAACTTCCTTTAACACTGTTTTGATTGACTAACACTGCTGTCAATCTAATATTAAGAATGCCATTGGATACAGCACTAAAAGAGAAGTGATAACTATGTTCCTTTTTAAGCTTACATTGCCTCCATGTAAAACTTCCTGAGGTGTGGCTAAACACTCCATTTTGAAGATTCCATTACAAAACAGAGGAGACTATGCAAGTACTTTTATTTATTTATTTATATATTTTGCTTTATTTACATTTCTATATACTTTAATGTCATTACTACATATTTGTTAATATATATTTAGTGCTTAAACAACACATAAACACTGTCCCTATGTATATTAGTTTTACCCACTGCCACTAACATAGTACCTCAGAAAAACCCAATGTATTCCCCATGAATATATATATATATATATATATATATATATATATGTATATACTAGTGTTAGAGGGTCACACACCTGCCTTGCAGCCAATGTGCCTCCAATAGTGATGAGAATGAGATAAAATGAGATAGAAAAGGAGCACTCCTGGGTCTTCAATAACTAGTGTTTATTCAAACAAACCAACGTCTACGCATTTTAGCCCATCTGGGCCGTCTTCAGGACAACAATAACGTAACTTCCACCCCTACCAATAACCATAACAAAGCACCCCCACCCTCATTGGATAGCTCCCGTACAGTGTTAACCCTCTACGTGTAGAACATATCCGAACTAATGTGTCTCCCCGCTGGTGGGCTATGTCTCTCTTATCAGTATCAAAAGTGCTAAAAGAAAAGAGCAGCGTGTTACCTTTATTAAAAGTCAAGTGTGTGACCCCACACGATAAACCCGGAGGTAAGACAATAAAGCGTTTTGTAAGCGTATATATATATATATATATATATATATATATATATCTTCATGAGTGTGCACACTCACAGTTCCTGTATAAATGCTTGGTGCTATCTAGGAGATTATATTATATTGAAGCGATATAGTCAAGGTGCACAACTAGGCCTTCATTCAACCTTTTATTGAGGTTGCAAAAAACAGCTGTTTTTGCACCCTCAATAAAGGTTGAATGAAGGCCTAGTTGTGCACCTTGACTATATCGCTTATATATATATATATATATATATATATATATATTATATAATATATATATCAGTCCGATTGATACCGCACTTCTTTTGCAATATGTTTCACAGGACTGCACACTGGATTGTTTTCAAAATGCTTGATTTTCTTTTAGCACACTTGCTTTTGCTTCATTACTACGTTTCAAGGAAACCATGTACTCTTGATCTGGTATACAAAAAAAAAAAAAAAATATATATATATATACGATATATAGCGATATAGTCAAGTGCAAGCAATTGTACAGATAGATAAAAAATTAAATGAAATACAATTTCATACATCGGTTAAGAAAGCATACATATAAATTATGTATAAATTGATATAAGTGCAACAAGCCTTGACACATTAGGCATGAGATCCCTGCCCGAAGAGCTTACAATGTGGGGGGGACAACATACAGATAAAAGTGGGGGGGGGGTCACCAGTCTACCTTATTCCTGCTTACATTCCATCTCTAAAGAAAAATTTTTAAATATTTTTCAGTTTTTATATTCTGGATTCTGCTGGGATTTGAGGTTAAAATATTTTAGTCAAGTATTTACTATTAAAGTAAAAGTTAATAAAAGGCCTGTTACTCATGTACCCCCATTTTTATCCCAATATTCTGTTCTATTGGCCAGAATCAAAGTGACATGATTAATATATCTTCCATCTGATTATGTGGCCTAATGAAGATCACACAATCGGATTGGATTTACTAACATGTCTGAATGTTGGTCTGAAACCATAATCGCATTATACTGGAGCGTGTGATCAATCAGGTTGAAATATTGTCCCATGTGTGTCTTTTCCAGTTTGACTTCCAATAGGACAATGCAAAAATATCTATTTTCCTTGCTATTTTTTGTAATAAAATTGAGTTTACACCCACTTTTATAGAATGATTATTTACAGGTTTTAGCGGATAATTAAAAATGTTTTAAAGGGTATGTCCACCCTTCAGAAATTTTTTTTAGCAAACATTGCCCCTGTCCCCCCAGCCCCAACCGCTATGTTTGTAATATCAGAAAATGCCCAGAACTTACTTACCTTCCCTCTCGCCTCCGCCGCACTGCCGGCCCTCTGCTTGCGAGAAAATGCAAGCAGAGGGGCGGGACTGGCAGTCGCATCTGTGATTGGCTGCCGCTCAGCCAATCACAGACGCGGCAGTCCGGGAGTTCAGTGCGGCGGAGGCAAGAGGGAAGGTAAGTAATGTTCTGGGCATTTTCTGATATTACAAACATAGCGGTTGGGGCTGGGGGGACAGGGGCAATGTTTGCTAAAAAGGGTTTTACACTAGGGGGAGGGAATCCAAATCGGGAGGGAGAGGAAGGGGGAGGTAGGGGGAGAAGGGCTGCAGTACGCATGCCAAACTTCTCCCGGAGGCCAGGAAGGAGGCAGAGTCCTATATGGACTCTGCTATCCTCCTGGTGGGCAGTTTTTGGGACTTTGGGGGGGACTACAGGATAACCATATGGAGCTGGGATGTGAGGTAAGGATTAAACTACACTACATGATGGGGCCAGTAGTGAGGGGGATTATAGTTTTGGGGGTGGACATGCCCTTTAATACATGCACCAGAATAGAGGTATAAAGAAGAATACTCTGAATTCACTATAAATATATTTAGACTAAGAAAATTTGGGGGGGGGGAAATTTCATTCTAGCAAAGGGCTTTCCACAAAGTTATAGATCATAAAAATGTCCACTGTACTTCTGTTCAGTTTCTTGGCTGATACTGCTTAATTAAATAATAAAATAGATCAAGTTAAATTGTTTATTTTCATTTTTAAAAACACATCATATAGCAAGTCCTTCGTTGACATATTCTGAGCCCATGTGAGTTGTAAGTGGCGATGACCTTTCCTCCACAAGATTAAATCCTTGTTTATAAAAGTAAACGTGTGACAGTATTGGAACTTCACAGATATGAGCCGTATGTAAATGTTTTCCTGCTATTCTGTGAGATCACTGTGATTTTCAGATTATTAGAAAAACAGGTTTTCAATATCTGCAAGGATTTATTCCTTTTTATTCTGACATAAAATTTTCCACAATGAATGTTTTTCTGTTTGCTAAAAACAAAACCAACAGCAAAAATCTTCCCTTTCTTCAGGAACAGTTTGTAATGCTGATACTTTGAAGTGTATGCTGCATCAAAGATCATTTAAAAGAAAGTATGTGGGAAAACATTATTTTCTCAGTGTGCTAAAAAGTGCTGAATTTGTCACATATTTCAGGGTGGCTGTCATTTGTTTTGTAAAATTCACTGATCCAACTCAAAAAAGCAGAGCAGGCAATTAGGTTGGAAATGTATTGTGTTTTCTTCCTTCCCTCCATGCAAGTGACACAAAGGAATCATATGACTGTGAAGCATTTATCAGTTTGTCTGGTTTTACATACTGTATATACAAACCAAGGTTTTTCAAAATGTCCCTAAAAATGTCTCTCTTCGGTATATACTTGGGTCCTGACATACTTACAGGCAAACTTGCGAAGTTGCAGAGGGAAGATGACCGGAGCAGTGACAGGGGAGTATATTTAGTACCCAACACGTCTTACCTGCAAACTCGTGAAGTTGCAGAGGGAAGGAGCCCAGAGCAGTTACGTGGTGTAGGGATGATGGATTCACTCCCATTACCCAAACACATAATAAATTATCTGGAGAGTAAGTGCGGGCACGTAAGGCGAGCTGTTTTTAGGCATAGGCCACCTAGGCAAAGAACTGAAGCGCCTATGTTAATCCAGGGTGCCTATTTTTCTCCCTAGCATCTCCCTGTCAGCTTTTACTTTCAGTTTCAGAACTGCTCTCCTTGTTCTGCTGTAATTTGCAGCATTGTAAAGAGTAGAGAGCCTGAACTCAGCCTCTACTTGGAAACAATGTTGCAAATTAACTGAAGGTGAAGGATGGAGGGGGGAGCATGGGCTTAGCTAATAGCACTGAGGAGAGCAGTTCTAAAATGCCAGATAAAAGCTGCTGCAGACTTTTTACCAGTGGCCCATGTGACTAGCAGCCATGAGATCCCTATCCCTGCCTCTTTCTTCCTTCCATCCATCTCTCCAATTAGAGCTTAGAGTAGGTGAGGTGTGAACAATTCAATGGAGGAGACATGGAAAGCAGGTACATACTGAATATCATGTCAAGGCTGGCAGCTGAAGGAGTTAAAGATAATACTCTGCTGGCACTGAAAGTGTTAGTGGCAATACTATGGGGAAGGGTTAATGGCAATACATTGGAAAGTGCTGGCACTGAAATTATTAATGCCAATACTCTTGGAAAATCTGCTGGAATTGAAAAAGTTAAACATCTCAGATCTCACCAAATTTCCCTTTTCTGCCCTACCCAGCTGGAAACAATTTCTGGGAGAACACTGGTGCCACATACCGCGCATCCACTGTCCTTCCAATTAGTATTTCATTGGTGTTGCTGCATGCACACAAACAAACATGCATCACCTGGTACAGCGTGTGCCTTTTACCACTTAGCAAAGCGTTCCCACTATAAAGAACGGCAGCAGTATACAGTCTCAGAAGGAAGAAACCCAGCTATAGATTGACAGGCCAAGTTTTTTTTTTGTTGGGGGGGGCGCACGTAGGTGCGAGGGCGCCTAGGGCACTAAAATGACTAGAAACGTCCCTGCATGCAAGTTACACAATGTACGTATCCACCTGCATTCTGTTCTTTCAGCCCTCACCTGTTCCTTTGTGCCTGAACTGGTAAGGAGTGCATTAACCATCATTATCCCACTGTGCTCTTTTGTTCTATGGGGCCACTTAAGTCTGCAGTTTGGTGGTGGATTAAAGTTTTTTATTTTATGATGGCTATTTCAAAACCGAGCCTGTAGGGCTCAATTATAAAATTTTATATACATTTTTTTTTAATTTTATATTTTTGTGGAGGACTATTCAAACTATAAATCATGTTTACTGTGTTATTTTTTTACTGGATAGTACTGTTTTATAATTTTTATTATGGGGGCCAATTAACTCTGATTATGTTGTTTAGGGCACTCCGGATTTTTAGAAACTAACCCCTACAAACTGCAATTACTTTTCTTATCACTTTTACTAATTACTGGTTTGGAGAGTAGTGGTTATATTTTCTACCCTAGGTTTATACTTGAGTCAAGCAGTTTTTGTTTAGGTAAAAAGAAGTACCTCAGTTAATACTTGGATTGGTTTATACTCAAGTATGTGCGTAAATGTTCTGTGATATCACTCTACGTGATCTTTTAATGGTAACCAACATATACTGCAAATACCTAGAAAATTGGAACAGACAAGTTAAACATGACAATTTGTCCTTTTTTCTGAAAAAATAATCAGGATAAAAAACACATTGTTAGCATACAACAATACATGGTTTAAGTTGCCTAGGTTGAAGCAAACTGACTTAAGGAGAAAAAATACTCTATTTGACTAAAGTAAGAATAGCCTGAACTTCAGTTTAGCTGCCTGGTTCTCATTGTCCCCTGGTGTTGTTGATGTTAGTCATATTCAAGTTTATTAGACTAGTGGCAAATAAAAAAATTGTCAGGGAAAAAACTAACAAAAACACCCACAATAACATATAGTTTATTTTTGTAGAAAAATGGCTTTTGAATGAAATGCTAATTAACTGAATCTTGAACAATTATTACCTGTTTTTCCTTATCACATGGGTAATCAAATTAATTTACATTTCTCTTCAAGTTCTCTTCATAAAAAATACCATAGCAATCCTGGTCTCCCACTTTATAAGTAGACTAGTGTCTACTCTTCTCTTCCTTTGAACTGAGAGAATCAGTCTACAAACTATTGTTTCCCATAGGACAGGTTCTGCAAGCAGTGACCTAAACAGCCCAGCAAATTCGCAGCCACATTAACTTAGCTGCCATATTTTCCACTGCATTAAATTGCAATTAAGACTACTTATATATTTTATTTTATTACACTGAACCTTTACTTAACAGAATATTCAAACTTTATGGCGCTTAACTGAAAAAGCTATTTAAAATGTATTAAAATGAAGAGACTTGACATTTGAATTTCTGATGCTCCTATTATGAGAAAGGTTATTCTATGAAGTTTTGTTATGATATGAAATATTAATATTTCACAATACAGTTTTGATGAAGTGCAATTTGCCTAGCTTGCATATAATAAAGAAATTAAATGCTTACCAAGGGAGTTGAGTGAAAATTAGAGCCCTGCTCGAACATCTGCTTGAAATGTTATTATCCTTTGCTGCTGACATCATTACTCCGTTGTCATTGGTTTCAAGACTGACAGCTTGATTAATTTAGAAATTTGATTTATTTGTGGACTGTCCTTTTGAAAGGAGACCTTACTTATTACTTCGCAATTTTTTAATCGATATATTGTCTATTCAGCACTGAGAAACTCTATTTTATTATTTATATAATGCACTAGAAATGTTTGCTGTTGCATCAGCTTTGTTTAAGGTTCCATATAACAGCATCAGCCATTTGTCACTCTAGCTGATAGCTACACCGAGGCAGTCCATGCTTATTGGTTGTTTAGGCAGTTTCAACCAGCTAAATGATTAAAATGCATGTTTTAAGGATGCCAAGGAAATATAGTCTTTTAGCATTCTTTGTACTGTTATCCACCTGCCTCAGGGGTTGGGGTGGGAATAACATTACAGTGCCGTATAGTGAGCCTGATCGAATGGCAGGAAACATTTTGGAAATAGCCTGGAGATAATGTGAATGTAAGTGAGTTTGAGATTTATTTTAAGTATTATAGGTTAAAAAAATTGTTATACATATTAAGAGAATCTTCAGCAATAGCTTGAGGATAAAACATCAGTATCTGTAAGGTTTAAGTGCAGCTTTATTTGTGATTAATCATTTTTGTATACCTATCACACACTTTAAGGATGTCTATTTAATTCATAAAATAACCTATATACAGTACCATATATAGATTATCCATAAATCCAAAATAATGCATTCTGTTTTTCCTATTTTCTGTCTAACTGTTGATCCAGAGAAAGGCTAAAAAAAAAAAAAAAAGAATAAGGAGGGGGGGGGGGGAAATTCCTTCCTGACTCCAAGTGGCAATCGGAAATATCCCAGGATCAAGTCTATCTACTTAGTATGTATCAAGACCTTGTATGTATCAAGACCAGTAACCTGGAACATTCCTTGTTTTTAGAAACTCATCCAGTTTTTTTTCTTCAAACTATTCAATGAACCTGCCATCACCACGTTCACTGGAATTTAACCATTCTCACAGTGAAAAAAACCCTGGAACTTTAAGACTAAACGTTTTTTCTTCAAGTCAGGGGATGTCCGTGTGTCCTCTGACATGTTCTATTGGTGAACAATGCCTCATGCAGTTTATTGTTCAATACGGCCCATTTATGTATTTAAGTAATCATTTAAGTAATCATATCCCGATGCAAGCCCCTTTCCTCTAGTGTACATAATTGTAACTTATCAAATCTGTCTTCATATTCAAGCTCCCCTTTATTATTTTAGTTGCCCTTCTTTGAACCCTTTCCTTTTCCATTTTGCACTGCATATTCCAAGTGAGGCCTTACCAGTGCTTTGTAAAGAGGGAGTGCACTTAAAATGTGTAATAAATGGCTTGATATGCAGCGTGTACATTGAACATCCGTGCCCAGAAAGGACAACCTAGCCAGGTAGGTACAACATACATATTTGGCTTGAAAAAGGTTGTTGTCTTCTCTACTGTTTATAAGAAGTTTCATTCTGCAAAGCTGAATAGTATCTAACAAATATGTTTAAATATGATTACCTACACCATAAATAACTCTGTGTTAAGTGAATCTCGACTGGAAAAAGATTTGGGGGTTCTGGTAGATAACCGTTTTAGCTGTAGCAAACAATGCCAGACAGCAAAGACTAGAGCGAGCAAGATATTGTCTTGTATAAAGAGGGGAATAGATTCAAAAGAAAAAAACATTATACTCCCTCTTTACAAGGCACTGGTAAGACCTCATTTGGAATATGCGGTGCAGTTTTGGAATCCCATATACAAAAGGGACATCTTGGAAATGGAAGCAGTTTATATATTCTATCACTTTATAGAAATATATTAATGGGCCATATAATAAACTCTGGTGCGTTGTTTACTAATCACTCATATCTGAGAACACGTGGACATCCTTGGATAAAAAGAAGTTTCATCTTAAGGTTAGTAAAGGTTTCGTTACAGTGAGAAGAGTGAAATTGTGGAGCTGTCTTCCTGGCTAGATAAGTTTCTAAAACTAAAAAATATTGAGAATTACTGGTATTAATACATATACTGCAGTTCTGGTTGATACTGGTATACTTTCCGATTGCCATTTGGAGTCAGGAAGGTATTGTTTCCACCTTTTTAGCTGTTTTTTTTGCCTTCCTCTGGATCAACTGTTAGGTAGGGTAAAAAGGAGAGTAAAAAGGTTTTGATGGACGCATGTCTCTATTCAACCTCAATTACTATGTTACTATGTTAGTAGGTAAAAAAAATATTTCTTTACAGCTGTGCACATCAGAGATATTTATTTATCATGTATCCATGTGGTACCGTTTTAAAATGTTCAGCATTTTCTGTTTCCTGTTTTCATCTTCTTTTATAAATCTATAAATAACTGTTTTTCAAGTGGCTATTTGTGTTTATTTGTAGAAAATTTCTCCTGTTTATACTTTATGACCCCCATCAAAAGTTCAAATAATTCAGAAAAAGATTTATGTATTTGAGGGACTTGTCTGTAATTGCTGTTATACACTTTTAATAGAAATAAAACAAACAAAGATCCTGCACACTCCCGACTACAGTCGTTTGAGAATGATATCGCTGGCTGCCACAGTATGCTGGCAGGCATGTAGTACATCAGAGAAGAAAAAACTGTGCACACTAGATTTGATGCAAACTGGCATTTATTGGAACATCAACAAACACCACGTAATGTTTTGGTGCCCATGCACCTTCATCAGACACATACAAAATTTAAAATCAAGGGAGGACCCTTAAATAGGCTAGAGACTGCACATTACTGCCACCAAATGGTAGCTATTCAAAATACACTTTTAGAAAAGCACATGATCACTGTTACAATATATATGAGAAAAGACACATATTCAACCATTAATATTCATAATTTCAGTCAAAAGAAACAATTTATCTCTTGGGCAGTACACAGGATAATCCCAGGTTCACATTCAGTCCCCTAGGCTTAACTGCATCTAATGTAAAAATCCAGTATGCCTCTCTATGCAGGAGGGCACTCCGACGGTCACCACCTCGTAAAAGTGGTGGGATGTGGTCAATTACCATCCCACGTAGATTGGACACCTGATGTTTGAATGTCCTAAAATGACTGGCAACAGGAGGATCATAATTTTTCTGTAAAACAGAATCAGATTTGGCCAATGCCAATTTAATGTCACTGCGGTGACGCTGAAATCTGCGCTTAAATGGGCCCACTGTCTTACCCACATAGATAAGGGAGCAGGGGCACTTCAACATGTACACACAGAACTCTGTGTTACAGTTGTAGTATGCTGATCCTGAATACACGTCCGGAGTACAGATGTGTAAAACATTCTCCAATAATCAATGCATTGCACACATTGCAATTACTGCATCTATAACAGCCCTTTCTCAACCCGATCAGCCTTTACAAGTGCAGTGTATAATGACCGACCCTTGGTATAACCACAAAGAGGCTTCCGTTCTGAACAGCCTCACCATAGACAATGCTCTGCTTACACATCTCCCTCCCCCTCCCCCCTGCCTTCTTTTGGCTGCTGATTCTCTTAATTGTTGCAGAAAGTGTACTGGCAGAAAGTCAAAGATCCTAACAAGAGGTCAGCGATGAGACACTATAATTTCTGCTTCTGGGGTGACAGGTCTTTCCCTGTAAATGCTTTGATTTCAAATTATGATTTCTCAGGATCTGTAGCTTTTTTTTTTTGATACAGTAAAGATACCCTTCAAACCTATACAGTAAAAACATTTTGAAAAAAATTCATCTGGTCCTACATACATTCTGATTTGGATCTGTTTTAGAATGGAGCTTAGGAAACTTTATATAAAGCCACCACTTAGACTATTTTATGACTGTGTATAACATTTCTTTTGGTTTTGAGTTGTTTAGTAAACCATGTTGCTTAAAGGGCATGTCCAACATATAAAAAACCTTTTTACAGTCATGTAGAGCACCCGCCACAAACCCTATTTTGCAATATGTATAATATGTAAGATGCCGTCCGCTGAAGGGACTTTCCCAAACCACGTGACGTACCTGAAATTTTCGACCAGGAAGTAGAGAGGCTGTCAGTGCAGAGCCTCACTGCTTGCTCAAATGAGGAGCAGGAGGCAGCGCCCAGGCGGCGAGGGACCGGTTCAGGTAAGCCACTTCAGAAGCATCTTAGGCAATTATACATAATGCGAAAATAATAACATGACAGTAATTATTTTTATGCTGGACACGTCCTTTAAAAATGCCTTAGATCACTTAATACTGTAATTTGAACAAACAAGAAAAGAGATGATTAATGCACATTCACAGTAAAAACATGGGGGTTTTTAGTTACAATTTTATGCATAACAGTGAAAAGCCTTCCAACCACGTCAAGGTAACCCCAGTATGGGAGGTCCTAACAAATTACCTTGGGTCATTTATCTGGACTGACACACCTGCTTGTTTGCATTTTTGAGGGAAGATTGTCTCCCTGACCTTGCATTGGATTAGTATTAAAGGCTATCACTCCCCCCCGCCTACAGGCTTTTAACAAGGAGGGAAGAGGCCTGCCATCCAATGCTTAGTATTCAAGGTGTAAAACCTCCAATTAAAGGGACATGTTGGGGGTGCTACTACCACATGGAAGCTTGGTCTATCTTCCTGCTGAGAAACTCTGCTACATTACATAAACAGGTCAGGGAGACAAGCAGGGAGTGTCAGCCCAGATAAATGACCCAAGGTAAATTGTTAGGACCATCCATACTGGGGTTACCTTGATGTGGTTGGAAGGCTTTTCACTTTTATGCATAAAATTGAAACTAAAAATACCCATGTTTTTACTGTTTGCACTAGCATAGATATTATGATAGTATATGGGGCCCAGGAATGTGAATTGATCATCTCTTGTTTGTTCTAATGTTTTGGTCAGATCAGTAGCACTTCCACTATGTTGTAATAATGTTGCCATATGAGTGCTCCCACAGCCCCCCTTTCTGTTTAAAGAGAGGCATGAGAGAGGGATGTCCCCCGTCACCTATTTTATTTATAATTGCGATGAAGGGCATAGCCGCACATATAAAGACTTACACCAAAATCAAGGGATTCACAATAGGAGGCAAAAAATATAAAATTAGTCTTTTTACAGACAATATTGCCCTCACACTTATGGTCCCTATGGTACCTCTTCCCAACTTATTCAACATACTTGACTCTCAAATGACTGTCTTAACCAAGCGAAAGTCCTAGGACTAAATAAACCACCAAAGCTGAAACAAATATTAGCTCAGAAGTTTGATTTTAACTGAAAACCAGAGGCACTTAAATGCTTAAAAGCTTTATGTGTGGACCCCTCTTCCCCACTACAAACACTCAGAAATGACCTAACAAGATAGGGAACACATTGTAACATTGGAATATATAGACTCACTCAGTTCCTCAGCCCTGGCAAAGACCTGATCTTTGAAATGATTAAAAAAAAAACAGACCATATCACCCCAAAGGTCCATTCCAATTTCTTCAAATTATGCACTACCTTAAACATGCCTTTTGCATTGAACAACCCCCCTTACTTTCTTTGAACATACTTGTTTATATGGACCAGGGGGAGATAACACACACAGTATAACTGCTAATGGCAACTTTATTACATGTGCTCACAAGTTGCCGTTAGCAGTTATATTGCTGGTCGCCTGTGTTATCTCTATGTTTTATAGTTTGAGATACTTTCATGCATAAGTGGATGGATGCATAAGTAGAGGAAACCATATCAGCCATTACCTTTGCTGTGGACTACTTATATTATGGACCAGGGGGACACCTCTGCACTATTTACCAATTACTACTAGCTTGACCGAATGAAGCTTTTATTAAAGCTTGGCTAATGGATCTGAGATAGGTACTTACCACCAACCAATAGAAAGATTACTTAATCAATAAGTAATAATCAATAACAGCAGCATATTTGTAGCACTTAGAGAAACAGCTCTTAAAGTCTTATAAAGAACATACAGGGAGATTCAATAAAAGTTCTTATAGTTTAAAATGGTGCAAATTTTGCCCCAACCAATCAGATCTTATTTAACATTTGAAAGCTAACATCTGTTTGGTTGGGGCAAAATTAGCACCATTTTAAACGATAAGAACTTTAATTTAATAACCCTGATAGAGTGCTTACAGCATCAGCCAAATTCTGAACATGAACCCAAATTGTTTCAGGGGTTGTCAGGCACCTGGGTCTTTCTATCACATTTGATGGTCCTCCCCATCAGTTACATATTTTTGGTCCTCCATTTTGGATATCACCTCTAATGCTCTGATATTAACCATACCCCCCAGATCCCAAAATAGCAAGTTTAGGAGAGGAGGTATCAGAATTAAATAAATTAGTTAACAAGTTAGTCCAATACATGGCAGCTAAAATACATAAATGTGCACAATTGTGCTCAACCCCACTAAAGAGTGATATAGTGATAGAATAAATACAATAATAATATATAAGAATGATCCATATCCCCCAGAATTCACTGGTCCTTATGGTAATATAGCATGTATGCAATTCACCTAAGGCATTGGTCTTTAAATTAGCTCTGAAATATGACAGGATAAGAAGCAATTCAGTTCGGTGGTACTAACTATACATTTTGTAATTGGAAATATCGATAACCTTTGATGATTATTTCCCATAATTTGGGCATGCATTTCCCTTGGTCTATTTTTATTATATAGTATTTTATTATGCTTCAGCTGGTGTTTCGATCAAGAAGATCTCCCTTGGAGTTTGGGACACTTCCTAAGCATTAAGATGATCAAGCATTTGAGATTGACTCCTGCACGGACTTTTTCCCCCTTTATTTCTTTTTTATTTTCTAGTTCACCCCATCCATTCCAGGACATCGCTGGGGTCCTCAGCAGTGTCGAGCCGTGGCATAAAGTGGTGTCCACTTATGTATATGCATGTTATACAAATCTGTATAAACCACTTGAATAAAAATTTAAATCTGTTTTTTCTTTTAGAGGCTTGCTAAAGCATGCTACTGCAATATGGCAAAAAAACCCTTATATTTTCCAAAGCATTATGGTAGGTACATTTTACCAATGCACCCTTAGGTACCTTATGTAATGTATACACTGCATATACTGTTTCTGTGTTGAAGACCAATATAGGATTAAATTGCCTGCCTATTCAAACAAAAGTATAGACTCATGGGTACAAAGCTAGTACATTCTACCAACAAACTACCACCTTCAGTGGAAAATCATAAAATCAATCAGCTATATAAATTTTTACTTTTACACAGGGTTTCTTACACCTGAATGGAAATCAATTGCTACTTTTGCATTAAATGTAGGGTATTAATTATGAATATGGATACAAAAACATATAGTGGGAGATTTACCCAGAGCCACTTTGCTCTTGCATTCCGTGATTCAATATCGTGTTAGCCCACTTGGGTAAATGCCAAAAAGGATTTACGCTACAATTAAATTGCTAAATATTAATTGGCGTGCGCTGGATGCACTGGTATCTTTTGCTTAACCAGCGCATCCAGCGCTAATATGGAGTTAAAGTCACACTAACCATTAGCGAAACGGTTAGCGCGACTTTAGCTCCACATTATTGCCCAGCGGCTCTGGGTGAAAGAGCCATATAGTATATATTTAACCCAAGCCCTTATTATATGCTATATCTACTACAGTATATGAAGCAGAAATCTTGTATGTATGTGCTCACCTCACAGCCACACCCCTGAATGACTCCACATAACGGCGATGCCCTCTGAAAGGGCCGACGCCCATGAAGTCCAGTTTGAACAATAAAAATCCTGCACGTCACTTGCAGAGTGTGATTCCCCAATTTAGTAACTCGGATGAAGGGCCTGGGCTCTGTGTGCTGCCCGACTTCAACAACACAGACACAGAGTCCACTTCAGTGACACAACACAGAACAACAGCTTCTATAACAGAGGGAACCAGACATTTCCCTTAAGGTCTGTAACACATTATAATTTGCTCTAGGAAGGTTTCAAATACTGTAAATACTATGTTATATCGGTGATGGGAACGACATTTATATAAAAAATATTAACCCTGGAAAGACTGTTAGTATCGGTGATGTGAAACAACATTTATATAAAAAATATTAAACCTGGAAAGACAATGTTACTATTGGTGAACCACATTTGCAGTTATTGTCATATTAAGAAATTTAAAGCCGAGCCTCCTGTAATGTGACCACGCCCCCAGATATTGCTGTCACCCCCAAACCTCAGTCACGCTCATACCCCAATGATCAAGGCCACGACCCAAAGATAACTGTCATGCATTGCAACCAGGCCCCCAAATGTTGTCACCCTGCTACCAGATATTGTGGTCACTCGCCCAAAAAACCCCAAAATATTATGGTCCACCCCCAAACATCACAGGCACACACCCCAAACACCCAGGGGTGTTCCTAGGGTTTTTGACACCTGAAACAACTTTTAAATGCCGCCTATCGGTAGATGGGTGGCGGCACGTGAAGTAAGAGTGGCCTTATCAGGGAACATAGGCGTGGAGGTGGGAGTGGTGGGCTGACTAATACTGATTGGTGGACTGGTGCTGAAATGCAGTATTGCATTAAGTTTTTTTTTTTTTTAACTGCTGCCTTTTAAGTGTTCTGCAGGGGTACGCCCTGAGCAAATGTTTCAGTTTGCTTCATGGTAGGGACACCCCTGCAAACACCACACCCACGCCCCTAAATGGCACGGCCATGCCCACACTTTGAAACAGGTTGGCCATGCCCCGAAATATCGCGACCACCAAATATCACGTCCAAGCCTCCTGGACACCACCACATCACAGACACAACCCCGACCGTCCACACCCTAGAATGCCGTGCCCACCGCAACATCGCAGACGTGCCCCATCCACCTATTCAAACCGGGACAGTTGGAGGGTATGGACTACACAGGCATTACCTGGACTTAAGCACCAGACACACACTGCCCACATGTCACACACTTCACAGATAGTTACAACTAAAAGAACAAAGACATCATGGAACTTTCAATTCAGACCAGAAAGTAACTTTATTGATTGGGATCTAAAGTCAATATGAAGTGGTCCTTGAGCAAGGATAAAGTATTAAAGTGCAAACATGGTGACATACTGCTAACTAATGTGTAAAAAATTGAGCACGCTTAATAAAAACACACAGCTCAGACACCGAAACAGAATGAAGCCCAGCTTTAACAACACAAAGAGCTGCACGTCACATGATCAGAGACACTGATGCCTGTCAGTCACTCAAGTGCTGCGATATTCAGTTGCAATCAACACGTTTTCCTAATGGCAAATTCCATGTAGCATGTTCATGAGTAGGTTCACCACAACATTTGTATATTTACGCTCCATGGGAACTAACATTGTATGTAAGGTTTTGCAATAAACATATGTGCTATATGTCCCTCAAGCAATGTCATCTCCTCAACTCATATGATGTACATTACCAACTGTGCACTTTTTTTCCCCTGTCTCTTCCATCTAAGCTAAACACACCTGCACATAAAAAATACTTTACCCACCCAGTGTACATGGGCAACGCGGGGTACAACTGCCAGTATATCATTTCTCAAAGCATGATAACCATTTTTAGTTTTTGTTTCCATAAATTAAGGTGCATTTTTACAAATTCACTTGAAGTTTTTCAAAGGTTATTCTAAATATCCTGCAGGATGTTAAGAGAAATGGACATATTAAGCACATAGTGATTATTTGAACTATGTTATAAAAGTTGAAATAATGACTTCACTTACTAAATGAAAAAATATTGTGTGATTTTAATTATGTTCATTTCTTTTGTTGTCATGGTTACCTTCAGAAAACTCAAGTGTTGATTGGTGAAAGACATATATATTCCAAGAATGTTCTTCCCCTCAAAGCAGACCGAAATCCTTTTTAATTGGTACTTACAATTAACCCTGTAGCAGAAAAAAAATCTTTGGAGGCAAGAAGGAAAATAGTACATACCAGACCAAAAACAGATAAATGTTCGTCATTCACCAGGTGTTTTATGCAATCATCATAACAACATATGTTTTCTAGATTTTAAAAAAAGCATTAAACCTTTTTTAAAAGAGGATTAATGAAAAGTTCACCATTGTTTCTTAAGGGAAGGAATTCAATATATATTGATATATTTTATAATAAAGATACATTCCCCACGCTGGTATTTCATTGTTGAATATCATTCATTGTAACCTCTTGTAACCTCCTTTCTAACCCACAATGTACAGTGCATTTACAACATCATATTTACAATACAGTTGTAAGGTAACTTTAACTTAGAAAATCTGACAAATGTGTTAGTTAAAAACACGTCGGGCCACTTTTGGAATGCATGCATTCATGTGCAAAACCGCACCGATATAAAACCTCACTAAAATAGGTGTAAAATTGATGTAATATCAGGTTAATTTGGGTTTTACACTCATTTTATGGGTGCTGCACCATTTTCAATAGCCTGGCCCCCCTGAACCAATACCCTTGTGGCATTGTATGGGGTCGTAAAATGAGCACAAAACAGTGTCTTAACTTCCTGAGATCTTGCAATGTATACTTGCTTCATTTACAGTAGCTTTCTGGGAGGAGGCTATATCTATCATAGGAAACATTAGGTACATTAGGTACAAGACAAAATATATAAAGTACCCGTCTTTAAATTGCCATAACTGTAAGTGGAACAAACTGGAGTGATTTTTTCTTATTTGGTATAAAGGACTGTGGTATGAAGGGCATTGAAAATAACATTCAATTATATGATGGTTGCATGTTTTGTGGGGAGATGGGCCAATTGCTTAAATAGTGTTCACATTGGTTAATCTTTTGTTTGTACCTGCCTTTAAATTCCTGTCCCTGTGAGTGGAACTTGTTATAAAGTCATTTGCTATAAAGGACTTTGGTATTAAAGGGTATCTATACTTCTAAAAATTTAATTTTCAAAAACAATAGTAACATAGTAATATAGTAATTGAGGTTGAATAAAGACATGCGTCCATCAAGTCCAACCTTTTCACCCTCCTTTTTAACCTTACCTAACCGTTGATCCAGAGGAAGGCAAAATAAACAGCTAAAAAAGGGGAATTCCTTCCTGACTACAAATGGCAATCGGAAAGTATCCCTGGATCAACCAGAACTATAGTATATGAATTAATACCAGTAATTCTCAATATTTTTTAGTTTTAGAAACGTATCTAGCCCACTTTTAAAGCTATTCAATGAACTTGCCATTTCCACATCTACTGGAAGACAGTTCCAAAGTTTCACCGTTTACTGTTTCACTGTAAAGAAACCTTTCCTAACCTGAAGATGAAACTTCTTTTCTTCCAATCTTAAAGGGTGTCCACTTGTCCTCTGATAAGACCTATTAGTAAATTAGTATGGCCCATTAATATATTTGTATAAAGTGATCATATCCCCATGCAAATGTCACTTCTCTAATGTAAACTAACTTGTCTAATCTGCCTGCATAGTCAAGCCCCTCCATTCCCCTTATTAATTTAATTGCCATTCTCTGAACTGCTTCCATTTCCAAGATGTCCCTTTTGTATATGGGATTTTAAAACTGCACCACATATTCCAAATGAGGTCTTACCAGTGCCTTGTAAAGAGGGAGTATAATGCTTTTTTCTCTTGAATCTATGCTTTAGACTTCTGAGACACCACAGCATACACAATAACAACAAGTACATTCAGAAACTAAACTAAATCAATTAGCCAGGTAAAGGATCAATAAAGTTGTTTGATTCACAAAATTTTTCTTATAATGCCCATGAAAATAATCTGCAGTGTTGTCATATGCATTATCATATTTGTATCCTACTTCTTTCAGCTCTAGATTTGGCGGAAGTGCATCTGCCCAGAATTGCTTTCCTTTTCTTGTGTATATATTGATTTAGGAATTTAAATAATGTAACATTTAAGTTAAAAGTTAAAATCTAGATATCATGACAAACGACTATATAATTTATAATTTACTATACTAATATTCTTAATTGGAGGTTCAAGTGTTTCTGTGGGTAATATATTGGAATTTGCTTACATTTTCCCTTTATTTTTATTTACCTAATTACTTAACAATTTGTCTGCTTGCCAAATTATTAGTATAAGGGAATAATTTAAAAAAACAACAACTTTTCATTGTCAGTAATTGTCAATAATTTCCAAACCTTGTCCATTTAGCAAAAAAAAGAAAAATAAATGTAAAGGTAATAATTGCAATGCAGTGAAGGTTTTGTGCTGAGCAGTGTTAAATGTCAAATATGAACCAATAATTTATAATATTCAATAAACTCATTTTAAGTCATCCTACCTCTGAGGTTACCTTTTTTATTAGGTCATGAGAAAAGGTCATTCAGAAAACAATATTGTTTGGCATTTTTAAGTGTTTTTCGTGGCTGTGCCAAATTGAATCCGGTAAACAATGCAATAATTGGAAAAAAAGAAAGTATTGATTTATTTTCTGTTTATCTGCAGTGCTATAGGAAAAGTCCCTCTTGACTGTCCTGCATTTTCTTGTACAGGACTTGAAGATTTTACAGAAAGGTAACTTGTGTATTGGAATGTGAAAAGCAAAGGAGGCTGTCACAGCAGTCAATAAGATCTGAGAGGTGTTGACTAATTGGCTGCTAATTACACAGTAAATTGTCTAATTAAGCTGATGGTTAATTAGTGTACGCTTGCACAGCAGTCTTGTAGAATTTTTGTCTGATGGCTGCGAGGCAGTGTGTGCAGTTGGCAAAGTGGTTGGAACTGGCAGAGAACAGGTCTGGAAAGTACATGTTTAGTGGATGACAGATTTAGAAGCAGCGTTGTCAAATGCACAATAAAGGTTTTATGGAGGGGCTACAGCTTTATGGTGGTAGGCTTGTTGGAAAATATGTTTTACTGAGCCTAAAAAAATCTAAAATGCTATTAAAAAGTGAATAGTGCTATATTCAACCCACCAAAGAGTTGTTTTAAATCATAATATACTACCCAATCAATTCCTTAGTGATAATAATCCTAAAAAATGAGTATCTAAAAAATATATGTAAACAATAGTCCTCACAAAGTCCCATAAACCAGTTTCAAATGTGAAACCTCTAGGCCCAAGACTACCATACGCATTACACACACCCATCCTTCACTGCCAATACCCCAGTACCAAAATAGGTATTTCTCTGGCTGCCAACAAACTGGGATCAAATAGCACACCCCTCAATGGCCTGTTCAGGTGAAGAGATCGCAGGCTCACTTACTGCTTCAGGATAGATGTTCCCCAGCATCTGATAGCCGCCAGTCAAAAGATACAGGTCTGTTCGCTCCGGATTTTAAATACATGGACAAATTACTGTATCATATACCTAACGTCCCCTGAATACAGGAACAGATTATTCTACTTGAATTGAGTATTCTTGTGAAAACAGCAAAGAAAAGACAGGACGAGTTGAAATTTAAAGAGGGTGGTGGTGGGGTGGGGGTAGAGAAATCGAGGTTCTGTGCAAATATTATCACATACAGTACTATCTTTTTATTTATACTACAGGTACACTAACATTATACTAACAACTTGCAGACATAAACTTTACATACACCTCCCCACTCCTGCCTTTCTCTCTTCTGGACATGAGACCTAGTTTCTAGTCAAAACTCCCAGTTCTGGGTTAGAAATTTCGAAGAGTAACTGAACATTTTTTTTGATTGTTGAAACCAGGTTTGAAATTTGGTACTTTGGACATTTTGGTATCTCCATTAAAAATTCCATGTTGAAACTTTTCACTGGTGGAATGAGCCCTATTGGGTTTATAAAGTTTCCTTCTCTTTTTCTTTTCTGTTTTTAGTCTTAATGCATTTGCTCTTTATTCCTGCCTCTCTCTCTTTTCTGTAAATGTATTGCCTGAATGCCTGTAAGTCTTTACTTATGTTCTAGTCCTTTTCCTTGTGTTTCCTTCCACCTTTCACCCATTTGTTACTGTTCTTCCAACAATTCATTCCCCTTTCTGTTTTGTAATGTATTTCGTTTTCTGGCAAGGTGCTTTGATTATAGTGGAGTGCTAATTCTGAACATTGGTATAAATCCATAAATGACTCTATTAGTAAAGTGTTACCCACTTTGCCCAGACCTCACACCCGTGTGTGCATGGTCACTAGTAGTTCTGTCTTTGCCAGCATCATTTAAAAGTGTTGTCTCCCTACTCATGGTCTGCCACAAGGGGGTAGGTATCTTGTCCAAAGTTTGATGTGTAATTGTGCTTTAATTTAGCATTTTTATTTTTAAAATTTAATGTGTGACCACGTTTAAGAGAAGTACAGCATATGTTAGAGTACCCTCAGGTCAGGTGCATTTAAATATGAAACTAGTAATCAGGCTTCACTTTATCTTTTATGCATTTATGATATTATTTCAGATCTATCTTAAAGGCCATGTCGATCCCCAAATCTACATTTTGCAGTTATGCCAATCACCCACCTGAACCCCATTTTCGTTTCTAGCATGCTGCTTGATCCCTCACCAGAACTTCTCCTTTAGTGTTGCGGATTCTGGTGACATCACAACCAATGGCTGACAGTGGATAATGAAGCTTGTTCCTCTGCTGTTATGTGAATTTATAACCAGCATTTTACATCATTGTACAGAAGACATGAACCAGATGACGAGAGGTTGGGGTGTATAAACCTAGGCAGAGGAAAGTATAACAAAAATGGTGTTTGGGAGGTTATCAACATATAGATTTGGGGGTGAACATGCTCTTTAATTTTTAGATAATTTGAACAATCTTATCCACTTCTCATCCATAAGAAAAGGAAATTATTGTTCTTACAGTACACTTTTAACATAGTAAGGAGGGTTTTACATATTTACATATTATTATTACATGAATTGATAAGTTATATATAGTTGGTAGTCTTGAACTGACCGGCCCTTGTATATTGGTTATCAATCAGTTTGTTTGTTTAGAAATCCTTGCTCCTCAATGTCAACTGAAAAAGCTTTATTTTTAAAATTACTTTAAAACATCTATCTGTATTTATTTCTTGCCTATCATCTTAATCAATTTTCTTTTAGGCTTCAAACAGTATTGACAGAAAGATGGTGCTAGACTGTAACTACTAACAGTGAATGTATGATGAAAAAATACATGTTATTAAGATAGATGTGAGTATTAATAAATTGCTACACTAAATATTTTGGCAGCATGTAAGAAGCCGATGAAAATAAATGACCAAATTTCTTCTTAAAATTTACATAAATAGTAGTTCAGAAAGCAACGAATATTATTACAAGACCAATTATTTAACAGCAGCCTATGCTTGTCGGAAAATAATAAGTTCCTTCTGCTATTGCTCTTCACACAAAATAAATTAAGGAATGTTTTGAATGCAATTAACTTGTGAATCCTTCAAATATGTCCTAGTTTAGTCCCTAAAAAGATGTTCAACATGGATGTTCCAGAAAATAATTTATCATGCTTTGATATAGTATCTTCAAAATAAACACGAATTCATCAATCAGTATAATACATTTCATATCAACTAATCACCCTGTCCTACTTGCTAATCTACAGTATATTTAAAGGATCTGTCTCTTGCCTATGAAGAGAAGAAAAGTTGGACAGGTGAAAACATTTACTATCATGCTTAAATCATGCCAAAAATGGTTCTTTACTTATTGATATAAAATTATTTAGATCAGTGAACAAATACACATAATAATAAGGGGTGATGCAATAAAAGGTGCAATTGTTTGCTTTCTCTCGCCTTAAACTTTTCTTTCTTGTGGCTCCCATCCTCTGGAATTCTATTCCCCTCTATCTACGTCAAGAAACATCAATTAGCAAGTTTAAATTTATCCTTGCATCCTACCCATCTGGTAACCAGCACAGTATTTGATTGTTTTATTTGCGCTGCATACGTCTCACTCCAGCACTTATACCCATTCCATTGTATCTGTATGTTACCCTCCTAACTAGATTGTAAGCTCTATGGGGCAGGGACCTCCTTTCCTCTTGTGGCAAGGCTCTAGTACTATATTTATTTATATAACTTTGTGTACTTAACTATTTATGTATTTGACTTTTTTGTATTTTGTTATTGTACAGTGCTGCGTCCCTCGCCGCTTTAAAAATAAACTATACATACATCTATACATACAATTGTTTAATTGTTTACCAAACACAAACAAGCATCCCATTTAAGGGGTGCACTAAATTGTGTGTCCCACTATTATGTAAAATACTAGAATTACTTAAAGTAAACTATCATACTTTATCGCTCAATTCTAATACAAAAACATATCCTCACACACATACACTAACAGTCATAATATTCCAAATGGTAATAAAAAAAATATCAGTTCATATTAGCCATCAATAAAGTGCCCTGCGCCAAAAATGTTACTTAAAAATGAGTGTCTCACATCCAGATTTTCCCCACATTCTCAGTGTAGAGCCACATTATCAATACGTCACTGTGAAATATTATTAAAATGATAGAACTTAATCTGCTACTGGTGACCTCATTCTCCATTTAAATCTATAGGAATGGCTGGGGCATTGCTCCCAGAAGGGAACTAGAAATATAGCATATAAGGTAGTACCTTTACTTTCTTCTAAAAATAAAGATCCTAGCATAAGTTATGGTTGTATTAGTGCTTTACTCACTTTCAATTAATTTTACCCCCAAGCCATCCCAGTACCAGTATTTTGAGGGAGAAGTGAAGTTTCAGCAGTCTGAGGTCGGGCTGCGTGGGCTTAGAATAGGTCAATGACAAAGGATTAGATGATCCTATACATTGCACCCTGCTCTTTTTGTTCTTTTAACAAACATTTTAAGAGTGCAGCCAGGGCCACATCTACCATGAGGCTCAGTGAGACATTTGTCTCAGGCAAATTTTTTCCCCCTTTGACCGGTCAAGAAAAAAAAAGAATTTTCCCTAATAACAGATATGATGTTGTTTAAAATCATTTTATTTGGTTAGGTTAGCTTTAGTTAGTTTGTTAGGTTAGTCTTGTATAAAGAGGGGTATAGATTCAAGGGCAAATTTGAAGGCTAGCAAATGCTACATCCAAGGGTTAGTGCTGCATTCTAGGGTTATGGAGCGCTAAAGTTGAGGGTTATTGATTTGAAAATAATTATCGAAAATATGCCTGTGAGTTTGGAAAAGCAGACGGTTCATAAGATTTGAGAGTTCTAAAAAGGCAGAGTTCATACGAACTCATCAAACCGATTCAAGTTTTAGTCCATCCCTATTTGCTATGGGTTGGGGTTTTTTTTACAACCTTTCCCACTGCCAAAGTTGACCCTGTAGCACAAGCAAGGTATGAACTGAGATGCACACTTAAACTTTGGATTACTCCATTTTATTATGCACAACCACACACTGTGTGTGTGGTTGTGCATAATAAAATGGAGTAATCCAACGTTTAAGTGTGCATCTTGGTTCATACCTTGCTTGTCCTATAGCAAAAGATCCATAGGTAGAGGATCCTTACTGAGATACTGTAGCAACTTTGCCAAGGACTGTGCCAGGGCCCAAATTATTGTTTGTTTCAAAGTTGACCCGGGAACCGGCTATGAAAATATGCATAGTTTAAAGGCTTTAGGCATAATGGGTGTGTTTGGGGGTGATGAGGATGAGTTACACAATGTCCTCAGCATGTTTATTATTTAAGATAATGAACTTTCCATATTTATTGTTTTAGTTTTATTACATGTGTTAAGGTATGCTTTTCTTTGACATTTCAATAGGGTTCAAACAAAATTTGAATTTCGTCTAACCACTCACTGTTAGTTACCGCTACAAGGCCTATGAGAATTGTGATTAAAGAAAGGATCATTTAATATACAGTATGTGCAGTGTTCTGGATTATTTTTTAAGTTCTAATAAAGCCCTGAGGGTATATGGGTATTTCTGCTCTGGTTATTTGACTGACATTGCAACCAGGTATTTTGCAGAAATAGGGTTGATACTCTTCTAATTACAAGAAGTAGAAAGGAAAAACAAAAATTCTATATTTTAGTCTTAATTTTTTATATCAACATCTGTTTTTTCTCAATAGATGTTTTTTGGTGCTCTTAGAGTAGTTTTATTTTTTTTTTAAAGACAGCTTACAACTGATGCAGTAAAATGTGTAACCTGAGGTTTAAAATATTGATTTTTCTCTCTTTTGAAATATTGAAGCTGTATTTTAAATGGATTTTATTGGAGTGTCTTGTGACTGAGGCAAGAGAAGGTAATGAGATGTCCAAAAGCTACTAGAAGATTTTACAGACTTTTTTATTCTTTGTCTTTTTCCATTCTTGCTGATTTTGTAAAATACTGTATTACATTTGTCATTCTATAGGAAAGACTATACCTTTTCAGCATAGTTCTGCTGTAAACTGGACCTAACAATGGAGAAAGTAACACAGGCCAGCAATGTTGTTCTGTTCCACTTTTAAAAAACAATAGTTGGTGCATATGTGACAATGGATTGGCTACCATATAACTATATATAACAATATAGAACAAAACATTGCTATATTAGATTATACTACATTCTATGTCAACCCCTGTTTTTATTACCTAAAGAACAAATAGTAAATGTTTTCTATGTTAATTGCAAAACAAACCTGTCTTGAAATAAGAATTATTGATAGTTACCAAACAATTATATATATATTTTTTTTTTTTTCCCCATAGCTAAATAACACATGCATTAAACACCCGAAGCAGATTACATCACAAAACACTATTCCACTTGCACATGACATGCTTAAATTGATCAATTCAAGGAGCAAGACAAAATTCCATACCTGTAATTGGATGATCTGGGGGGAAAACAAATCAGTAAAGTGATGGGGAGGGGAATAGTTTGCCTATCACAGCTGGAACAGCGGCTTTGGTTTATTTTAAAGTACACCATCCCCCAACTCTCCCCCTACTTTTTTTTCCCCAGAATTCCCTTTCGTTTGACTGCAGCAGCATGGGAAAGTTGTGCAGGTTCCTGGGGGTGTGTCTTCCCCTGTGCTAAGAGTGCTGTCACTTAATGTGCATCATCATGGTAGCAGACACACCCACTTGGCTGCAGTAAGAAATCCTTTCCTCCCTGACTCTCTAAGTTCATTTTTACAGCTGATCATGCAGAGAGAGACAGGGGAGAAAAAGTTAAAACCCTCTTCCCACACTACTGTAAGTAGGGGGAACTTTGTTGTTTTTAATAAAGATTTTTTTTGTGTCTAACTCTGAGAGGGATGGTTGAAAAATTGATCAATTATTGATTTCATAGGGGATGCTGGGAATATGAGGCAATCTGGTATGGGAGGGAGTGGGAGAGAGAAAAAGATAGTACCTGATTACTCCATTAATTAGTGAAGTCAGCAAGCTGCTGTGATGGTCATGTGATTATTCCTCCATTAATCAGTGAACTCAGTAGCTTGAAGAGAGCTGTGTGTGTGTGTGTGTAGAATCGACCAACCAGTCAGATCACACAAACAGCAGTCCCGACGGGTCCTCTCACGTTCTGCGCATGCAGTAAAGGAAAACGCGCATCGGACATTTCCCATGCAGGCAGTCACTAAAAGTGGGCGGACCTGCACCATCCACAGCGTTCTGGGGGAAACTCATTGGATTTCTTCTAAACTACTGCTCAAAGACACAGGATACTGCAGGTACATTTCCACCTTACACCTATCTTTCCTTACAACCCAGGTGACTTTTATCAGTGGAGATACCCTTTAAAGATCTTCACAGAAATTTACTTCACTGTTTGAAAAAACTGTTTTAATATTGTATACTACAGAGTTTAAAGATTTATTTACTATTAAATACAATAGTAATCATTAAATACCAATGCTGTACTTTCCAGTGTAAACAGTTAACTTAGTCTTAACTTTAAAAAAGTGCATGAGACAGTGATGTCATGTCTTAATCACAGGGTTTTGTTAACAACTCCAGAATTTTTTAAAACTACCAATTAGAATTAATGATCACACATTTTGCAAATACAATGACATTTTTAGCCAGTAAGTGTGTGGTATTATACCAGTCCTAAAAAGCTTTTAATTGTTTTTACAGGAGATGTAGGAACAGAAATAGTTGCAAATTGTGTTTCTAGTCTCCTTAATTTAAGAAGGCACCTACAGCTCTTTTGAAAAGCACCATAAAATACCATAAGCCTATAACCATAAGCTTATAGTCATGACAATTGTAAAATATTTTTGTTTGTTCTACCATCATTTTTACTTTCAAACAATCTTGATGTACCCATAATAATTCCCAGAGTAGGCAACCAAATCGAATGTTTGCACGATTAAGGTAAAATGTTAATAGCCAATTCGAAAAAGGTGCTTTCTGTTTTGTTATCTGGGTAATAATATAGAAAACTGTGTTATAGTTTATAGGAAGACACAGATGTGTGTTTTTCTGTTTTCCACTGTGTGGAATAATAAAACCCATACTCATATGTATGATGATCTCTCTTTATATGTATTAAATTGAAGATTTTTCTATTTGGGGGAAATGTTCGGTTTTATATTTACTGTATTTTACATGCCTTCTAGGGCATTGAACTATTGTGGTTTGTGGCCAAATAAATGACACCTTAAAGAAATAGACCATCTCCCCCTGACCTGCTTTAAAGAAACTAAAAGCTTTAAGGGTAATGTTAAATAATAACCACAAATCATTTGTCTTATGTAATGCAATTAAATATCCATTTAAAGCAACAAATCACCATGGAATTAACACGGATTGCTCTTTTGATCTCCTGAAGATAAAATCCTATCACATTTCTGTTACAAATGAGGAAGGTTTCTGTTGCCTCGAAGCACCAAGATAAACAAATTTTTCAAGCAGGAAATGTATTTAAGATGACAGGCAAAATTGAGGACATTGTCTTGCTAGCTTATAGTACCATGGAAGTACTCCATCAAACTGATTTTCAATTGGTAAAAACAAAATTATAGCTTGTATATGCAACATGTGCACTGATCAAATTCATTTTATTTCATAGATTAAGAGAAAGAAAAATATTACTAAAATGGGGGGTGGGATGGTGTCAAGGAAAAGGTACACAAGGATTTGCTTACATATAAGATTGTATATAAATGCAGTTTGCTCACATTTAGTGGCAAGTAATATTGTGTATAACATTATATCCACATAATGATGTACTCTGCAAGGATCTGCTGTCAGATAGAAATTAAACAGCCATCCTTCTATTGATTAAATCCTAAGGCAAAAAGAGCTTATTGGAACAGACATCTATTGTGCTTCTATATGCACACCGTCTGCACATGGTGTTGATGCAGAGCAGGGCTTTATTATTTCTTTCTTGGTTCAAGGCTTTTTTGCTGTCTAGCTTGTATTCAGAACTCTGCTTGCTTGGTAAACAATTAGTGGTATATTAAAACATACTGTCAGCTAAAATGAAGGCAATATTATAACATTAATAAATGTTTTTATTTATCATTAACAAAAGACAATCCAATATTAGTTTTTTCTTAATGGAACACTCCCATATTCATAGTTTTATCTGTGTTATCAATATTAATCTCTTTATATGACATAAGATTCCTGCTACACATTTTGTAAGCAACATCAGGGACTGCAGAATGACATGAGGATGTTGGTTTGGATAGAGGGATATTGACAATATTGAGTTCCATATAGTCCAGTCACACAATGGGATTACAGAGTGCTTTTGCATAATGAACATTTCAAATACATCACTAATAAATGAACTAAAGCTAAAAAGAAAGTAAAAAATTAAATAAAGCTATGAAGGAGTCTGAATCAATCATTATTAATGGATCATCAATCACAATTTTGTAGCTTTGTTTCCACTCCCTTTCAGATAGTAGAAATGTGGCAGCTCTGGCAAAGGAAGTAGAGGTAAGGGGGCTAGAGCACGAATCTCCAACCTGTGGGCCTTCAAATGATTAAAAACTACAACTCCCAGCATTTTGCGTCTGTCATCTGCTAGTGTAGATTGCTTGTAGGAGATAATGCCTGGAGGACTGCAGGATGGAGATCCCTTTGCTAGAGAACTCACTAAATACACAAAAGTATATCTGGTGCATGGAGGAAACCTTGACTTATTGTAATTAACATCAGGAAACAAAGATGATTTCTCTTTAATACTTCAGATTTCAGGGGTGAGAGGCTCAATTTTTTCTAGGGATTATGAATTCATTCAAGTTGATTTATATTTTAGCTTTATTTTTCCTTTAATTTTAAGCATTACTTACATTCATTTGTGTTACCCTACATGCTACTAAATCCATAACATTTGTCATAGCATGTGTCAAACTGTAAATGATTTATGGATTAGTAAATCTCGGTTTCCAAACTGTCTGGAGAATCTGATGTTGAATCTGCAGTGATTTTAGCTTATGTATTTTAATTGTATCCAATGCAATAAACAAAGAGATTGCAAGAACAAACAACATAAATAAAGCATAGCAAATAAGTAACAACATTTCTAAAAGACTGTTTTTTTCTGCAACTTTACTGTCCACATTAATCCAGTTTTATGGGGTGAAAAATATACAGTAAGTCTCCCCATCTCTGCTGCTGGCTTAGATATACCTGAAGCAATATCGGGTTAATGCGTGCTTTACACGGATTTTAGGGCACAGCGCCATCTCCAAAGGTTTTTGTGCAACTGATGCACGAAACTTATAGTGTATGGCACTTTAAATGAGTGCAATTGGGAGAGTCTTACCTTTACGCGATCCCATGATGCAATCCCAAACGTAATTTAATTTATTGTATCACAGGATTGCGCAATGGTAAGTAATGAGAGACTTTAAAATTGAATCTCCCTTCTTATCATTAAAAATTTTATTTTTCCACAACCAATCACATGTTGTTTATCTTTTGAAAGCTATATCTGATTGGTTGGGTCAAAATTAGCACGATTTTTAAGGATAAGAACTTTTATTACAATGCCCTTTAAATTTAGTGTGCTTCTCCCATAAGGAGAGAGACAGGAGCTATTTAATTAGCTATTTACTTTAGTACAGACATGTACCATTACATCCAAGTAGGATACTGCTCTCTCATTCTGTCTGCCCCACCCTGGGAATTGAAGCTCAAATAAAATTGTCAAAATAATCAGGGTATAGCGAGTTGTGTTAAAGTGTTTATTTACACTCTGGGGGGCGATGCAATAATTTCTTCCGACGTGGTTTACCTGCCTGAGTTCAAAAATGCAAAAATCCCTGTGCAAGATTTTGTACATTGTGGGATCTCCGACAGGTAAGTGTGTCACTAACACCCCCTATTCAGTGGCGTAAAGTTTTGCTCTAAGTAGTAGCACAAAATTTTACTAATGCGGTTTTGCGTCGCCTGTGCCACGCTATTTCCGAGCAATCTCGGAAATGGTGCAGGCAATGCAAACTTAGTGTAAAACCCACGCTAACATGGTAATACATTGGACAGTATGGGTTTTACACTGACTTGGCCATTTTGCACCCAATATTGCATCACCCCCAAAGTGTTTCCAAAAAATAGTAAATGCCTGAACTTTGGTGTAAATGTAGTAGACAAGTCTGAGTTTTTTTCCATATTTTAATTCAATTTATTGTCACAGTACTAAGTGTAATACAGAGTACATAGTATAGTATAGTATTTGAGGTTGAATAAAGACATATGTCCATCCAGTCCAATCCATCTAGCGATATCCTCATTTCCTGCCTAACTGTTGATCCAGGGTAAGGCAAAAAAAAAAACAACAAATTTATAAAGGGGGAAAAAATCCTTCCTGGTAAATTCCCCTGGATCAACTCTACTTGTATGTATCAATACCAGTAACTTGCAACATTCCTTGACCAATGAACCTGCCATAACAATGTACATTGGAAGATAGCTTTACCATAGCTTTTCCATTCTCACAGTGAAAAACCCTTTCCGAACTTGAAGCCTAAACCTTTTCTCTTCAAGTCTTAAGGGATGTCCACATGTCCTCTGACATGCTCTATTGGTGAACAATGCCCCAGTTTATTGTATGGCCCTTTAATGTATTTATACACAGTAATCATATCCCCATGCAAGCACCTTTTCTCCAGCTTACGTAATTGTAACTTTTCCAGTCTTTCTTTATATTCAAGCTCCCCCAATCCCTTTATTAATTTAGTTGCCCTTCTCTGAACCCTTTCCATTTCAAAGATGTCCTTTTTGTACACAGGTTTTCAAAATTCCACTTCATATTCCAAATGAGGCCTTACCAATGCTTTGTAAAGAGGGAGAATAACATTTTCTTCCCTTGAATCAATACCTCTCTTTACACAAGACAATACCATGCTGGCTCTGGATGTTGCCGCCTGGCACTCCAAGATCCCTTTCCAACAGGGATTCACTTAACACAGAGCCATTTATAGTATAAGCAGCACAAGGATTTTTAAGTCCAAAATGCATCACCTTACATTTATCAACATTGAATCTCATCTGCCACTTAGCAGCCCAATGTGACAATCTATCTAGATCCACCTGCAATGATTGCACATCCTCTGAAGTTTTTAATGGTCAACAAAGTTTTTTTCACCAGCAAACACAGAAACCTTGATGACAATAACCACTTCCAAATTAATAAATAGATTAAATAGAAGTGGCCCCAACACAGAACCCTGTGGCACCCCACTTAGCACTTTAGTCCATAATGATGAAGCCCCATTAACAACTACTCTCTGCATCCTATTTATTAACCAATTTTCTATCCATGTACAAATGTGCCTCCCCAGAGCAACAGACCTTAGCTTATACATTAGTCGCCTATGGGGAACTGTATCAAAAGCCTTTGCAAAATCCAAGTAAACTACATCTACTGCTATGCCAGAGTCTAAATTACTACTTGCTTCTTCATAAAAGCCAAGCAAGTTAGTTTGACAAGTTCTATTCCTCCTAAATCCATGCTGGTTACTACTTATAATGTCAGTCCTTGAAACATACTCTAGAACATGTTCCCTTATTAAACTTTCTAGTTTCTTTCCTACCACTGAAGTTAAACTTACAGGCCTGTAATTACCCGGCTGTTGAACGACTACCTGTAATTACCCAGCTGTTGAACGACTACCCTTTTTGAATATTGGAGTAACATCAGCCTTTTTCCAATCCAGAGGCACACCTCCGAACATTAGGGAATCTGCAAAAATAAGAAACAATGGCCTAGATAAAACTGAACTTACTGTAGATCCCCAAGTACAGGAGATTTATTAATATTAACCTTATTTAGTTCTTTCTGTACCATATCCTCAGTTAACCAAAGTGCACTTGAATCTTTTATACCATTATTGCTACTATACTCTATGATATCTGTACTTGGATCTTTTACAGTGTATACAGAGGAAAAGAAAATATTCAAGACATTTGCTTTATCGCCATCCTCCTTAACTAACTAGGGATGGCCGGTTCGCGGATCCGAACACGGATCCGCCGCGGATTTATCCCGTCCGCGAACGGCGGATTTTTCCGGATTTTCCGGATTTTCCGGCATCCGAACTTCCAATTCGCGGATTTTTCACATTTTCGAAAATTTTCGAAATTACGAGTTTTAGCGTATTTTCGGGAATTTTCGAAAATACGGGAAAACACGTATTTTCGAAAATACAAGGATTTCTCTTAATTCCAGACATACATATTTTCGAAAATTCTCAAAATTACGGTGATTACTTGTATTTTCGAAAATGCATATTTTTCGAAAATACATGAAAACCCGTAATTTCGAAAATTCCCGAAAAAACGGGAAGACTCGTAATTTCGAAAATTTTCGAAAATATGAAAAATCTCGTTATTTCAAGGGTATTTTTAATTTTAACGGGTCCGCTCGCGGATTTTCGAATTTTCGAATTTTTTCGAAAATTCGCGGATCCTCGAGCGGACCGGATTTTGCGAAGTTCGGACATCTCTATAACTAACTAACTTATCCCCATTAATTAATGGTGCCACATTCTCAGTCCTCATCTTCTTACTATTAATTTTCTTTAAAAAATTTAGGCTTAGTGATGCTTTGTTCAGCTATCCTAACTTCATTATTAATTTTAGCTAGTTTGATTGCTATCTTACACTCCTTGTTACAGTTTTTATAATCCTTAAAGGCCCTTTCCATTCCCTCTGACTTAAAGGTTTTAGTGTTCAATAATTTTTATAAAATTTTGACAATTTAATATTTTTCCATACAATAAAATTTCTTTAACAACAATTTTAACTTGGCATGTATACTTATTTGCACATTTCTATTGACATATTTATCGTAAACATTATGTCGATTCATGTTTGTCAACGAGACTCACAGTCCAGTTGGTCATATCTTGCAGTTAGAGAGGGTTCAGTCTATATTTGATCTATTTAAATACAAAACTGTTAAAACGTTTTTTCTTGGCATATTGGCTACTTAGCCAGAGAGACCAGATCTTTGAGAATAGATGCATGGAGTCATGCATTATATGAAATATTCTCTCATTTATCATTATGGAATTGACTCTATGAAGTACCGTTTTGCAATCCAAGGAGGTCTTTTTCTATTGTGCCCCTATTTGGATTTTTGTAGCCAACATTGCATATTGTATACATTTGTTGTGTTGTTTAGCTAGATCTGGTATCTCTTGGCCTAGGAATGCTACCTGTGGTGTGGGTTGAACATTATACATTAGGGTGTCTGATATGGTTGTAAATACAGATTTCCATAATGTTTGTACTATTTGGCATTCCCACCATATATGCATAAAATTCCCCCTTTGTTTACAACCCCTGAAGCATAACGGGCTAACATCTGGGTATATTTTTGCTAATACAGTGGGTACTTTATATATTCTGTACATAACTTTCAAAGAAGTTTCTTTTAACGCTATATTCAGGCTTCCTTTATTTAATGTCTCAAAAGTTTTGACCCATTCTTCCTGGTCCCTTTCCTCTTGTAGGTCTGATTCCCATGCTAGTTGGAATCCATATTTAGTCCTTGTTATGGGTGTATTAAGTATCTTATATATATGGGATAATAATTTTTTAGTGTTTGGTCTTTGTAGACAGAGTTGTTCAAATTCTGTTAGTATTGGTTCGTTAGACTTAAAGGTTTTAAATGCCTTTTTGTTCCTTTGCATTTGCCTCTTTACATCAGAATTCAGCCACATGGGCGCGGATTTATTTTTTTTTACATTTATTTCCCAAGGGTATAAATTTAGATGTGAACTGGCTTAAAATCCACTTCTGTTCAGTACCTTTACCTGATAATAAATTATCCCAGTTGACATTCTGAAGAGCAACTTTTAACCTGGGAAAACTTGCCTTCCTGAAATTAAAAGTCCTTGTTAACCCAACACACTTTTCCTTTCGATAACATACTCCAAACGACACTATTTCATGGTCACTATTCCCTAAGCCTCCAGTTACCTTTATATCTATAATGTGCTCCATGATGTTGGATATTACCAGATCCAACAGATCTCCTTTGCTAGTAGGAACCTCAACCACCTGTGAGAGAAAATTATCCTGCAGCAAACTCAGGAACTCATCGCCTTTTTCTGTGATGGCAGTTCCACTACAACAATGAAGGCACATGAAGGCACAATGTGTAACATTACAAGACACAGAATTTATAAAGATGTCCATAGAAGGATAAAAGCTATTCTTATAACAAGTGTTTTTTTAGAGATGGAATCCGGGTCTGAAATAGACTCGGTTCCGAACTCATGGATCCAAAGTAGCTTTTGGATCCGACAGGAATATTGGATCGTGGAACTTTCCATACTTTTGATAACCTTTGAAAGTACAGAATTACTTTTGAGTAAAATACGTGGCTACTTTCTAGGGTTACTGTAAATGCACACCCTTTGCAGTCTGATCTAACTGAAGTAGCTGGAGTTTACCTACTAAACTTCTCAATCTGGACTGTGTTGAAGGCAAAGCAAAAATACAGGAAAAGCAGTCTGGCGTATGCATTAGGTATATCTAAATGTGATAAGCATGTGTGTATTACCATGTGTACTGCATTTATCCATTGTCCTGTTTGCTTTTTATGCAAATTGCAGTTTATCTGAAGATAGATTAATATAACCCCTCAATAAATCAAAAAGAATACTGTATGCTCAAAGCATTAAGAGACCAATGAACAATTGGTCTCAGCAGCCTTCCCTTTTTTGGCAATGAATAATACAAGACTGTACTGGGGTTCACACTAGCAGGGGGGCCTCCCGCACCTCCACGGGCAGGGACCCACCCTACCATGAGCCCTTAAAAGAGCCTTTTGGGGCTTAGGGGTCCTGCAGCTTGAAACCAGGGCCCCCATTCCCCAACACTTATAAGTTCTTTTACGGCACTTAGAATTGCCTTTGGGGCACTGACAAGTGCCTTTTGGGGCTTAAGGGGTCCTGCAGCTCAAAACTAGAACCCCCATTTGCTCTTAAAAGAACCCTTGTGGCTCTTATTAGAGCCTTTCTGAGAAGAGGTCTCGCTGCTCAAAGCCGGGACTACCCCTTATCCTAAAAACTACCTTTTCAGGTATCCAATATAGCCCTGGTGTTGGTGGCGACACCAACTCCGCTGGACATTGTTACCTTGGCCGCTGGTGACACCACCACATCACCATGCCACCAACGCCATCTTGATTCCGAAGTCTTCTGTCATCACTCAGATGACTTCTGAATTCCGCGTGGGTTTGCACCTCTTTATATAGGATAAAATATTAAAATATGATTGATTAATATGTAACCATAAGATTGCTTGGATTGAAATGTTAAGCAATCAAAGTTGGATTTGGTCTTTCAGCAATCCTCCTCGTTCAATATATGCCACAAAATATATCAAACATAGCACTAAATGTCTAATCTGCAAACCAGCACCTATGTCTCTTCCCTTTAATGGGTTATTAAATATGGCACTTAGGACAGCAGCCTTTTTTGCAATAGCCAATGGAGGATAACAGTCAAAGAGACAATGGTGGATTACAGTCAAAGGTGGCTAACAGGGATATGATGCTGGTAGATAACAGTCAAACGGATGCTGGTGGATAACATTTAAAGTGACGCTGGTGAATAACATTCTAAAGTATACTGGTGGATAACAGGCAAAGGGACAGATGGAAAAAACTCAAAGGGACAATAGCAGATAACATTAAAAGAAACACTGGTGGAGAACAGTTAAAGGGACACTGGTGGATAAAAGTCAAAGGGGCAAATGGATTAAAGTCAAAGGGACAGGTCAATGAAAGTCAAAGGGATGCATGGTGGAAAACAGTCAATGGGACAGTAGCAGATAACATAAAAAGACACGCCTGTGGATAAGGCAAAGAAAACGAGAATGGATGTGCATGTTCTGTATGATGAAATATGCATTAAAAATCCTTTAGGCTCACACCACAAACAACAAAAGATACTGAACCTGGTAGCCGAAATGGAAGAAGTATAAAACAACTGGCCCCCTTTCACTCCTGATCTTTCTCAGCAGTGATAACTGTTAAAGGGACAGTGGTGGATAACGGTTAAAAGGGCACTGGTGGATAATGGTCAAAGGGACACTGGGGGTTAACAGTCAAAAGGACACTGGTAGATAACAGTCAAAGGGACACTGGTGGATGAAAGTCAAAGGGACGGTGGTGGATTACAGTCAAAGGGACAGGTGGATGAAAGTCACAGGGACGGTGGTGGATTAGCAAATAACATTAAAATGGACACTGGTGGATAACCGTTAAACGTAAACAAAACGAGATGAAGTAATGTGCACATTGTGTATAATGAAATATTTAAAATCCTGTATTGTACAAAGGGGATACATCTGCAAGAATAAAAAACACACAAACATGCTAAAATCAATATATTTCCCTGTCATATTAAATATATATGTGCAAATAGGCAAGTATCAAGTGTGTTCAATAACATATTGCAGCATCATGGGTTTACACCACAAACAACAAAAGATACTGAACCTGGTATCCCAAATGGAAGAAGGATAAAACAAATGGAAGCCTTTCACTCGTGCAAAGTTCTGAGCTTATTCAGCAGTGATAACAGTCAAAGAGACACTGATGGATAACAGTCAAAGGGACAGTGATGGATAAGACAAAGGGACTGTGGTGGATAACTGGGAAAGGGACACTAGTGGATAACAGTCAAATGGACGCTGGTGGATAACAGTCAATATTATCAGAACTTCAAATTGATTTTGATAGCAAATATTTCAAAGCGGAATAAAATTGGTTAAATATGTCATTATTCACTATCATTTTGGTAGTGTCCTTGGAGTTTTTTATGCAGCTTGGGCAAAGGGCAGTTTTTCACTGATCATAATTTTATTGAACAAAACAAAGTGCATCACTTTTAAGAATTTTTTTTAAAGTGTTTCACTTTTATCATTATCAAACATGATCATCGAATCTTTCACTAGCAAAGACTTAGAAAAAACTATATTTGCAAATGGATCTCTGGGATCTATTCACAAATACTATAGTAAGGTGCCATGAAAGCTAATGTATTTGTTAATGAATCTTTTTTATTGATGGCTGCAACCCAGAAGAAAGGTAATGTGCGGTAAAGGACCATCGGACTTCAAGGTTAGATATCTGATGTTAGGAGCAACAGGGAGAAAGGTAAGTATTGTGCAAATGGGGTTTGGGGGTGATAAGCTTTGGGTTTAAATTTTATTTGGGGGTGAACATGTCCTTTAAAAAGGCTGGGCTGCATCTAATGCTCTTTGGGAGTATTTTTAGGCTGTTGCTCACTGGAAGAACCAGAAAGCAATAACAGGGGCAACAGGACATTGTGTAGGCTTTCAGGTTAGACTTAAATATTTCAAATTTCAAATGATTACAGTTTAGGCTTTTGTGGTATGATTTACTCATAAATCGTACCACAAAAGCTAATACCTGTTAAATTCAGTTACAGTTATGAATACATTTTCCTTTCAAACTAATTTAAATTATAAAGGCTTGTAATCACCTTGTAATCATGCTTAATCATAGCATTGCAGTCAGTGGCAATTGAGTTCAGGAGGTTTGTAAACTAGTTTTCAAGTTTCTAATGTATGTAGAGATTTCAGGTACTTAGCATAAGATTTTCTGACAAAATATACTTAGAATTATATATTGCATTTAATAAACAATTGAGGTATATTCAATAGGGGGTGCTAACATTTGTATGAGCTGTTCATTTGCCATAACCAGATGATACATTTTTCTCGTTGATGATCCGCTGGGCAGATCTGTCAATGAGACTGACCGAATGTCAGTCAAAGTGCCAATACACAGCATGATTGCCGGTCATGGGTTGGCTTATGTGATCGCACATGTGTATGAGGCTTTAGACTTCCTCTAAAACAAAGAGGTTTATTATAGGACCCACAGATTCATTTTATAAACCAACTAACAGCCACAACAAAAGGGAGAGGGGAGACACAGCTTGTAACTTTGTGAATGTGATCTGTCGGGACAATATTCATACATTCAAATTCATGTTAAAATATTCACGTTAAAATATTTCATTATATTAACCCTTCTTTTATGCTGTGCTATGCAAAATAATATAAAGCAGTATTCTGTTTGCCCCACAAACCTGCTCATCAGTTGTTGATGTACCTTTATTTCACAAGAATTACATTTCCAATTGAAACGCAACTATAAGTTGCGAAAAGTTATGTAACCAATGTAAGGAAAAACATTGCTTAGCAGCACATTGCCAATTTTTTTCATTTAAATGTCCTTCATTTTTTTCACCCCCTCAAATGTATATTTTTTTTATTCAAAAGAACGAGCATAAAGCTCTTCAGAGTTCAACTCAATTGAAAGAGCCTTTTGTTAGAAATCTAACTTCAGCCTTGAGATAAACATTACTTTTTGTATGCAGCTGAATGTGATATCAAGTAATTGTTTATCAAGGCTAAATGTTTTAGAGGACACAGTATGCATGCAAAATGGTAATTCTTTTTATTTATACCTTTTTATAAAACATTGTTCTAAATAATAGGCTGCACATTGCTGAATCTTTGCAGAGAAAAGAGTCATTTTCTTTAGCCAAATATCCAGTTTATTTCTGAAAGCTTTAAAGAAGACCAAAAGGGTGAAACCAGCCTAATTCTGCACAGACCCTTACCTCCTTAATGTTAAATAAAACATTCCAACATACCTGTAAAACCAAATTCAGTCACCCTCCTCTTTTGAAATAAAATCCTCAGTTGAAAAGCTGCTTCCAACAAGATGTGGGGTAGGTACATACTGGACGCATCAATGGCTGTATGGTTAATAAGCTATGAGCCTATTTTGGGCTGCTTAAATTGAAACAGAGAGTGTTGGAGTTGTTTTTGGTTTTAAATTGTTTCTCCACCCCAAAATTTACTTCTTTTATTTAAAAAAAAAAAAAAAAAAAGCTTAAAAAAGTGGCCAGAAACGTACTTACCAACCTTTGTTTTCTTGGCCGCTGCCTCAGGAATGGAGTAGCATTAGGGGCTGGACCGGGAGCTGTGTCTGTGATTGGCTAAGAGTCAATTGCCACAGATTCTTGTACAAGTCATTCTGAATTGAGAAACAGATACTGTGACAATTATGTACCCTGGAAAATCCCAATAAGCATATCACAGCCAAGTGTTAAGGGCGTGATTGGATAGTGGCTAAGAGGTGTTATAGGAACGCCCAGAGTATGGTGTCAAAACAGCATTGTACATGGTAGACAGTTGGTGTCGAACCCCCCCACCTCTATTCAGGCTTGGTTTCTTTTTGGGTTTTTTCGTGGTTTTCCAGGGTACGTAATTGCCACAGATTCTGGTACAAGTCATTCTGAATTGAGAAAGCCAGTCGGATGACTAGCGAAACGTCTTCAAGAACTAAACTTCAAGTCCAGTTGATCTAATTGAATACAACAGATATACATACAGTACAGTTCAGATTATTCAGTACATGCATAGCGCCCAATTATTTATGAATTCAAATTATCTCTCTCCCGTCACACCATACAGTATCTAAGGACATAAAACAAAAAAACTGTAAATGTAAAAACATTAAAATAAATATTCCCTTAGTTACATTATATCTGTTTTATGAAACATTCTCAAGTTAAACCATGAACTATATGAATAAAAGCATGATTTATTTATAAATCTGTCCTTGCATTAAAGTTACTGTGACCTTTAAGTCCAGGCTTGCATTGTAACAAGGGAACACTAGTATACAGTGTATTCAAAACTAACATTCAATTTTGCCAGGGTTATAATACAGTACAATGTGGTGTTTGGTTCTTTTCTTTGCTTTTAATTTATATAGATTTTTTATTATGGATGGGAAATGGATGTCATAATGAATTAACTGTTTAAGAATGTCAACATATTTCAATATTTCCAATTAATTCAAATAATGGAAGATTATTAGGTTTTTTTAATAGATATTATTCAAAGGAGTTTTACTCTTTGCATGTGTACATTTATTATGCATTATTGTATCTGATTTTACTATATGTGATCTTACATTAATAAAGGAGCACACTGTGCATGTTAATAACATTGTGGAATATACCCAGTTTCTTATAACAGAGGTAATGTCCAACTACAGATAAATATCAGAATAATTGATTAGAGATGGTCAGTCTATTCCCTGAAACGTTGTTCTTCATTTTATTTTACTTATGAAACAGTTTTCCCTTTAATAAAGGGTGCAACATTTTTACAGTCAAATAATTAGGCGATCAGCTCCCATAATCCACCTTTTGTGTTTGTGGGAATCTAGGTTTATACTTCCATACCTGCTCTATAGTGCCCAGCAAATCACATCAAGGAAGTTGCAGCCTATCCTGACCCCTAAAGGCTTCAATCCAACCATATTGCAGCACAGAGATCCTGCCTATTTAGGACACAGAACAGGGGGTTTATAGAGTACAGTGTTTTTGAAAACATACACCCCAGTTACACATTCCTTTTATTTATTTTGTACAAAAAACTGGAAATCTTTGCAGATTTCTAGCCAGCATAAACGCCAGAAAGAAATTTAAAACCTGTAACTTTATAAATAGTTTTTTTCTAAAAGTAGGGCATTTAATCCTATACAGATGTCCTGGCACTAATATGGAAGCCAATTATAAGACTTTGAAAGATTTTTGTTACCCTGCAGATCATTTCCAGCCAGTATAAATGGCAGAAAGAAAAAGAAAACCTTCCAGGAATAAATATACTTAAAAGCTGCTTTTAATGTCTTTTTGTATAGAAAATGTTTTGTGGATAGAGACAGAGAATACTGGGGTCAGGGGTTGGGTGGCCAAAAGTTACGTTACATTAAAATGTAATTTCAATTCTGGGGATCTGAACCTGTAACATTATGAATAGTGTATTTGTAAAAGTAGGGCATTAATCCACTAGCCTACCATAGCCAAAATAAAGGTACATTTAGAAACTTAAGCTTTTTCTTGGAATAAAAATGGAAGGAAAAAAGGCAGTAAAGCAGCTTTTAAGTATTCTTCCTGGAAGGTTGTCTTTTTGTTTCTACCATTTATTCTGACTGGAAATGATCTGCAGGGTAGCAAGAAGCTTATCATTGGCTTCCTTATTGGTGTAAGGACATTTGTATAGAAAATGTTCCGTGGATAGAGACAGAGAATACTGGGGTAGGGGGTTGGATGGCCAAAATTTACACATGCTCACAAGATTGTTTGAAGACTATATGGACTGAGACATCTACTGGCAACAACATGGAAGCCTTCTTAGTTACAGAATCTACTCTTTTTGTGTACATAAATGCAATTTAATGGAGTAGTACTATCTTACATGCATCTATGTTGAGAAAGAAGTCTTTTACATTACAAGTAAAAAATTGAGTAGTTTTTCTATAATACAAAAATATTTCTGAGAAAAACCTGAATTTTTTCTATAGATTTATGATTGTGTCTTCTTTTAAAGCCTGCTTTATAATATAGTTATCAAAACTAGATGCTAAAAAAGACACTCTTCTCTCTCAATATATTTTTCAATAGAAAAGTAATATATCAAGCCTTAATTCTTGACATGGCTATCAAGTCTTGGAATAGCGCAAAAAAATTAGCAAAACCTGTAGAATAATTGAATTGAAGAAAGTACTATGTTGCATATCCATTTCTTTGCTTATTTCTGCTACAAGTTTTATGTAATCCACATTTGTATGCTGAAACAGTGTTGCTTTGATTATTCTGTCACTGGCACAGTGACGGATGTTTGGTTTCCTAATTCACTGCGAGCTTTACTGAAATTCTTTTTTTTTAAAAAACAAACAAAATTTCTGTTTTATCTGGAATTCTAATCCATACGTTAAACTATAAATTATGACAACTTTATCTTAACAAAACAAACAATCTATAGCATGTATTCAGTATCCTTTCCTTATATATCTTGGCTTTATTGCAAACATTCATGTTTGACCTGATCTGCAAATTAACAATGTAATAAATTTAATCCATAATTTATTTTAATAATGTAAGTTCCATTCAATTTGGATTACAAAATAGTATATTAAAAATAAGTAAGATTTACCTTTGGGCCAAAGATGTGATTGTGGAGTAGTACAGTTTTGGATAGTCAAAGAAGTTCCAAAGAACACTGCTAAATAAAATGTAAAAAATTATAATTCTTTTAATAGGAACAAATTATAAAAAAGTTGTAAATTGAGTAATTCAGAATCCTGTGGATATTTAGTGTGCTTTTGAAATACTGATAGAATGTAGTGGCAAATAATAAATTTACAGGGTTATTCAATAAAAGTTCTTATTGTTTAAAATGGTGCTAGTTTTGCCACCCACAACCAATCAGATGTTAGCTGTTAAATAAGTTCTGATTGGTCGGGGCAAAATTAGCACCATTTTAAAAGATAAGAAATTTTATTGAATCTCCCTGTTAATTCTATAAGCATCTGCTTTAGGTGGTAATAACAATGTATATCTATGGTCAATATTCATATCAGCAAAACTAATTTTACAAAATCCAGAACGTATCACTTACAGAATATTTACTTTTTGAATAAACATAGGTGTAAAGTATGGATGAAAGAAAATAAATTGTTGGAAAGATTGCTATTCATACATTTCAACCACAGTTACTAGTAGCAGTAGATTAGCACTAGATTAGTTAAAAGTTGTCTGATGCTTTTAAAGATATACAATCTTTTTTAAAAAAAAATTCTGTTTGGCATTAATAACTAGAATATCTTTTTGTGTGCGAGTTTGAAACTGTTTTTTTCTAATATGTCTAGCAAAAACATATAAAGGTCTATGCTACTAGTGAAATTATGATTATAAACGTTTATTAGTAACATTTGTTTTATGTTATATTGTTCAATGACATTATACTTAAACTTGCATTTAAAATAATTTTGGGCTGAAAAAATTGCATGGGTTTTCGGTTGGTCCCGGCTGACGTCTGATCGATCGTTCGTTCCTCCAAATCGGACAAGTCGAAAAACCACCGACTATTGTGCGGTCCTCTATGGGCTGCACACTTGGTAGCAGCAAACTGTTAGCTGTCGCTTCTTTTACCACCCCCGACAGTCCTGGCTTACCAGTTGGAATTGCAGACTGGCCAATCAGGTGAAGTAACTATATAAACAAATATATCTGGATGCCAAATAGAGGAAAACACTGTTACTCTTCATCAAATAGAATGGTTATACCTCTAAATCCTAATTATTTAACATTGGTGAAATTGGAACATGGAGCTATATATATATATATATTTTGTTTACCCTTTTTAGAGTTTGTATGAAACTTTAAGTCCTCAGATTGCATCTGACAACTTTTTTTTTTTTTTATATGGTGATGCCAAATAGGTCTACATTTTATTTTAAAGGGCTGCTACAGCCTCAGAACAACCCTGAATCAGAGCACCTTGATGTAAAAGCAGTAATCTCTGTAAATTTACCTTTCTAATATAGGGTTTGTGTTTTATTTCCCAGCATTTCATTATTGCATAGTGTGGTCTCAGACCATTGTCTTATTCTACATGCCTGCAGGAAGTTGTTACAGCAAGTCACGCACATTAGTAGTCTCTAGCCAATCCTGTTACATTCCATATTAGACAGAGACCATGTGACTGAAGACAGGAGGTATGGCCAGTGCATATCCATACAGCAGTGTAGATCTACTTAAATACCATTTACTGAGATAGTAATTTATGGTTTATTGGTGTTCTCGGGGGGATGCTTTACGGTTCTGGAGTTTAAAATTTCAGTGTAGTTGTCCTTTTAGTTTTTTCTATCTGCATTTGGTGATATATTTTCAAAATAAATCTACCATAACCAAATAAGTTCTAAGCACATTAACAGTACCACAACAAATAACACATCCCTTTTGGTTATTGTGGTATATTTCTAATAAATATGTATACATGTTTCATTTCCATTCTAATAAAGTTATAGGAGCATTAACTACATCAGCTCTTTAAATAGATGTTATTTTTAAACATTGTTAGGGAAAAAAATAAATAAATCACAAGTCAAGCACTTTGCTTATAATTACTAGCATTAGTTTCAAATTAGTTTCAAGTGTTTTCTCCTCTGTCTAGTTGTTTTGTCTTTATGCTAATCCCACTAGCATTCAAAGCTTGGGGTGCTGCGATGCAGTGCATAACAGAGCAAGCTGATCCATCTGTTCTGAGGGTTTTTTGTTCCTTTAGGGGCCTAAATACATGGAAGAAAATCAAATTTAATGCAATGGAAATTCAAACTAGAGAAAATGCATTGGAGTCAACACTTCAAATATTGTTCTGTGTATTGGTTACCCAAAACAACTGTCTGCCTTACAGTACGCAAGTGGAAAAAAATACAAAACACTACAAGTAATCTTGAATATTTATTTATTCTCAGTTTTAAACATATATTATTTATCGTGATACCAGGTCCTATTGTAAAGACAGGATAATTATGTAAAAGGGCTTGACCTCCAAAATATGCAATTTATGCTCATGCATTTATAGTAAATTAGCACTGTGCTGCTATACAGTCAATAAAGGCAGATGGATAAGAATTGGAGTAAAAAAGTATAACTGGACATCAGGTGTAAATAAGCTTAGACAAACCTTCAAGAATATTCAACATCAATTTGACAAATCCTGGAAATATCAATGTGTGTTAACATCTATTAAAGCAGTACACAACCTGTCTGAAAAACTCTGACAATGTCCAGTGTCAAAAAAATTTAATTTAACAATCCAGGATTTAAATACATTTTTGTAACTTCTAGTTATAAGATTGGAGAAAAATGCAATCCAATTTGACACCAAGTTAAAGGACAACTGCAACTTCATACCTTGTCCTGTGTTATTGCTAGCTTATAGCTGCTATGACCCTGTAAGCTTTGTGAAATCTAAGGGATAGTGTGTGGTAACAGCTAAATTTATTCACGCCCCTGGTAGTGCGCTGGTTATGAGCTTGAACATGCTCACATTGGAATAGCATTCAGGCAGTGGGATTTCAACTGTCATATCCATGACTGGCTGTTGCTAACTGGAAGAACCAGGAAGCAAAAACTTTCTTACATATTTCAGCATATTAATTCATTTATTAAATTTTTTGCATGGATCCTTGATTCGGGTTATTTTAGACAGTTGTAGAGGGAGCTTTCCCACACATTTGTATATTCTCTTATGAATATGCAATAGCATAAGTATAATAACCATCACTGAATTTAATCTTCTTGGCCCATTTTATGTCACACACTTACTATTAGCAGTAGTTGAAAAGCCCTAGTGTAGATTTTAGTTTAGTTCCATTTAGCATTCATTGCAATACTGATGTTGGATTAATGTGGTCTTTGGACGTATAAGCTATTTAAAACTTATTTTTTACATTTATCTAGAAGCTTAATGTCATTTAGCAGTTGTTTTCATGTGATTAACAGTAATTATAATAATAAATTATAATAATATTCCATAGATCACTCCAGTCTTGAAAGTTGATAGAATAGTTTTTTTATGGCATATGCATGTAAACACAAGTGCTGGTTACTCAACAGGCTAGTGAGTAACCCTGATTGCTTTCCCAGACCTCTTTCTTATACACAATCTTGACCATCCGTCACAAGTATCCTATAGAAAAGGACTTTGCAGTCCTCTTTTGTTTAGACATGTGGCAATCTGTTACCTTACACAACTTTTAACAACAAACACATGTTATCCATTGTGACTAGAGATCCAAGGGGCCCATGTTACAAATACATCCTATATTCATGCCCCTTCTACACAGTCATTGTATAATGTATAAGTCAATACAGTTTTATACAATTATATCATTGATAAATTATTTCCTTATCACATGTAAGCACATTCTTTTAATTTGAATTTTATTCAGCAGTTTTATTGTTGTTTTTGTCATGTATTTATATAATTAATATATGCATTTTTTATGAAGCCATAGCTTCTCCTTCACCCAGTTTATTTGGTGTCATATTAGTGGCAATATGTAAAAATGGAACGTGTCTAAGCTAGTGGCTTGTGGAGGAGGAAGGATTTAAAGAACAACATGGCTTGACTTCACATAGGTATATCTGTGATTAGGTATTAATTAGAAAGGCATGATGCATCATAAGCAGTTTCTAGGCTAGAACGTAAAATTTGTTCTTCTGTAAGACTTTGTATTTCATGTGTACTTGAAGTTATTGTGTTTCTCCTTATGAATAGTGATGTACCTAAATCTGAATGAGAACCTGGTTTTGAATCGGATCTGCCGGAATTCAGACTTTACGCATTTCTGACTTTTTCAGATTTTTCAGAACTGTATTCGAAATATTTTAAAATTCTAATTTTCTAGAAATTTCCAAAAAAGTTAAAATAATCTGCAAGCAGAACGGATTTCAGTGAGTTTGACCATTTCTACTTATAAAGCATATTTAAGTTATGTGGAAAATACTTTAACATGTACTTAGTTTTCTCGTATTACTTTATTAAGAGCAGGAAAATAAATACTGGTATTACTTTATTTCTGATCTTATTAATAGTAAATTATTGTGGAATTTAAAAAAATCCATCCTCTGCTATACAGAAGTGCATCTCCTTTTGAATTACTTTCCATCTTCTTTTGAATTGATTTGCATGAGCCCTTTGTGTTTAATGAGACTAAATACCCTTCGTAATAGTAAGTAAGCTATTCTTTATCTTTTTACTTTGGTTTCCTAATGAGTTAAGTTTCAAAATGAAAACTGGTTTATCAGGTATTATATTGCTAAAAATATTACCAACCTTCTCCTACCATTGCGTAAGCCCTAACTGTACCACTTTTGGTGTCAAGACTGAATCCCCAGTAGGCAGTGTATACCCCAAGAAAAATAAGCAAAAAAATTAAGCCTTCTTATGCCTACATTTGCTTGGCCATTTAATAATTATGAGCATGATTCTGATATCACAGCCAATGATTGGCTGTGATCTCCTGTGCATGCTGCCCTGCACACGCTCAGACAAACCGGTCTTCTTTCAGGACAGGTGCCAAGCAGGAAACCTTAACCTTTTTGAAGGCAGAAGGCATTTTTTAACTATAACTTGTTTAGAGAATATGGTACAACTTTAATTTGCAATAAATAATTTATTTAAAAATTAGCACTAAAAAGGCCAGCAAGTAGTTTTTTTGAGAAAAAAAATTGGTTCCAGAGGTAGTTTAATAATGCTTAAGTGACGATAGAGAATCAGAGCATAAAAATGGATGCAGGTCTAGAAAATGTAGAAGTTGGAAAAATAAAACATCAGAAAGAGGATCAACAACAACAAAATACATAGGCAGAATGACACTAATTCAATCAGTATGTATAAAAAGCTTATCATGTTATTACAAACATTTTTTCCTTACAAGTGGCCTACAGCAATGTGTATGGTTTTGACTATTTAATTTTATAACAGAGTTTTTTTTTAATGCACTGTTTCTGAGCATTGCCTAAAAGCAGAGTGTTCCCAGGTCAGCAACTTCATTAAATACAGACAAACCTGAGCTATATACCCTCTGGGTTAGTTGGAGTTCTCGTTGCCAGTCTGTCTGTGGGGAGCTTATGGTCTATGAAGCATGCTAACACATTCATTCACATTTTGAAGGTTATTTTTCCATCTAAGCTAAAATATAGATGGAAAGTAGGTACAAGGATGAAACGCAATGGCGAAGTCCCCCTTCATTATACTAAAGTCAGAATGCTAATGTTTACTCACGAGGAAGACAATCTTGGAAATGCTTCGGAGTGAATGTTATTAAAAAAAATGCTTGATTTAAGAAGCCGGTTGGGGGTGGAGACAGATGGCGAAGAAAGATGCCTTATTTTTTAGGATGTAGTTAATAAGTGTTTATTGGTTATAATGAAATATTATAGATAATAAAACATAATTTAAAATAGGCAGATTATATTTTTTAGAACATGCAGTAGCTACAAGTATATCTTTATATTAGATTAAACACAAAACATGCTACTAAAATGTCTTGTCATTTTTTTTTAGTTAACTTAGTAGGAGATGCAATACTTATCTTGGGGCTCTACTTACCTTCAGGGTTCCAGTGATGCTTTAATCACTCTGCTACCATTACTGCATGGCAGTAACCAAGGTAAAGTGTGCCTGTCTAAGACCACCTATTAGGGATCACTAATAAATTTCTTATTGCATTGCATCCCTGCACCATTAATGTAAACTGCACAGGCACCATAAGTTAGGATTAAAACTTTACTCCTATTTGGGTGATACCTCCCATTGCTGTATCACTCTTTAATGTTTACTGAAATTTGTTTGCACGGATATAAAAACAGTCATGTTTATAAAATAGCAAAATAAGCATCTTCTTAAGCAGCATATTCCAAACATATTTGGAATGGCATAGTATAACTTGATATTACATTGTGTAGAATCTCCTTGAGTTTAATTACAGCCCAAAAGTAGGAGGAACCGTTATTTGTTGTGAAAATTTGACTTCAACAGGTGAACGTATGTATAGGAATTATCTGTTTTGTATGCTTACCAGTTACACCCTTTCAGTAACACAATAAACATCCAGATCTGTTGTCTGAAATCTTCTCTCATGAAATATAATTCATATATCCCACTTGTTTTGACTAGGCCTCATATTTTTATGTAAATATAAACAACAAAGCCTGAGCCAATTGGAACACCTCACATTTTATATAAATGACATGTTCACCCCTCAACTGTAAATGTATACATGAGTAAATCCAACCAAACCAAATCCAAATCCAAATGTGAAATGTTGTTCTTCCCTTCCCTCTGTCTGTCAAAGGGTTTCTGCCACTTCTCCAAGCTCTTTTACACACTTACACCTGCTCACAGGATGTAGCTTGTGGAACAGCATTCGGTCATTGGCTGTGATGTAATCTGTCACATCCATGACAAATAGACAGAGGGTTAACAGAACATTGGGCAGCAATTCAAGTAAGTCTTGCAGTTTTGTTTAGGGGTGATTTACATATTTAGGATTTTTCATTTGAGAGATGGTCCTTTAAATCTGATAGTTTGGTCCAGTCAGAAGTTTGGTATCAATTAGGTTAATGGAACAAAGAACACTTTCTAACACTTTCCATTGGAATCATTTGGTAGGTGGCACATTTAACCCACTATCACTACACTGAATACTATCTATTATCGATTTGGAGTGGCAACCTGTCAGAAATGTATACTTTTCTCCTTTCTGTAATGGCATATAAAATGCATACTCAAATATCGGTCCTATGTGTTCTTTCATATCACAGTCATGCTGATTATTACCAAAAATACAAAAAAAATTCCATCAATACTTCAAATAACCCCTCTTCGATACATAAATATTACACACAGCTTTTAAAAAATAAGCAATCTATATTTATTTAGTACAGTATACCTTTTAGACAAATGCAGATTTATTTTCTCTATTAGTACAATACTATGAGACATCAACTACCTGCAAATAGCCCTGTAGTAACAGGTTAACATGCCATATTTTAAATCCCGATCCATGCAGAATGTCGCACTGGTACACTGGGTTCTCTTTACTCATCTGGAAAGAAAAAACTCTCTTCTATATCTTAATACTTTGGATATTATTCCAAGAACTCGCTGTGTTTGTTTTTTTTTTACTTTTTAGCTTTTTCCGCACTTACAAAAATAAACCTTTCTAAGTATATCTTCAGCAGTTTTTCATGCCTTAGAGCATAAAAGTGATTTGTTATACTTAAAGTATGTGACTTCTCTATTTTAGAGAATTTATTGTACATACTATTTACCAGGGCATTGTCTGTTTTTTCTCTTTATCATTATATATATATACAAGCTGAATTCCAAATGACAGGCCTGTTCAGTCATACAAGCTTGGGCAAAAACTCGTCATATTTTGCACAGTAATCGTTACCACTCACTGTCTTATTAAATGTGGGAGAGTGGGGATGTCTTTGCTCTGTAACTTGTGCTTTCAAAGAACATAGCTTGACATTTCACATTAAATGAATGCCTCTAGAGACAAAAAGCTAAAAAATTAAGTCACTCGTTTTGTTGTGCTAACATTAATGTAATGCATAATCGTTTTTCTTAGCATTTTTATTATTATTTCCTGAGTTGTATTTCAATTTCAAATTTGTCAGGTGAAAATGAGTCAGCAAAGATTTCTCCGGTGTCATTAGTTTTATTAAGTCTGTAGTGATCATTGTTATTGGAAACTGTCACATTTCAGATTTCTAGAACAGTATGATCTAGTCACTGCAAGACAAGGGGGGAATGCTAGGCAGCTTTGGTTAGCTGGCCTCTAACTAATGTAAGGTTAAAGATATCCTTAAAAGTCTATACAAATACAAGTCTAGTCTCTTTACCAATTTGTTATTTTTTAAACGTTTGTATTTTAAGTAAAGAGGGTAAATACCTTTAAAAATAATTTTTGACAAAATAGTTCATGTCTCAACAACACATGCTTTAAAATGCATCTCCTCCCTCTTTACAAAACTTTGTGTATTGCTTAAGAATGCCCTAACACCTAACTTTTCTAACCATACTTTCCTTGCTTCAGCTATGTTCTCCTCTGCAGCTTTAGGGTATTGGCTGCCAGTCAAGCCCATGACACTGATGTAATGACCAATAGCTGATGCAGTTAGATGCAGTTAGTCATTGGTGCCTCATTTTACATTCCAATTTTATCCTGTCTTTTGAATGTGTTTAAAGGGTACCTGTGGTGCTTCCTCACACCTTTCAAACAAGCCTAGGATGATGTCTCTAGCTGTTGTAAATACACCGTTATAGGCTATTAAAGTCTCTCTTTCTTCTCTGCACAATCTCTTTAACAGACATGTGCCATAAGCCCCACCCTCCAAAATCAGCCTATTCTGAAGCTAGTTACAGGCTTTATATCAGTATTGGTCTATGGATACCTTAGGATACAAGTGGGCATGCTCAAGCTAGGCTTGCTGGTGATGTCATAGCTTACTGTGTAAGCAGGTAGCACAAACCTTTACACGGCTGTAATTTGAATAGATTGCAACTAGAAGCATGATTCTAGAGTCATTTTAAAGGTACTGTGGGAGTGTGGTCTTTGTACTGTATTAGAAGGCACCACAGTCCTCCATTAAGACTTGTCATCTGTTGGTGTTGAAAAATATCCATTCTAATTCTTTATACATACTTGTGCCCTTTAGGACAACATTTCAGTGACTGACACAAATGTTGCTTTCTGTGTACTTTTAATATGTAAAAATGCATGTATGGTGCAAAATGTTTAAAAAGTTTTTCACTCCCATAAATGTTTCTTATAGGAACATTTTTTAGTTTTAGGCAAATAGAATTTTTTTGCACTTGATGATGCAATTAATACTAATAATACATGCAACAATTCTGCATGTCATTGTATGATTTTTTTATCCTCAATCGTGCTTGTCCATAATAGACTGATTATATGCAGGACCATAGTTAATCTATCATAACCCAATGTTCATGGAGACTTAATGAGTCTAAATAGGAAATTAAGAAAATAAATCATGGCATTCAGTAGTTTTTAACAACCAGTGCTGTTCGGCCCTAAGTGGTTTTATGATCCATGATCAATATATATTAAGTTGCTCTAATGGAAAAATGATTGGATAGACCATGGACAGACAGCAGGAGTCATGAATCGGTTATCTCTACAAAATTCATTTTAGCAGCTGTATTCCTTTTACAATACCAGGTTAATATCCCTCATCTATGTGCTCTAGGTTAACCATCATACAGATATATAAAATATGATTTAGAAAAGGATATTTACTGCAATAATGATTAAACTTTATTTGTTTAATGTATTATTTAGTGATAGATTTATGCTAAAGATAAACTTTTTTTCCCCTTAAATTCTTGAATGCAAGACAAAATATTATTAGTATTTAATCATCCTTTGGCAGTATTACTTTATAATTGTGTTCCCTGCTAAAGATTTCTATTTCAAGTATAGTTGGGTTGACACATTTTGCACACTACTCACCAAGTTTGATCTCATTGGTTTTGCTTCCTGTCATAGGACATTGCAAGAATGTCCCAATGACATTCACAAGTGTCCTTTAAGTTCATCTAGCAAATTTCATATCAAAAACAGGGTCAAAAACAGGGTACGAATTCTTTGAAACATTAAAATTGACACTACAAGCAGACTACAAACTGTTTTGCCAAAATTTTCAACAATATCAAGGATATATATGGCCCTAAAACGTAATTGCTGGTCTGCAATGAGCTTCATTTTTAAGATAATGATAATAATAATGGTAGTGAAGCACTAATGACTGAGAATTAAGGAATGTTAAACCATAACATTACCCTAAAGAGAGGTCTGTGGGTGACTCATCACCAGTTGCCTCTCAATTCTCCTGTCAATCTTCCACAGGCCATGTTACATTTTTTGAGACCTGATTTGGGCACACAATTGTGAACCAAGTCTAAAATACCATATAATTACACATTTAAAGGCCATTGCTGCTTTTCTCACATTTTTTTATGATATTCTTATTACTCATTTATAAAAAATAAGTATTCAGAAAGTTTCATGCACACAATAACCTATGTATGTGTGCTTTTATTTAAATTAATATAAATGGGCTATTGAAACTTATGCCACAGTTAACGTTTCCTTTCAAGTAGCTCTTTAGTCTTCAAGTCTGATAAAAGAATTTTCATACATGCTTAATGGCCAGAGATACTGTAGAAAGCCTGTAAGCTGCAAAATACATTACTTTGGTTTCACATTTTATGCAATACAATGTTTATGGCTTTACTATGCAATACTGTTCATGGCTGACAGATCATTTGTATTAAATTATTCTGACAAGCCTGTGGGTGTTTTTAATGATTGGCAAACGTATGTTGTCCTTTCTTGTGTGTTTGTTATAATTAAATTGTGACAACTATGTATCTGCAGTCACTTTCCCACATTGTTATCTACACCTACATATTTTCTGTTCTGCTGCATTATATCTTTTCTCATACAGTGCATACTGACAATGTACATCATGCTAGTGCATATTTTCATCATGTTTAAAAAGCTGTACTCCTTGATATAGTTTCTATCTGTAGCTATTTATACCTATATTGTTTTTCTTCTATCAAAAACTGATTACATACAGTGTGCTCACAAGCACACACACAAGAAGTCAAGCTAGGTACACACATACGAGATCTTTAAGATTCTGTCTGCCGTTTTTTTAATAGATGACACTACACACACTGCTACTAGTCCCAAGCATTCTTCCCACGGACAAAGGAAATTTTTGGATAGTTCTGAACGATCCCAGCAGGTAACGTTCATCGGCTCTCAAGAAGCTCGGAACCATTGTATCAACAGAAACAGGCCCTTTATCGCTATTGTGTGTAGCCAGCTTAGTACAGCAAATTAACTACAAATAATACACCAATGATACTTACTATGCTTACTCTAAATAGGCCATTTGACCGATGATCACACAACACAAACTAACTTTCACTTATAACTAAGTTAGCTGGACGAACTCGAACTATCCAAACTAGTTCTGGTTTGAACTACTTCACTTATAGTTTGATAATTATCAAAAATTCAACAATTATAGGATGTAACGTTCAAATTTGGTAACCCTCGAATGTAGCCTTCAATATCGGTAGCACTCAAATTTATCGTTCGAATTTGGTCATCTTCATTTTAATGTTTGATTTTTGATAACCCTCGAATGTAGCCTTCGAATTTGCTAACCCTCGAATGTAATGTTCAATTTTTGATAACCCTCAAATGTACTGTTTGATTTTTGATAACCCTCAAATGTACTGTTCGATTTTCGATAATTGTCGAATGTAGTGTTCGATTGTCGATAACCCTCGAATGTAGCCTTCAAATTCAGTGACCCTCAAATGTACTGTTCGATTTTTGAAAACCCTCAAATGTAACCTTCAAATTCGGTAACCCTTGAATGTAGTGTTCAATTTTCCATAACTCTTGAATGTATTGTTTGGTAACCTTTGAATTGGCCGTAACCCTTGAATGTAGTATGCGGAAACCCAACAATTGCCCGATCTTGAAGAAAGAAGTGTTTAAACGTGTTTTGGTGATAGTGACCTGTTCCCCAGACCATTTTCCAGGTGCCACAGACATTTATAGTAAGTTATCATTGATATTCTATCTCTTATTTGTCTAAACTTTTTGAACTATTATCTCCCCATTGACTTCAATGGGTTCATTTCTGAACTTCTGAACTTTTACTGAAGTTCAGAAAATGAACTGAACTTCAGTAAGTTCAGCCATCTCTACTTATAACTAATGTAACCTAATTAAAATATTTTAGTCTATTCAAAAAATTTGTGATTTCCTTATGTAACACACACACAAAAGTTGCAACAGCCATCATTAATTAAGCAAATGGAACACATACAGTGGTTAAAAATGTATTTCATGCAAATCATAGATGGACATGCATTTTCCTGCCTATTTGTTAATCGCGTATCTAAGCAATGCTATGTGAATGTCTGAACAGCAATTTAAATATACTGTATACTCCATCTTGAATGTGCAAAATAGTTTTTTGGATTATACAGTGGATACCAAAAGTATACACACCCCTGCAAACTGCCTTTTTTTTCTATTACAAAAAAGTAACCAAAATAAATCATGTCTGAATAAACAAATCAAAAACAGTTCAGTGGAAGAAGGAGCCTGGGCATTCCAGAACAAGTAAATCTTTAACTTCCTAGCAGAATCTTTTGTGTCAAATAGACAAATGCTTGGAATTCCTAATTCCATCCACCTTGATAAAACGTTCATTCAAGCTAAAGAAAAGTTGCCCAATTATATAGCTTCCACAATGTTTTACTCTAGGTTTGGTGTTCTTTTATAAATGTGCTCTTATTTTCCTCTAGACTGTAAGCTTATTACATCCTATTGTACCACAGCAATGCTGTAACTTACCACACTGAATGCTGCTGGACCAGCACTTACATTTTTTTTGCACTTTGTATTACTTGCACTACCCTTGTATGTAAAATGTATGTTTTCCTTATGTCTTTTAATGCAACTGTAAAGCACCACGGAAGATGTTGGCTCTATATAAATCCTCAATAATAATAATAATTTTGCACCTACCTTTTGGAAGTATAGCTAATTGTTTTAAATTTGGCCTCATTAGACTATACATACAATAATACATTTTTCCTAATGGTTGTTTGAGACTCAATATACTCTTTTGGAAGATTTAGCCTGGCTTGAAAGTCTTTCATCTTGATATCCTTCCCCAACAACCCCCGCAAATGGAGAATTTCACTGATTATTACCACATAATTTGAATAGCTATTACTTGCCAAATAATTACTGCATCTCCTCCATGACCATTGTTTCTTGTCTTCTCATCAAATGTAAAGGCAAGTCCTGAGTTTGGTACAGACACTGTACACTTGCTCTATAGAATGTTTGCTTTGGATAATTTTTTGTCTTGACTAATACTTTCAATGATTAAATCCAATTCAAAAAGTTTTTGGCAAACCATGGAATTTTAAGTATGAGACCAAGAAGAATAATACAACAGGAACAGCCAAAATGTATTTGTGCTTCTTCAAAACCACATTAATTGATGTCAGGTGTATACTTACTGCTAGTTGAGATAAGACTGAAAGTGATTGTTTAATTCTGAAAATAAGGGACAGAGACTTTTGGGTAATTTCCATGTTTCCATAGTAGCCCATTAGGAAATGTCAAACCTTCAATTCCAAACCTAACAGCATTCCAAGAGCTCTGTAAAACCAGAGAGCCAGCAATAGACTGGTTTTGGATTTATTGAGCCATATTCAGTATAATGTGGGCCTCTGGTTTTGCAAATATGAAGCACCAATGAACAGACGTCACAAAGAAATTAAACAAGATAGAGAGTATTATGCCTTTCATTCCTTTGTGACGTTTGGCTCTGAAAGCAGCAACATGCTTGTTTTTGACTTCTTTGTATAACTGGCAATTTTGCAACAAAGGTGGAATATATTGAGACTATTTATTGGTACATGTGTATTTATATATGTAGAGTTTTTACATCCTCTGTAGAAGTGGTAGAGTTAGTCAATGTACCTGGAAACATTCCCGCAATGATTATACAACTTTCTGGGATAATGATTTTCATGAACATTGGAAATGAATAATCCAGGCTGTGGAGTCTCTGCAGGTAGTACCGCCAGATTATCCAATAGTAGATAAATTCAATTACTTTAAGATATTTAAAGGGTATCTTTACTTTAAAAAAAAAATCAAAATTTGAAAAATTGTACATTTAGATACAGCAAGACTCCACTACTTTTTTTGATTTTAAATCTGAGCTGTAAATCCTGAGAAATTATTGTTTGAAATCACAGCATTTACATGGAAAGACCTGTCACTCCAGAAGCAGAAGTTATAATGTGTTCCCTATCTCTGACCTCTTACTAGGATCTTTGGCTGCCTTGCAGCACACTTTCTGTAACAATTAGGAGAATCAGCAGAGAAAAGAAGGGAGGGGGAGATGTGTAAGCAGTATAGTGTCCATGGTGAGGCTGCGCATAAGTGTCGCAGACACTACAAGAAGGCAGTGAGTAAGGGAGGGTGGGGGGGAATTAGAAGCACTCACAAAACATTAATAATATAATGACAAAAATACGTAAAATGTGAGTACCACCATTTTAATTCTCTCAAATTGTAGTTTCAGCTAATGTAAAGTTATTTGAGTGACCCTTCAATAATTTGATAAGCCGCATATATTTGCTCACCAGTATTAAAGATGTGTGTTTTATAAAATCTTATCTACGGTAGGTCTGATTTAAAAAAACAAAACAAAAAAAAGTGCCTTTGTAGCCCAGCGGACATCTGCTGGCAGATGTAGTTAAAATTCTCTCCTGACATTCAGAAATGTATCAAATCTAATGTACCGTATATACTCGAGTATAAACCGACCCAAGTATAAACTGAGGTACCCAATTTTACAGGAAAAAAACTAATAAAATTAATTGACTGAGTATAAACCGAGGGTAGAAGATATAACCATGCCTGCCTTCTTATTCTGTATTTTTTGAGGCTTTAGTTGCCTTTAAATGGACAGCAGAATTCTCATACAGTAATAACCATACTGGATATGGCTATTACTGTATGGGAATACTGCTGTTTATTTAAAGACATTCTAAATTCTCATTCCTTGGCGCTCCTGATGTTTGGAAACTACAACTCCCAGCATGATTTATTAGCTGGGAGTTGAGTTTCCAAACATCTACACCCTCACCCTCCCAACTAATTCAAAGGGTACCTTCTGTGTGCATCCATCTGTGGGCTCTCCAGTGTGCATCCAGCTCTCCAATGTGCATCCGGGCTTCCTGTCTGGAACTATACCGTTATGTAGTGGCCAGCATACAAATTGAATCCTGTACATTACTTAACCAATTCAGCAGCCGAGCGCTCAGTCCCTGTACGGGCGCGCGGCTGACATCACTTATCGGCGCCGGGCAGTGACGTCAGCTAGCGCGCCAGTACAGGGAATGAGCGCGCGGCTGCTGAATTGGTTAAGTAATGTACAGGATTCAATTTGATGCTGGCACATACATAACGGTATAGTGTCCAGACAGGAAGCCGGATGTACTCGGAGAGCTGGATGCACACTGGAGAGCGGATTCCGAATTGCTTAAGTAAGTACTGACTCGAGTATAAACCGAGTTCAAGTTTTCAGGCTGATTTTACAGCCTAAAAAACTCGGTTTATACTTGTGTATATATGGTATTAACTGTATAAATCAAATATAAAGCATAAATATTCATTTTAGAAACCTCCATGTTCATATATACCAAACAAGACATACAGTGCAATCTATGAAATGTATAGACTAAAGTAAATGAAATGTATCAGGATAACAAGCAGTTTCACTGTGTTTGTGAAAGTCTCTCACTACAGCTACTGCTACGCTGCACCTCTCTTTAGTGATTAATACTCAGCTAAATAGGGGAAGGGATAAGAATCTCAGCACCACTTGTCCTCCTCTCTCCCCCTCTGCCCCTCCCTTCAGCATATTGCTACTTTCTCCCACACTTTACTTGCTTGCAGTGTAGTTTTAGAAGGGGGGGGTCAGCAGGATGTCAGAACTTCATTTAAAGTCCTTTCTGAGTATGCCTGGACATTTCATACAGCCCTTTACTGCTTGAGGGGGACTAGACAGAGAGGGAATGGGGACTACACAGCTTGGTACAAACGTCTGCCAGTGTGAAACGAAGCCACACAGCAGGATGAATGTAAGGCAGCTTATGATCAGTACATTGTATATAGACAAAGTTTTTTTTTCACTATAGTTCCCCTTTAAATACAGTGATAGAAGAACAGCAGTTGTGGGATGCTCTCTGGGAAAATATCACATGAATAACAGGTATACGTTTATTAGTCACACTCCATAAAAACATAGCCTGATGCTTTTTGTGTAAGGGGTGCACTTACTCATAGGCATATCATTAGTAGAGATGGTCGAACTTTCGAAAGTTTGGTATTTTTTTCTAACTTTCGAACTATGTGGAAAGTTCAGAAGTTCGAAAACGGACCCATTAAAGTCAATGGGAGTCAAATAGTTTGAAAACTTCTAATAAAATACAAATAAAATAATAATGGTAACTTAATGTAAATGGCTGTGGGACCTGGGAAATGGTCTGGGGAACATGTTTGAATATCCAGTACATTTTTAAAAAATCAATTTTACTCTCACTCTTGCTTCGAGCTCTCGCGTTCGAACGGTCGATGTTTGCGCCTAGGTATCATGTACATTTTACTCACGGATTCGATGCTCGCGTGTAGGCTTTAATGGACACTTTACTCGCGGATTCGATGTTCACTCCTAGGTATCATGGACATTTTACTCCCGGATTCGATGCTCGCGTATAGGCTTTAATGGACACTTTACTCACGGATTCGATGTTCACGTCTAGGTATCATGGACATTTTACTCGAGGATTCGATGCTCGCGTATAGGTTTTAATGGACACTTTACTCGCGGATTCGATACTCATGGTATAATAGCCATTTTACTTGCATATTCGAACATTCGATATTTATCGAAAGTCCGAAAATATTGAAAATCCGGGTCCGGGATAGTTTGAGAAGTCCGAATTTGTTCGAATTCGAATAATTCGGCTTGAACTTGGTCAATCTCTAATCATTAGTGGGTCTTGGCTCTTCCTTTTAAAACACTGGCAAAGGGGGAGGAGCAATGAGTCCAATAATTAGTTAGGTAGGGTTAAAAAGGAGGGTAGAAAGGTTGGACTTGATGGACATATGCCTTTATTCAACATTAATTACTATGTTACTATGTAATTAGCATCTTATACACTAAAATATTCCTATTCCTATTCCTACCTCTGCTGAAGGCACCCGGGCGGTTAAACAAAACTAGTGGTTTGTGCCTCGTCTCACTCTCTATCCTAAAATACATTAATATTTAGAAAAAAACAAAAGAAATCTAAAAAAACATATGAAAATATGTGTCAAAGAAATTTGATTAATTATGAAAATTACATTACTTAAATAATGGGTGGACACCTGCTGGCAGATATAGTTAAAATTACTTTTGACATTCAGAAATGTATAAAAAAATCATATAAATCAAACATAAAGCATAAATAATCCTTTTAGTAACCTCCATGTTCACTTCCTGTAAAAAAAAAATCAACATCTAGTAACATTTAATTCTTCTGTGTATGTGGGTCACTTTAATACTGTGAACAGAAAAGTCCAAAAATAAAAACTTAGCTGTAAATTGGAATTGAATATTAAGGCTTGTGGTGCAAGTACCTAGAGTAACATCTGCTAAAGTTTTTTTTTAAACTTATTAAAAATATGCATTATGTTTGCTCACCAAGATACTCACTCATACTAGTCTCACTTTTTGAAACATAATACATCCACACAAAATTAAGAATTTGTTGATTCATTTGAACTGTTGATATTAAATAGAAATACTGTATGAAACAGCTGTAGCTTACTTAATAAAACACCCAATATAAAGTAAGGATCTTTAAATTCGATTTCCTTTATATGTATAAACAAAGACACATGGATTTTTTTTTAGTATTTACTTATAGAAGCTCTAGATGTGCAGTAACTGTGGCATTTGATGGATTTGAAAAGAAATACAATTTAGTAACAAGGGTATGCCTTATCATACATATGCAGATCAACTCTAATTAATGCAAATTAAAGCTTCCTGTCTATCTTGTGGGAAAAGAAACGTCCAAATGTTATGAAATCCAGTTATGCATATTACATTAATTGTTTAATATGGGATGGCACTTAATTAAAATATGTAAATTGACCTTAATTACTAATGTTACTAATGGGGCTCTTGTTAGAATATCACAGATACCTTAAACTGACAGGTTGACCAAATAAAATGTAATAACTTACAAAATATATATATTTTAGATTATTTTAATTTAAATATGTATCTGTTGCCCCTTTCTTCTACTGCCCCTCCTCCAACAAATATATTTTTCTTTGATTTTATGACATAATTTCTAGGATTGGCTACTCAAAATAAAATCTTAAAATACATCTTTAAATGTTTAATTTTTTTTTAATGTCAATTTGAAAGATTTTCTCCCCAGAACACCTGTACACTTTAAGATTCTTCTATAGTAAGTTGCATTTAGTACAAGTAATTCCTTCTGTAATTAAGAAGGCTTCCACTTTGTTGCCAGTACATGCCCATGTAGTCTTCTAAGAGCCACGCCCTTTAAGGAAGCAAGGCTGCAGCTTCCTGATCATTGTGAATGTGCTCTGTCTATCTGGAGACTTTAGTTTCCTTTTAAAAAACAATTCACTGCTTTTTTCTGTAATTTTATTCAAATAGTCAGATGGGGGAATTCTCTAAACCACATTTCCGCCATGAAACGAGGTTTAGTTTTAAACCAGGAATCATCACTGCTATTGAATAAATATATGAAGTTGATCTCAGTTACTGTGCTTCGCACTTGTTACTACTACATTGGTATAACCTAACAGAGGTAAATTCAGAATAAGCAAAAAAAACTTTACTGTATTAATAATAAATATTTGCTGTCCTGTAAATGTGCTACAATAATGTAACTACAAATGTAACTTCAATAAAAACATGCCGTCCCCTTTAAGTTAAATAACAAATAATTTAAGAACAAGGAGGATAATAGCCTGGATACCACCTACACTATAAACAACTGCCAAAAATGAACAGTCCCAAAACAAACCCAATAAATAAACCCCAATAGAGATATTACTAGAAAACCAGTTTTATTCATAAGATATTAGAAGAGCGGATTCACCCCTTTGGCATCGGCTTTACAACATACCTAATAAAACATTACAAGCTGGCCAGCCCACTAAAAAACTTTTAAATATACTTAAAAAAAACAAATCACGATGTCAATACCCCTTTAAAAAAATACCCCTTTTCCTAAGAACTGTTTTAAAGATCGCTCATACTTAATTGGACCATATAGGAGTACACAATATGTGCACATTTTTTTTACAGAAATGAAAAATGAACACAAATATAATAAAATCATTGCATATTCAGTTCATAGTTAATAAACTTGTAATACTTGCATGTAGGTCTTTCACATATTAAAACTCTAGTTTAAGAATATGTAAGGTTTCTTTAATTGTGGGGCATTGGATTTCATAGCTTTAATGGCCTCTATGAAAATCGCATATCTGGAATGACACCTAAGGAAGGGGACAGTAGCCTCAAAAGTCATTGTGTGAAGATTTGTGAAATAAATCAGCTAATAACAAAACAGTAAGTTTGCCACTTTCCTCTTTTTGAAAATGTCAGTGCTCTTCATTTAGATCACAAGTGTCAAACCTGCAGCCCTTCAGGTGTTAGAAAGGTACAATTCCCAGCACTCTCAAACTGCATACTGGGAGTTGTAGTTTTAAAACTTTGACATCCCTGATTTAGATGAATATTTAGCCCAGTGTATTTTTATCTTAATTTTAAAATTGACTAAAGAAGTGTTTTTGTTTTACTACAGGATATAGTGACAAATGTATCTCCAAGAATAATACGTGGAACCACCTCTGGGCCTATATATGGCCCTGGCCAAGGGTCTTTTCTCAATATTGAACTCATAAGTGAAAAGACTGCTGCTTATTGGTGTAAAAGCATTACTGAATTAAAATCTGACTTTCCAAAAAATGTAAGTACTATTATATCTACTTTCTGTTATGTTAACCATTTTTTTTTTTAAGTACTTTACTTAAAATAATAATAATCCATTATGTGAACTCAAAAAGACAGTAAAATTGCACAACACAGCCTTCCTACTAGAGCTTCTTAGTCTTACTGTATGCAACAGTCTTACATTATTAGCCGGGGACTTGATTTTAAATGCACCACAGACTAAGAATGCTACTAGACAGGGTAGGAACTCATAGGTTGTATGTTAATGGGCTGGGGTTTAAATAGCTTGTGAGGCAACATGGTCTTATTATTCAGTTACATTGCTGGGGGGCTTAATTTTTAATGTACTGCAGACTTTGAATACTAATAGGAAGAGTACGATTTGCATTAAATGAGGGGACGTGATGTGAAATGCAAGCTTACATATTTTGACCAAAGTGTGGTAGCTATATGTCAATAACAAAGAAGGGACATGAAATGGAAATCATGTTAAGATGGAGGAAGAGTTTCATGGATCTAATTGAACAGAAAGATTTAAATAAAGAATATAAAAGAGATACTAAACAGTAACGATATTGCAACAATAACTGCCATTTTTTGACATACTGTATTTACTGCTGGTTTCTTTTAAATTGTTGTGATTTTTAGAGATTGCTGAACTTACGAAAATCTGGTCTGATTTTGGATATAGAACTTCTCAAAAAGTTAGAAAACTCGATAATTCAAAATTGGACCCATTAAAGTTAAAAGGGAAAGTTCAGTGGAAAATCATATTTTTAAAATTCTTAGTCACTTTATAGCATCAGCACCATTGAGTTAGAGTAGGCTTACTGCAGTTTTCCTGCATTGTTGAGAAGTCAGGCAGGCTTCGCCTATCTGGACATACCCCACACCACACAGAGTATGCATCGTGCAAGGGAAGGTGGGCGAAAGGGTAACACTTCACAATAGCAGAACCATTGAGTTAGAATAGTCTCTCTGCAGTTAGCCATCATTGTTGAGGAGCCAGTAAGGCTTGAGCCCTCTGGACATACCCAATACCACATTGGCTTCTCTCCTTCAGAGTATGCATCATGCAAGGTAAAGTTGGAAAAATGATATTTTACCGTGCTTTTGATCTGTATTTTATACCCAGGGGGTTGGCTTTACTAAAAATAGCTGTTATAAGTCAATTTGGGACATGTGGCTGGATCATTTCCACAAACTGGAAATAGCCTATGACTAAGGGCAGAACTTCGCCCAAAACGCGTCAGGCGGTTCACCTTGTAAGCCATTATGGGCTTATGTACCGTGCCTTTGCAATAAATTTAGTTATTTCTTATTACCTATAAACGTACGTGTGGATCCTTGTCTGATGGATGGATTGCTCTTCACTTTGTTTTATCTGGATAAGAACCTTTAGCGGAGGGTTCGGGGAAAATTATATTATTATGTTATTACGTAAGTTATTACGACCTGACGGTTCTTAGTTCAATGACATATGTCTGAAATAGTTATTTTTAACATAATGAATAAGACATCTAGTACAGCGTACAAAGTAAGGACTATTGTATACAAGCAATACCCTCTTCTTGTGCGAAAGCAATGTATGTATATATGTCTATGCTTGCCATAATAATAGGATCCTTTGGGAGTTTCATATTGGTCAATGAAAAGGTGGATGTTTGACTGGAAGAGGACACAGGAGCCCATGTATCACAATATATATAGTATTATTATGGAACATTGTCCACATATCCACATAACCCTGTGAACTTTATAGCCTGTATGTAAAGCTATGGTTATAGATTTAGATTAGGAACAATTGTTGTGAGATGGGAGGGGGTTGGGGGTAAATATATTTCTCTCTTGATAATCTCTGATGTTAAACCATAGTTCATAGTAATAAATATATATTTTTCAAGTAGCTTCGTCGTTTCAAGTAGCTACTTAACAGGGTATTTTAAGGTGACGTAGGAGCAGCACAAAGTGGACATCACGATCCTGTGATTGCAATAACCGACATAACCACTGTTAGGTTTTTATATATTCTGTATAATCACTTAGCCTAATAGCAGCCATTTTGTTTTTCGACGCCATTTTGTGTCCATATTACTTAGTCTGTTTTTCTCAAAATGTACCAAGCCCAAGCTGTTTCTCATGGCCATAGATAATACGTTATCTCAAGGTCTTTTGCCTCCTACATTCCAAGGTTTTAGTACGTCATCGGCAGACACTGTGTCTGGCCACGCCCCTTTTTCTCTTTGTGAAAACTCAATGTAATAACTAAATAAAGTGAGTTAGATTTTTGCTACAAAGATGTGTAGTTCAACTCTATCTCCCGGCGCTGTAAAAAGGTCTCTTAGTGCGTCTGACAGGCATCAATCAGAGTCCGGGGGACTAGTGAGGATATTTATTCTAACAACCACGTATTGCATCACAGGATCTGTGGCAAGGTAAGCCTCTCTTCTTTGCATAATTGAATCACCCTGTTAATGTGCAGATCATTTTTCCAACTCCTACTTTGTTCCAAGCAAAATCATGAACAGTTCATCTATAAATCTGTAAATGGTATGTTTGTATTTACCGTAGTTTAAAAGTACTTTATATGAGTCTTTCCATAAATGGACACGTATTATGAAAATCTATGAATCAAAGCCACATGTAAGGCTGTGTAGGGTCACTATCCAGTCGGATATGGGAAAACCTTTCATTATTTAATGCAAAATAAAAAATGTATTGGCCATAGTAAGGTATATTTAACACATATTTGCCACGTAGAAAGGATTAAAAACCACCTCATTGACTTTGTAACCATGGGAACAAATGAACTAGTGAACTGATGGGTCCTAAATAAACATGTTTCCATGGTTTTAACAAGTACATTAATTTGTTTATATAAAAACAACCTATCCAGGGCTAAACTTAAAATAAGGCTAATTTTACTCATTACATTCAAGCTATTTCATTTCAAAATATTGTATAGTATAGTATTTGAGGTTGAATAAAGACATACATCCATCCAGTCCAACCCATCTAGCAATATCCTCATTGCCTGCCTAACTGTTTACCCAGAGGAAGGCAAAAAAAAACTCCTGGACTCATAATTCCTCCTACTTCCAACTACAATATCTGTCTCCCAGGTAAGTACCCAAGGATGTATTTTATCCGGTCCAGGGGATTTATTAATATTAAACTTATTTAGTTCTTTCTGTACCATATCCTCGGTTAACCAAAGTGCACTTAAATCTTTTATACCATTATTGCTACTATACTCTATGATATCTGTACTTGGATCTTCTATAGTGTATACAGAGAGAAAGTCCTTTCCGTTCCCTCTGCCTTAAAGGTTTTAAATGCCTTTTTCTTCCTTTCCATTTGACTCTTTACATCAGAATTCAGCCACATGGGCGTGGATTTATTTTTTTTTTATTTTTTTTACATGAGGGTATAAATTTAGATGTTAACTGGCTTAAAATCACCTTGAACACAGTCCACTTCTGTTCAGTACCTTTACCTGATAATACATTATCCCAGTTGACATTCTGAAGAGCTGCTTTTAACCAGGGAAAATTTGCCTTCCCGAAATTAAAAGCCTTTGTTAACCCATCACAGTTTTCCTTTCGATAACAAAGTCCAAACGCCACTATTTACATGTTTCATGTCGCTATTCCCTAAGCCTCCAGTTACCTTTATATGTATAATGCGCTCCACGATGTTAGATATTACCAGATCCAACAGAGCTCCTTTTCTAGTAGGAAACTCAACCACCTGTGAGAGAAAATTATCCTGCAGCAAATTCAAGAACTCATTGCCTTTTTCCGTGATGGGAGTTCCACTACACCAATCAATATCAGGGTAATTAAAGTCCCCCATAATGAGCACACTCCTCAAACTTGCAGCCCTTGCCAACTGCATATGAAGTTGACTCACCTCCTCTCTGCTAGCATTTTGCAGCTTATAGCAGGCACCAACAATGACATTACCCCCTTTCCTGTTGCCTAATTCCACCCATATTGCCTCCACTTTAACATCCATATCGCCAGTTATCTCTTCTTTTAAATTTGGCTTCAATTCTTTTTTAACATAAACACACACTCCTCCCCTTTCCTTTTTTCTCTGTCCTGCCTAAACAAGGCATATCCTTCTAAATTTACAACCCGGTCGTGAGAACTGTTCAACCACCTTTCTGCTATACCTATTACATCATACTTTTCATTTAACGCCATAATTTTCAATTCACCCATTTTATCAGCCAGGCATCTCACATTTGCAAACATACATTTTAGATTATGATCCTGTAATTTATTCGTACACTTTAATACACATGCCTCCCTATCCCCTATGCTAGCCCTACCCCCCTTTCCGCCCGCCACTGGCCTATCTACACCCTGCTTTCCTCCTGGGCTATCTATCCCAGTGAGACTAATACCCTCCCCCCCAAACCTAGTTTAAAATCTCCTCCAACCCTCTAGCCATCTTCTCCACTAAAACAGCTGCACCACCATCAGTGAGGTGCAACCCATCCCTACTAAAGAGCCTGTAGCCTACAGCAGTCTGCCCAGTTGTAAATAAATCCAAACCCTTCTTCCTTACACTACCCTCTAAGCCACGCATTAATGCTCGTAAGCTCCTGCTGTCTCCCTGACTTAGCACGTGGCTGCGGTAATATTTCTGAAAACACTACCCTGGAGGTCCTTGCTTTTAACTTGGTTCGGCATGTAGGGTCTTGGCGGCAGATTACCCTATCTACCTTCCTTATAGTATAGTATAGTATTTGAGGTTGAATAAAGACATACGTCCATCCAGTCCAACCCATCTAGCAATATCCTCATTTCCTGCCTAACTGTTGATCCAGAGGAAGGCAAAAAAAAACCACCAAATTTATGAAGGGGGAAAAAATTCCTTCCTGACTCCAAGTGGCAATCGGAAATTTCCCTGGATCAACTCTACTTTATGTATCAATACCAGTAACTTGCAACATTCCTTGTTTGCAGAAACTCATCCAGCTTTTTTTTTAAACTGACCAATGAACCTGCCATTACAACGTCCACTGGAAGACAGTTCCATAGCCTTACCGTTCTCACAGTGAAAAACCCTTTCCGAGCTTGAAGCCTAAACCTTTTTTCTTCAAGTCTTAAGGGATGTCCTCGTGTCCTTTGACATGTTCTATTGGTGAACAATGCCCCAGATAGTTTATTGTATGGCCCGTTAATGTATTTATACACAGTAATCATATCCCCACGCAAGCGCCTTTTCTCCAGCGTACATAATTGTAACTTTTCCAGTCTCTCTTCATATTCAAGCTCCCCCAATCCCCTTATTAATTTAGTTGCCCTTCTCTGAACCCTTTCCATTTCAAAGATGTCCTTTTTGTACACAGGATTCCAAAATTGCACTGCATATTCCAAATGGGAGGCCTTACCAATGCTTTGTAAAGAGGGAGAATTACATTTTCCTCCCTTGAATCCATACCTCGCTTTATACAAGACAATACCATGCTGGCTCTGGCTGTTGCTGCCTGGCACTGCTTGCTACCTTTAAGTTTGTTATCCACCAAAACTACAAGATCCCTTTCCAACAGGGATTCACTTAACACAGAGCCATTTATAGTATAAGTAGCACAAGTATTTTTAAGTCCAAAATGCATCACCTTACATTTATCAACATTGAATTTCATCTGCCACTTAGCAGCCCAATGTGATAATCTATCTAGATCCCCTTACAACGATTGCACATCCTCTGAAGTTTTTATTGGTCGACAAAGTTTTGTGTCGTCAGCAAACACAGAAACCTTGCTGACAACACCCACTTCCAAATCATTAATAAATAGATTAAATAGAAGCGCCCCCAACACAGAACCCTGTGGCACCCCACTTAGCACTTAAGTCCATAATGATGAAGCCCCATTAACAACTACTCTCTGCATCCTATTCTTTAACCAATTTTCTATCCATGTACAAATGTGACTCCCCAGACCAACAGACCTTAGCTTATTCATTAGTCGCCTATGGGGGACTGTATCAAAAGCCTTTGCAAAATCCAAGTAAACTACATCTACTGCTATACCAGAGTCTAAATTTCTACTTACTTCCTCATAAAAGCCAAGCAAGTTAGTTTGACAAGATCTATTCCTCCTAAATCCATGCTGGTTACTACTTGGTATAATGTCAGTCCTTGAAACATACTCTAGAACATGTTCCCTTATTAAACTTTCCAGGATCTTCCCCACCACTGAAGTTAAACTTACAGGCCTGTAATTACCCGGCTGTGAACGACTACCCTTTTTGAATATTGGAATAACATCAGCCTTTTTCCAATCCAGAGGCACACCACCGGACATGAGGGAATCAGCAAAAATAAGAAACAATGGCCTAGATAAAACTGAACTTAGCTCCTTAAGTACCCGAGGATGTATTTTATCCGGACAAGGAGATTTACTAATATTAACCTTATTTAGTTCTTTCTGTACCATATCCTCGGTTAACCAAAGTGAACTTGAATCTTGTATACCTTTATTGCTACTATACTCTATGATATCTGTACTTGGATCTTCTATAGTGTATACAGAGGGAAAAAAATTATTCAAGACATTTGCTTTATCGCCATCCTCCGTAACTAACTTATCCCCATTAATTAATGGTGCCACATTCTCAGTCCTCATCTTCTTACTATTAATATACTTTGTTTAGGCTTAGTGATGCTTTCTTCAGCAATCTTCAGCAATCCTTCAGCAATCCTAACTTCATTATTAATTTTAGCTAGTTTGATTGCTTTCTTACACTCCTTGTTACAGTTTTTATACTCCCTAAAGGCCCTTTCCGTTCCCTCGGCCTTAAAGGTTTTAAATGCCTTTTTCTTCCTTACCATTTGCCTCTTTACATCAGAATTCAGCCACATGGGCGCGGATTTATTTTTTTTACATTTATTTCCCAAGGGTATAAATTTAGATGTGAACTGGCTTAAAATCCCCTTGAACACAGTCCACTTCTGTTCAGTACCTTTACCTGATAATACATTATCCCAGTTGACATTCTGAAGAGCTGCTTTTAACCTGGGAAAATTTGCTTTCCTGAAATTAAATGTCTTTGTTAACCCAGCGCACTTTTCCTTTCGATAACAAAGTCCAAATGCCACTATTTCATGGTCACTATTCCCTAAGCCTCCAGTTACCTTTATATCTATAATGCGCTCCACAATGTTAGATATTACCAGATCCAACAGAGCTCCTTTTCTAGTAGGAACCTCAACCACCTGTGAGAGAAAATTATCCTGCAGCAAATTCAGGAACTCATCGCCTTTTTCTGTGATGGCAGTTCCACCACACCAATCAATGTCAGGGTAATTGAAGTCCCCCATAATGAGCACACTCCCCAAACTTGCAGCCCTTGCCAACTGCATATGAAGTTGACTCACCTCCTCTCTGCTAGCATTTGGCGGCTTATAGCAGACACCAACAATGACATTACCCCCTTTCCTGTTGCCTAATTCCACCCATATTGCCTCCACTTTATCATCCATATCACCAGCTATCTCTTCTTTTAAATTTGGCTTCAATTCTTTTTTAACATATACACATACTCCTCCCCCTTTCCTTTTTTCTCTGTCCTGCCTAAACAAGGCATTTCCTTCTATATTTACAGCCCAGTCGTGAGAACTGTTCAACCACGTTTCTGCTATACCTATTACATCATACTTTTCATTCAATGCCATAATTTCCAATTCACCCATTTTGTCAGCCAGGCTTCTCGCATTTGCAAACATACATTTTAGATTATGATCCTGTAATTTATTCGTACACTTTAATACACATTCCTCCCTATCCCCTATGCTAGCCCCACCCCCCTTTCCACCCACCACTGGCCTATCTACACCCTGCTTTCCTCCTGGACAATCTATCCCAGTGAGACTGCTAATACCCTCCCCCCCAAAACCTAGTTTAAAATCTCCTCCAACCCTCTAGCCATCTTCTCCCCTAAAACAGCTGCACCACCATCAGTGAGGTGCAACCCATCCCTACTAAAGAGCCTGTAGCCGACAGCAAAGTCTGCCCAGTTCTCAATAAACCCAAACCCTTCTTCCTTACACCACTCTCTTAGCCCACGCATTAATGCTCCTAAGCTCCCGCTGTCTCCCTGGCTTAGCACGTGGCTGCAGTAGTATTTCTGAAAACACTACCCTGGAGGTCCTTGCTTTTATCTTGGCCCCTAGTTCTCGGAAATCATGTTTAAGGACCTCACCTCCACCTCTAACTTTGTCATTGGCACCAATGTGAACCAAGACCGCCGGGTCACACCCGGCCCCACCCAATAATCTGTCTACACGATCCACCACATGCCGAACCCTAGCACCAGGCAGGCAACACACAGTTCGGCATGTAGGGTCTTGGCGGCAGATTACCCTATCTACCTTCCTTATAATGGAGTCCCCTACCACTACCACCTGCCTTGCATTCCTGACACTCCGTTCCTCCTCCCTTGTATCAGAGATGGCAGTCCCCTGGGTGCTCAAGGGACTAGCCCCCTCCATACACGCTAATTCCGAGGTGTCCTCCTCCACTTCATTACCTAAGGCAAGTGTGAGATAGATGGGGGTATAAATGATAAGGCGAGAAACAATTCCCCTGACATAGATTAGAGTAAGGGAACTGGCAACACCTTAAAGGTATAAAGTTCTTTAAATTTGAAAATGAGCATTTTCTCATATAGAAGTTCCCACTGGACAAAGATTCATTTTGGATCTGGTGATATCTAATAACCTAAGCTCATTTAGATGTGAAGGTAATAGGAAGCTTAGGGAATAGGGATCATGATAAAGTGTCATTTAATATAGGTTGCAAAAAACAAAAGTGCACTGGGTTAACAAGGGCATTATAAAATATAGTATAGTATAGTATTTGAGGTTAAATAAAGAAACATGTCCATCCAGTCCAACCCATCTAGAATATCCTCATTTCCTGCCTAACTTTTGATCCAGATGAAGGCAAAAAACCCCCCACCAAATTTATGAAGGGGGAAAAAAATCCTTCCTGATTCCAAGTGGCAATCGGAAATTTCCCTGGATTAACTTACTTAATGAATCAATACCAGTAACTTGCAACATTCCTTGTTTGCAGAAACTCATCCAGCTTTTTTTAACTGACCAATGAACCTGCCATAACACGTCCACTGGAAGACAGTTCCATAGCCGTTTATGTATTATATACAGTAATCATATCCCCACACAAGCACCTTTTCTTCCAGCATACATAATTGTAACTTTCCAATCTCTCTTCATATTAATCTCCCCTAATCCCTTATTAATTTGGTTGCCCTTCAAAAACCTCCAAGATCCCTTTCCAACAGGGATTCACTGAACACAGAGCCATTTATTAGTATAAGTAGCACAAGGATTTTTAAGTCCAAACGGTTTCACCTACATTTATCAACAATGAATCTCATCTGCCACTTGCAGCCCAATGCGACAATCTATCTAGATTCCCCTGCAACGATTGCAAATCCTCTGAAGTTTTTAATGGTCGAGAAAGTTTTGTGTCGTCCACAAAACACAGAAACCTTGCTGACAAAAAAACCACTTCCAAATCATTAATAAATAGATTAAATAGAAGTGGCCCTAACACAGAACCTTGTGGCACCCCACTTAGCACTTTAGTCCATAATGATGAAGCCCCATTACAAATAATCTCTGCATCCTATTCATTAACCAATTTCTATCCATGTACAAAGTGCCTCTCCAGACCACAGACCTCAGCTTATTCATTAGTCGCCTATGGGGGACTGTATCAAAAGCCTTTGCAAAATCCAAGTAAATTACATCTACTGCTATGCCAGAGTTAAATTCCTACTTACTTCCTCATAAAAGCCAAGCAAGTTAGTTTGACAAGATATATTCCTCCTAAATCCATGCTGGTTACTACTTATAATGCCAGTCCTTGAAACATACTCTACTTCCCTTATAAATTCCAGGATTTCCCCAAGTTAAAGGGTATGTCCACCCTTCTAAAAATTTTTTTACATAAATTCCCCGTCCCCCCAGCCCTAAACGCTCTATTTGTATTATCAGAAAATGCCAAAACTTTACTTACCTTCCCTCGCCGCGCTGCCAGGCCCTTGCTTGCGAGAGAATGCAAGCAAAGGGGCGGGACCGGCAGTCGCATTGTGATTGGCTGAGCGGCAGCCAATCACGGACGTGGCTGCCGGAGTTAGCGGCGGAGGAAAGAGGGAAGATAAGTAATGTTTTGGGCATTTTCTGATAATACAAATAGAGCGGTTGGGGCTGGGGGGACAGGGGAAATGTTATGTAAAAAGATTTTTACACTAGGGGGAGGGAATACTAATCGGGAGGGAGAGGGAGGGGGAGAAGGGCTGCAGTACGCATGCAAAATCTCCCGGAGGCCAGATAGGAGGCAGAGTCCTATATGGACTCTGCTATTTTCCTGGTGGGGGGTTTTTGGGGACTTTGGGGGGGCTACAGGAGAACCATATGGAGATGGGATGAGAGGTAAGGATTAAACTACACTACACAATGGGGGCCAGTAGTGGGGGGGATTATAGTTTTGGGGGTGGACATGCCCTTTAAACTTACAGACCTGTAATTACCCGGCTGTGAACGACTACCCTTTTTGAATATTGGAATAAATCAGCCTTTTCCAATCCAGAGGCAAGCCACCCGGACTGAGGGAATCTGCAAAAATAAGAAAATGGCCTAGATAAAACTGAACTTAGCTCCCTAAGTACTTGAGAATGTATTTTATTTGGCCCAGGAGATTATTAATATTAACCTTATTTAGTTCTTCTGTACCATATCCTTGGTTAACCAAAGTGCACTTAAACATTTTATACTATTATTGCTATTATACTCTGACATCTGTACTTGGATCTTCTATAGTGTATACAGAGGAAAAAAAAGTATTCAAGACATTTGCTTTATTGCCATCCTCCGTAACTACCGTATATACTCGAGTATAAGTCGAATTTTTCAGGCTTTAAAATTAGCCTGAAAACCTAACCTCGACTTATACTCGAGTCAAGTCCTAATTTTGATCCAAATTCTGCAATTACAGATAGTAACTAGTAGGTGGCGCTGTGGTAAACTGCATAGAAAGTTCTAGGAGCTGATCTGCCTTTACGCTCCTGCTTCCTGTATTCTGGGGCTGGACTCAATCAGCACTGTAACTGGATGCTGTAAATCTGATGGGTCTCTCAATTTGGGGCTGAGGGGCTGCTAGTACAGTGCAAAGGACAGCTTTGAAACTACAAATCTCAGGTGACAATTTTAACTATTGGGGTCAGAGTGCCCTTACTATATGGGGGTCAGAGTTCCCTTACTATATGGGGGTCAGAGGGCCCTTTACTATATGGGGTTCAGGAGAATTGTAAATGATGGTAAGCTTAATTAAAAGTTTACTGAACCTTGCCACTCCACATGTTAGAAACTGAAACTCCCAGCAACAAAGCATGCTGGGAGTTGCAGTTTCCAACATCTGGAGTGCCAAAGAATTGGAGGTTACTGGTACTGGATTTGGCTATATACTGTATGGGATTCATGTATGGGAATTTGCTGTACATTTAAAGGGCAACTAAAGCCTAAAAACAACACAGAATCAGAAGGCAGTAGTGGTGATAATTTCTACCCTCGACTTATGCTCGAGTCAATCGGTTTTTACAAATTTTTCAGGTAAAAATAGGTACCTCGACTTATACTCGGATCGACTTATACTCGAGTATATACGGTAATCCCCATTAATTATGGTGCCACATTCTCAGTCCTCATCTTCTTACTATAATATACTTAAAGTATATAACTTTTTATGCTTAGTGATGCTTTGTTCAGCTATCCTAAATTCATTATTCATTTTAGCTAGTTTGATTGCTTTCTTACACTCCTTGTTACAGTTTTTATATCCCTAAAGGCTTTCCGTTCCCTCGGCCTTAAAGGTTTTAAATGCCTTTTTCTTCCTTTCCATTTGCCTCTTACATCAGAATTCAGCCACATGGGCGCGGATTTTTTTTTTTTTATTATTTCCAAGGGTATAAATTCGATGTAACTGGCTTAAAATCCCTTTGAACACAGTCCACTTCTGCTCAGTACCTTTACCTGATAATACATTATCCCAGTTGACATTCTGAAGAGCTGCTTTTAACCAGAGAAAATTTGCCTTCCCGAAATTAAAAGTCTTTGTTAACCCATCGCACTTTTCCTTTCGAAACAAAGTCCAAACGCCCCTATTTCATGGTCACTATTCCCTAAGCCTCCAGTTACCTTTATATCTATAATGTGATTATAGATATTACCAGATCCAACAGAGCTCCTTCTAGTAGGATCCTCAAACACCTGTGAGTGAAAATTATCCTGCAGCATCGCATTTTTCTGTGATGGCAGTTCACCACACCAATCAATGTCAGGGTAATTAAAGTCCCCCATAATGAGCACACTCCCCAAACTTGCAGCCATTGCAAACTGCATATGAAGTTGACTCACCTCCTCTCTGCTAGCATTGGCGGTATAGCAGACACCAACATGACATTACCCCCTTTCTGTTGCCTAATTCCACCCATATTGCCTGCACTTTAACATCCATATCGCCAGTTATCTCTTCTTTTAAAATTGGCTTCAATTATTTTTTAACAACACATACTCCTCCCCTTTCCTTTTTCTCTGCCCTGCCTAAATAAGGCATATCCTTCTAAATTTCAGCCCAGTCATGAGAACTGTTCAACCATGTTTCTGCTATACCTATTACATCATACGTTTCATTCAACGCCATAATTTCCAATTCACCCATTTTGTCAGCCAGGCTTCTCGCATTTGCAAACATACATTTTAGATTATGATCCTGTAATTTATTCGTACACTTTAATACAACATGCCTCCTATGCTAGCCCCACCCCCCTTTCATCTGCCACTGGCCTATCTACACCCTGCTTTCTCCTGGATATCTATCCCAGTGAGACTGCTAATACCCCCCAACCTAGTTTAAAAATCTCCTCCAACCCCTAGCCATCTTCTCCCCAAAAAAAGTGCCAGAGAGGGGGGTCCCGGTTCGAGCTGCAGGACCCCTTAAGCCCCAGAGGCCCCTTTTAGGGCCACAAGATTCCTTCTAAGGACCTGGGAGGGGGTCCTGGGTTGAGCCGCAGGACCCCCGAACATCTGGCTGCAGGATTGTCAGCCGTTCGGCAAGCCTAGGCCGATTTCGAGAATCCCCAGCCATTCGGAGGTTTCAAAATCGGCGTTCAAGCTTTATTGAACGTTCGGATCCTTAAATGTTCAATGATTTTTGAAAAGTAAATCGCGAATTCAGAAAACCGAACTAGTTTGAGTACGAACTAGTTTGGATAGTTCAGATTCATCCAAACTGTCAAAGTTTTGGGTTCGAAGTTCGGTTTTGGTTCATCACTAATATACACTTTTCTACAGGTTTTGGCATGGTACACTTAAAACAACATGATTGTACTGGATGTTGTACTGTATTAAGTTGCTAATGTATAATAAACCAATGGACCAATACATTGAAACTTTTATCAGCTCTCAATATTGTCATGCTATTTGCTTGTCTTATACTATAAACCTTATATAACCCTAAATATAAATATTTTATGTTGTGTCAAAATGTTGGCTCAAGAATTAAGTCTGTAGTTTCAATTATCAAGAAATCCTAAGTGGAACCCAAATTATTTTTGGTTGATACTCTAGCACATCACTAAATATTTTTTTTTGGCTCGAATCACTTTAAATTGAATTGTAACTCACTTAACAAAATTATGTGAATGAGTTGTTAACCTGTAAATAGAGTTACTTACTTATTTCTTACATTTATATTTTTGGAAATAACTTTCGATTCAGGCTATATAAATATTACATTTTTATTGACAAAATCACAGGCATGTAGAGGTAAGCTGCTGTAAATTAGAAGTGGCTGACTTTGTCCAATTATATTCATGAAGACTAAATCCCTTAGGGATCATCCCAAAGAGTAAAGACTCTGCAACATCTGATGAGTTCAACAGCTGCTAATTTCATTAACAAGTTTATTAATTAGAGAAACATTGTCTTATTAAATTGTCATTACAAAACAGAGCAATGCTGGGTTTTAGAAGAACGTGCAAAGAAATTGATTTTTGGAACATGCCAAATAAAATGAATTTAAAATCAAAAATATACAAATAAAGTAGCTAAACAGGATCTTGGGGAAAAAAGCAATAGCAGTAGAACTCACATCAAGGCATTTTGTAGGAACTGATCACATTTATTTTATATTAATGTATAGTAGCATTTAAAAAAAAAATATAGACGTCAAAGTCTCTTGTACAAATTGAATCACAAATTTCCAGTTTTATTTACATTTTTAATTATTAGCGGCAATTGGCAATTTGCAACTAGAAAAGTGCATATTCATCGGGGTTATGTGCATTTAAATATGGCCATTATATGCATCTTGCCTCCCAATATTGAGGAATTTCATAATCCTTCTCTGATCTCTTAGAGAATGGATACAAATATTGGGTCTGTGGGTTCTTCAATTTAGTGAGGACCAATAAGAGCAAAGAGATGCATTCTAACTATCGAAGAAGGAAATTTAGATACGGTCTGGTCGTACTGTAAGTTAGACTCAGTGTCAAGATCAAACCTTTGCGATTGTGGTACTGGATACACAGTATTACAATCAGGAAATGTTAACCCAGTATCAGGTTATTCAGGGTATGTTACATTATTGAGAGATCCCATTTGGGACATTTGTAACATTTTTAGAATTATTGATACATGAGATATGTGATATCTGAGGAATTAAAACATGTCTTGAAGGTTATACATTATATTGAATCAGTGTTGTACACCTTACCTAAGGTGAATAAGGACCCGGTCCACCCTCCCCTCCAGGTCTTCCCATTGTGGCAGGAATGTGTTCTCTTTTCTGCCCTTTGGCCACATGCTGGACAGGGTCCTTGTACCCTTGGTTTTTGGTACTGCACATGTAAGGGTCACATCAGTTTTTAGAAGGTTGATATCATACCCTGGTGAGGACACACTGTTGGTAACACTAGAGGGTTCTAGCCTTACACATCCATGTATGTATGTGTGTATGTATAGTTTATTTATAAAGCACCATTGGGGACGCAGCAGTGTACAGTTACAAAATACAATAAAGTCATACAAGGGGATAAATACATCAATAGTTCAGTACATGAATATATAAAGATACTGTAAATATATAAATTATATAAATAGAAGTGCTAGAGGAAAGGAGGTCCCTGCCCATAGTGTAGGAGCCTGTCAATTTCTTTTTGTACAACAATGGCAATTACAATGAGGGGCAAATTTTTTTTCATAGAAGGTCTCCAATTTATTTTGAATAACAGCTATTTAAGATATGATGGGTTTTATTATTACAGTGTAGGGGGACTTCAATGGGGTCAATGATGCTTAGTCATATGCCAATGTCTTATGTCCTGGCAGGAGGCCATATCTATCTTCTATTATCTATCTGCTATAGGCATTGTTTGTACTGGAGAAGATTTATAGATGACATCTTCCTCATATGGCGTGGGTAACATTTGATCTTTCTAGTCCTTTATATTATTACTATTGTGGATTTATATAGCGCAAACATCTTCCGTAGTGCTTTACAATTACTTTCACATCAAGCCCTGCCCCAAAGAGCTACAATCTAAGCAGATTTATGACACATACAAACTATCTGTATGTCTTTATGATTGTGGGGGAAACGGGAGTGTCGGAGGAAACCCACGCAAGCACGGGGAGGGAGAACATACAAACTCTTGCAGATATGTCCAAGGGTGGAATCGAATTAAGGACTTCAGTGCTGCAAGGCATCAGTGGTAACCACTAAGCCACCGTGCTGCTTCATACAGGAATTAAATTTGCATCATCCGAATATTAAATATAATATTCAATTTTTTTTAGATGTGTGGTGTACAACAAATTGGAATTTCCCACTGAGTAGAGATGATCGAACTATTGAAAGTTCGGTCCGTTTTCGAACTTTCGAACTATTGTAAAAGTTCGAAAGTTCGAAAAGGACCCATTAAAGTCTATGGGAGGCAAATAGTTCGAAAAGTTCGAGTCAATACAATTAAAATATTAATGGTAACTTAATGTAAATGGCTGTGGGACCTGGGAAATGTTCTGGGGAGCATGTTCCAATATTCAGGACTTAAGTAAAATCGATTTTACTCTCACGCGCGCTACTTTCGAGCTTTCGCGTTCAAACGTTCGAGGTAACATGGACATTTTAATCGCAGATTCGATACTCGCGTATAGGCTGTAATGGAGACTTTACTCGCAGATTCGATGTTCGCCCTAGATACCATGTGCATTTTACTCCGGATTCGATACTCGAACAGTTCGAACATTCGATATCATCAATCGAAACTCCGGGAAATATCGAAAGTCCGCGTCCGAGATAGTTCGAGAAGTCCGGGTCTGTTGAACTCGAACAGTTCGGCTCGAACTCTGGTTCGAGTTCGAGTTCTATGCCATCCCTACCACTGAGTTGCTTGTATTATAAAGAATACTCTGCCCTCTACAAAAAATATACAAATATACAAATATTAGGTCACCTTGGAGTCCCTCTCTCGGCCTGTGGCCTGTACTTTTATATGGTCACGGAATTCCAGTATAGTATACTAATCAAATAGAAGGTCATGTGAGCCCACTTTTCCATAGCATGGGTCAGGTAAGTATTGTTACATAATGCAAAATTCAACACAAAGGGATTTGTATTGGGTCCCTGCACAGTTTCAAAAAATTCTGGAAACAATACAGGCCTCACAAAACCACTCTATCCCATTATCACGGGTAGCATGTATTTTTCATGGATTTGGCAAGATTAACGTTTTTACATCTCCATGATAGTGTGCTAAAAACTGTGCTTTAATCGAGTTAACAATTGCAAAATTTGTCATGCCTCTGAGAAGCTCAAGAATATCTGTTATCAATTTAATAACAGAAACACTGAAGTAAATAATGCCATCCGCTGACACCGGTAACACTGTGTCTCTTGGGAAATTATGTCTTAAGAACTGTCAATTCAGATGGAATGGACATATTAAACATTGCAGCTCTAGTCTATAAATCTATTCTCTCTGTACCACCTCAATAAGAAGATTCTGCATAGCGATAAAGACCAGTAATTCAGAAAGGCTTGACATAAGTGACCTGTATTCTTTGTCATTTTATAATATTTTCTATTTTTTGCATGAATTTCATTTAATCACGCACTTACATTTATCCTTTTATTTCACACTTAGAAGTGCCCATAATCCTGCAAAAACATATCTTTAAAGCATAAACAATAATCATGTTCAATTTTCAGCAAATTGTGTTTATTTTGCACATATGGTAAAAAAAAAAAAAAACAGCCGGAAAACATACATTTTTCTTGCATTCTACATGAAATAGCAGTCAAGGATTGTAATTTTCTAAACTATGATCAATGCCCACCAACATTTTTACTGTTACTGTATGATGTGCCTATTTAAGGGCTAGTTTCTGAATATTATGCAGCACAGATTAAAAGCAAGCAGTATACTGTAAACACAAATGCACAATTTATATTTTCATTCACGTTTCAAATACGAGCTAAAATAAGAGTGTTAAGCATTTTAAATTTTGTTCTTCTGAATGTTTAATCATATAAGAACAAAGGATTAAGTTGCAGGCGTGACATAATTAACCCAGTTAATAATCCAATCCATGTACATATCAGTGGTAAGTGGATACTCTTCACTGCAAGACTGACATCACTTTGTCGTATCTGCAGCTGCTTGGGAATCGTAACGAGTCCCAGTTCAATTAATATATCAGATTAACAAGAGATATTTTCATAGAAAGAGAGTTTTAATAATTACAGACTAGTTGTAAATTTTTAACTTAAAACAGTCAGTTAAAATGTTTCTTTAGGAAGATGTTCTGCTGTATAATGCAGAGTACCCATGTTCTTAGTTAAGTATATACATACTGTATGTATTTTCTATAAGATGGGAAAAAGCAGTAGAAATTCTGTAATTTCCACACTCATACAAGCCCTGTAGCATCTATGTGTAGAGATTATCATCTTTTTGCCATTTAAGAATCTCTACTAGATACTCATGTATATGTAGGCTTAATAAGTGCATATACTATAAAGTTTCCTGACGCACTACTGATAAGTAAAACATATTAATATAATAACAAAAGTGTAACACAAAGAGTAATATATTAATAACAGCCCTTATAGTGCTCAAGATAAGCTCTAAGGATAAAAACCGTGAACTGTATCCTAGCAATGGACTACATAGCCAGAAGACACTATGTGCAAACAATCGAAATATGAAATACAAAACTCCCACGCTTGAAATAGTGCAATATATATAAATATTATTATTATTGATTTATATAGCGCCAACATCTTCTGTGGTGCTTTATTGTTGCACGGAAAAAACATACATGTTACATAAAGAGTAGTGCAAGTAATACAAAGTGCAAATGATTCAAGTGCTGGTCCCGCAGCATTCAGTGTGGTAAGTTACAGCATTACTGTGGTACAATAGGAAGGAGGGCCCTGCCCAAAAGAGCTTACAGTCTAGAGGAGATGGGGATGAATCATAAAATTAAGCATATCAGTAGCTGTTACCAAGGTGTCATTGGAATATAACTAGCGGGTCAACAATGGGCCAGTAGAGAGGGTAGAGTGTCCAGGTCCAGATTGTAACCTTGCATGAAGAGGTGAATTTAGGGTGTGTTTGAAGATACAAAGTGATGGGAGTGACATATAGAGGAAGGGAGTTCCAGAGCAGAGGGGCAGCATGAGAAAAGTCCTTAATATGGGCATAGGAAGAGGTGATTAGAGTAGATGAGAGGAGAAAAACATTTGGAGATAGAGATTACACCTTAGGTAGTATCTGCTTATCAGATCAGAGATGTAAGGGGGGCTGTATTGGAGAGAGTCTTGTAGGATAAGGTTAGCAGCTAAATTGAAATGGGAGAAGAGGAAGAGAAGTGAATGAGCCTGGCAGCAGAGTTAAGGATTGATTGAAGGGGTTGCAGTCAGTTGCTTGATAGACCGCACAGGAGGGTTGTTACAGTAGTCCAGCAGAGAGATGATAAATACATAAGTCCAGCTGAGAGCTGTATATATATTAATTTATTTAAATAGAAACACTGTTACATCGTGTTACACCAGGCTGTTTGTAACAGTGTTCTATTTAAATACATTTTATAGAGTACTGCACAATCTGGACTAAAACTTATATACAAACGTTATCAGTTTTTCCACTTGGAGAAATATAGAAATGTTGTGGTGAAACATGCTATATGGAAATTGCCATGGGGAAAACATGTTGATTGCAACTGAAAACCGCAACTTGAGTGACTGACGGGTGTCATGTTGTTCTGTGTCTCTGAAGCATGTGACATGCGGGCTCTTTGACGGTGTTGTAAAGTCTTGCTTCATTCTGTTGCGCTGTGGGCTGTGTGTTTTTATTAGGGGTGCTCTATTTTTTGCACAAGATAGCAGTATGTCACTTTGTTTGCACTTTATTAGATCTGGACTATTAGATCCCAATCGATAAAGTTAGTTTCTGGTCCGAATTGAAAGTGCCATGATGTCTTTGTTCTTTTAGTTGTAACTATCTGTGAAGTGTGTGACATGGGGTATGTGTGGTCTGATGTTTAAGTCCAGGTAATACAGGTAATTCCTATGTAGTCCATACCCCCCAACTGTCTTGGTTTGAGTAGGTGGATGGGAACATGTCTGCAATGTTGTGGTGGGTGGGGGCACAACATTCTAGGGTGTGGATGGTCTGGGGGCATGTCTATGATGTTGTGGTGTCCAGGAGGCATGGACGTAATATTTGGTGTTGTGGTTATGATGTTTGGGGGCATGGACACGCTGGGCATGCCATTTAGGGGCATGCGTGTCAAGTTTGGGGTGTGGGCATTGTGTTTGGTGGTGTGCCGTGAAGTTTGGGGAATGGACGGATGTTCATGGATGTGGGCATGATTCGGGGCATACCTGTGATGTTTGGGGGTGGGCTGTTTGTTATTTTTGGGGGGTGATCACAATATCTGGTGGCGTGGTCACACCATTTGGGGGTGCGGTTGCAATGTTTGGGGCATAGGAGTTTTCTTTGAGGGTGTGGCCTTGACAGTTGGGGTATGGCCATGACCATGATGTTTGGGGGCAGGGCATGATGTCTTGGGTCGATTTCCATTGCTCCAGCACACCAGGAGGCTCTGCTTTAAATTTCTTAGCATGACAATAAACGCAAAGTGGGTTAATCACCAATAGCAACATAGTTTTTCCAGGGTTTATATTTTAAATTAATGTTACAGACCGTAAGGAAAATGTCTGGTTCCCTCTGTTATCAAAGCTGTTGTTCTGTGTGTGCAGCTCTCTGAGTTGCTGAATTAGGGCATCACACTCTGCAAGTGACGTGCAGGATTTTTATTGGTCAAACTGGACTTCATGGGCGTTGGCCCTTTCAGAGGGCGTCGCCATTATGGGGTGCAGTCAGGGGTGTGTGGTTCTGAGGCGAGTACAACATACATACATGCAAACATACATACATACATACAAGATTTTTACTATATAGTAGAAGATGAAGTTAGCTGTAACCTTGTATCACTTGCCCGGGTGCTGCTGAATCCAATTAAACAATAATCAAACAGGAACTTTGGAGCACTCACAGGTCTTGAAACAACAAACTTTTATCGGAAACAATCGTTCAAGACCTGTAAGTGCTCCAAAGTTTCCCCTTTTTTTATATAAAAAAATATGAAAAAAATGGGTAGCAGTGCACTCCAGGGTCTTCTATATAGATATTTAATGAATAAACACATAAATGATAACAGTTACATTACTGATATTAGCAAGCAGCATTTACTAGATTATAATATATATATATATAGGGCTGTAAGAAAGAAAGGTCAGGCAACCATAGGGAGGCAGGAACGCATGACGGGGCAGGCTCGGGGGGAAAAGTAAAGGGAGTGTGAGGAAAGAAGGGGTGGGGGGGATTTTTTGTAATTTTTTTTATTAAAAGCTATTTATAAATAATAAATAGGTGAAGTTTGTTTTTGCCCCTTTTCTGCCTTTTCTTGCATTTTTTGCAGTTTTACCAAAACATCATTATGGAATGTTCCATTAACATGATTATATCTTACACAGCACTATGGTACATTCCCATATCAATGTAACTGGTTTGATAATTAGCTGCAGTTTGCTTAAAATAAGCAATATTAAAAAATGTCCTATTAATAAAATAGAGGAAAATTCTCCTTTTGATTTTTACAAGGTAAGACCTTTCGCTACTGGTTATCACTGCTTTATAAATAGCGGAAAGTCCAAATTTGGTGAAAAGGCAGTGTTAAAGAAGGCGAAAAGGCAGTGTTAAAGAAGGCGAAAAGGCAGTGTTAAAGAAGGCGAAAGGTTTAACGAACCTTTATAAATATTCACTATTATTGTATTGAATATATGCATTATTGCGAGTACGGGGGTTTTATTTAGGAGTTTTTAATAAATGCATAACCTTCTTTACCATAGCAATTAAAGTAGCTGCAAGATGGCCTTGCAACACTCAAGGTCTGGATTTGAATCTTTCTTGGACAAAATCTGCAAAGAATTTGTATTTATGACTGTAAGCTCTTCAGGCAGGGCCTGATATGAATGTTGTAGTTGTAAAGCACTGTGGAAAATGTATATAAATCAATATAATACAAATAAAAGGTTTCTACTTTAGAAAAATTATGAGATAAAAGTCTATATTAGTGCACACATGTTATCATTGTTTAAAACCGATCCAGCAGTGAATAGGATTTTGCATTGGGCTTATATCTCAGATGGAAACCTGTGGCCAAATGTTGGGGGATAGGATTTAAAGCAATAACTATGTATCTTTTAAACAAAAGAGCTCAATACTAGTGGTATAATGGAGAAAGTATGGGAATGAAAACATAAGAATAACAAAGTTGTTTCTTCTTTCCTTCATAGTCCCCAAACAAATGAGATGATTAAAATACTAAAGACAATGGCCATAAAAAAGTAACCGTGGAAAAAAAATGGGGGAAAAAAAAAGACCCAATATTTTTGCTCTTAAGGACCATGATCTCAAGGACATAGAAAAAGGACATTGAAACAAGAAGGGCAATTAAACAAGGGGTGTGTGTCACTGTACAGGTGTTGTGTATTAGAAGGGACAGTTCTGTCGGTACCATTCAATGTGCATTCTGCCACATGTATAGGTACCTGGAGCAGACGTTTAGGGAACCAATGTCTGTGTCAGGTGTGAGTGGGTTGCCGGTTTGGAAGCTGAGGTGGAGAGTCTTGCAGCTTGCAGCCTTGCAGGGATTGGCAAATCTAGGGGGTCAGCAAGCATGGCTGGGGCCAGTTAGAGGTGGGTGGAAGTGGGACAGGGAAGATTGAGGGGGGGGGGTAGTTTTGTTAGGGTTACTAGGGGAAGTGGGGGACGGAAGGTAGGGTGGCTTCTTCCCAGATTGCCATCTCAACAGATTTGCCATGGTCTTGGCGGCAGATTACCCTATCTACCTTCCTTATAATGGAGTCCTCTACCACTACCACCTGCCTTGCATTCCTGATCCTTAATTCCTCCTCCCTTGTATCAGAGATGGCAATCCCCTGGGTGCTCAAGGGACTATCCCCCTCCCATACACGCTAATTCCGAGGTGTCCTCCTCCACTTCATTACCTAAGATGGCAAATCTGTTGAGATGGGCAATCTGGGAAGAAGCCACCCTACCCTTCCGTCCCCCACTTCCCCTAGTAACCCTAACAAAACTACCTCCCCCCTCAATCTTCCCTGTCCCACTTCCACCCACCTCTATACTGGCCCCAGCCAGTGCTTGCTGACCCCCTAGATTTGCCAATCCCTGCAATGCTGCAAGCTGCAAGACTCTCCACCTCAGCTTCCAAACCGGCAACCCACTCACACCTGACACAGACATTGGTTCCCTAAAACGTCTGCTCCAGGTACCTATACATGTGGCAGAATGCACATTGCATGGTACCGACAGAACTGTCCCTTCTAATACACAACACCTGTACAGTGACACACACACCTTGTTTAATTGCCCTTCTTGTTTCAATGTCCTTTTTCTATGTCCTTGAGATCATGGTCCTTAAGAGCAAAAATATTGGGTCTTTTTTTTCCCCCATTTTTTTTCCACGGTTACTTTTTATTATGGCCATTGTCTTTAGTATTTTAATGCATCTCATTTGTTTGGGGACTATGAAGGAAAGAAGAAACAACTTTGTTATTCTTATGTTTTCATTCCCATACTTTCTCCATTATACCACTAGTATTGAGCTCTTTTGTTTAAAAGATAACATAGTTATTGCTTTAAATCCTATCACCCAACATTTGGCCACAGGTTTCCATCTGAGATATAAGCCCAATGCAAAATCCTATTCACTGCTGGATCGGTTTTAAACAATGATAACATGTGTGCACTAATATAGACTTTTATCTCATTAATTTTTCTAAAGTAGAAACCTTTTTATTTGTATTATTATTGATTTATATACATTTTCCACAGTGCTTTACAACTACACATTCATATCAGGCCCTGCCTGAAGAGCTTACAGTCATAAATACAAATTCTTTGCAGATTTATGTCCAAGAAAGGATTCAAATCCAGACCTTGAGTGTTGCAAGGCCATCTTGCAGCTACTTTAATTGCTATGGTAAAGAAGGTTATGCATTTATTAAAAACTCCTAAATAAAACCCCCGTACTCGCAATAATGCAATATATCAATATACAATAAATAGGTGAATATTTATAAAGGTTCGTTAAACCTTTCGCCTTCTTTAACACTGCCTTTTCGCCTTCTTTAACACTGCCTTTTCGCCTTCTTTAACACTGCCTTTTCACCAAATTTGGACTTTTCGCTATTTATAAAGCAGTGATAACCAGTAGCGAAAGGTCATTACCTTGTAAAAATCAAAAGGAGAATTTTCTCTATTTTATTAATAGGACATTTTTTAATATTGCTTATTTTAAGCAAACTGCAGCTAATTATCAAACCAGTTACATTGATATGGGAATGTACCATAGTGCTGTGTAAGATATAATCATGTTAATGGAACATTCCAGTAATGATGTTTGGTAAAACTGCAAAAAATGCAAGAAAAGGCAGAAAAGGGGCAAAAAGGCAAAACTTCACCTATTTATTATTTATAAATAGCTTTTAATAAAAAAAATTACAAAAATATCCCCCCCACCCCTTCTTTCCTCACACTCCCTTTACTTTTCCCCCCAGAGCCTGCCCCGTCATGCGTTCCTGCCTCCCTATGGTTGCCTGACACTTTCTTTACAGCCCTATATATATATATATATATAATCTAGGTAAATGCTGCTTGCTAATATCAGTAATGTAACTGTTATCAGTTATGTGTTTATTCATTAAATATCTATATAGAAGACCCTGGAGTGCACTGCTACCCATTTTTTCATATTTTTTTATATATAATAAAAGGGGAAACTTTGGAGCACTTACAGGTCTTGAACGATTGTTTCCGATAAAAGTTTGTTGTTTCAAGACCTGTGAGTGCTCCAAAGTTTCCTGTTTGATTATCTGTTTAATTGGATTCAGCAGCACCCGGGCAAGTGATACAAGGTTACAGCTAACTTCATCTTCTACTATATAAAGTAAAAATCTTGTATGTATGTATGTATGTATGCATGTATGTATGTATGTACTCGCCTCAGAACCACACCCCTGACTGCACCCACATAATGGCGACGCCCTCTGAAAGGGCCAACGCCCATGAAGTCCAGTTTGACCAATAAAAATCCTGCACGTCACTTGCAGAGTGTGATGCCCTAATTCAGCAACTCAGAGAGCTGCACACACAGAACAACAGCTTTGATAACAGAGGGAACCAGACATTTTCCTTACGGTCTGTAAGACATTAATTTAAAATATAAACCCTGGAAAAACTATGTTGCTATTGGTGATATAACCCACTTTGCGTTTATTGTCATGCTAAGAAATTTAAAGCAGAGCCTCCTGGAATGTGCTGGAGCAATGGAAATCGACCCAAGACATCATGCCCATGCCCCCAAACATCATGGTCATGGCCATACCCCAACTGTCAAGGCCACACCCTCAAAGAAAACTCCTATGCCCCAAACATTGCAACCGCACCCCCAAATGGTGTGACCACGCCACCAGATATTGTGATCACCCCCCAAAAAAATAACATTACAGCCCACCCCCAAACATCACAGGTATGCCCCCGAATCATGCCCACATCCATGAACATCCTGTCCATTCCCCAAACTTCACAGGCACACCACCAAACACAATGCCCACACCCCCAAACTTGACACGCATGCCCCTAAATGGCATGCCCAGCGTGTCCATGCCCCCAAACATCATGACCACAACACCAAATATTACGTCCATGCCTCCTGGACACCACAACATCATAGACATGCCCCCAGACCATCCACACCCTAGAATGTTGTGCCCCCACCCACCACAACATTGCAGACATGTTCCCATCCACCTACTCAAACCAAGACAGTTGGGGGGTATGGACTACATAGGAATTACCTGTATTACCTGGACTTAAACATCAGACACACACTACCCGCATGTCACACACTTCACAGATAGTTACAACTAAAAGAACAAAGACATCATGGCACTTTCAATTCGGACCAGAAACTAACTTTATCGATTGGGATCTAATAGTCCAGATCTAATAAAGTGCAAACAAAGTGACATACTGCTATCTAATGTGCAAAAAATAGAGCACCCCTAATAAAAACACACAGCTCACAGCGCAACAGAATGAAGCAAGACTTTAACAACACCGTCAAAGAGCCCGCATGTCACATGCTTCAGAGACACAAGAACAACATGACACCCGTCAGTCACTCAAGTTGCGGTTTTCAGTTGCAATCAACATGTTTTCCCCATGGCAATTTCCATATAGCATGTTCACCACAACATTTCTATATTTATGCTCCAAGTGGAAAAACTGATAACGTTGTATATAAAGTTTTAGTCCAGATTGTGCAGTACTCTATAAAATGTATTTAAATAGAACACTGTTACAACAGCCTGGTGTAACACGATGTAACAGTGTTCTATTTAAATAAATTAAATATATATATCAGCTCTCAGCTGGACTTATGTATTTATCATCTCTCTGCTGGACTACTGTAACACCCTCCTGTGCGGTCTATCAAGCAACTGACTGGCAACCCCTTCAATCAATCCTTAACTCTGCTGCCAGGCTCATTCACTTCTCTTCCTGCTTCTCCCATTTCAATTTAAGCTGCTAACCTTATCCTACAAGACTCTCTCCAATACAGCCCCCCTTACATCTCTGATCTGATAAGCAGATACTACCTAAGGTGTAATCTCTGATCTCCAAATGTTTTTCTCCTCTCATCTACTCTAATCACCTCTTCCTATGCCCATATTAAGGACTTTTCTCATGCTGCCCCTCTGCTCTGGAACTCCCTTCCTCTATATGTCACTCGCCATCACTTTGTATCTTCAAACACAACCTCAAAATTCACCTCTTCATGCAAGGTTACAATCTGGACCTGGACACTTCTACCCCTCTTACTGGCCCATTGTTGACCCGCTAGTTATATTCCAATGACAACTTGGTAACAGCTACTGATATGCTTAATTTTATGATTCATCCCCATCTCCTCTAGACTGTAAGCTCTTTTGGGCAGGGCCCTCCTTCCTATTGTACCACAGTAATGCTGTAACTTACCACACTGAATGCTGCGGGACCAGCACTTGAATCATTTGCACTTTGTATTACTTGCACTACTCTTTTATGTAACATGTATGTTTTTCCGTGCAACAATAAAGCACCACAGAAGATGTTGGCGCTATATAAATCAATAATAATAATTATTATTATATATTGCACTATTTCAAGCGTGGGAGTTTGTATTTCAGATTTTCAGATTGTTTGCACATAGTGTCTTCTGGCTATGTAGTCCATGTGCTAGGATACAGTTCACGGTTTTATCCTTAGAGCTTATCTTGAGCACTATAAAGGGCTGTTATTAATATTATTACTCTTTGTGTTACACTTTTGTTATTATATTAATATGTTATTACTATATCAGTAGTGCGTCAGGAAACTTTATAGTATATGCACTTATTAAGCCTACATATACATGAGTATCTAAGTAGAGATTCTTAAATGGCAAAAAGATGATAATCTCTAACCACATAGATGCTACAGGGCTTGTATGAGTGTGGAAATTACAGAATTTTCTACTGCTTTTTCCCATCTTATTAAGAAAATACATACAGTATGTATATACTTAACTAAGAACATGGGTACTGCATTATACAGCAGAACATCTTCCTAAAGAAACATTTTAACTGAACTGTTTTAAGTTAAAAATTTACAACTAGTCTGTAATTATTAAAAACTCTCTTTCTATGAAAATATCTCTTGTTAATCTGATATATTAAGTGAACTGGGACTCGTTTACGATTCCCAAGCAGCTGCAGATACAGACAAAGTGATGTCAGTCTTGCAGTGAAGAGTATCCACTTACCACTGATATGTACATGGATTGGATTATTAACTGGGTTAATTATGTCACGCCTGCAACTTAATCCTTTGTTCTTATATGATTAAACATTCAGAAGAACAAAATTTAAAATGCTTAACACTCTTATTTTAGCTCGTATTTGAAACGTGAATGAAAATATAAATTGTGCATTTGTGTTTACAGTAGTACTGCTTGCTTTTTATCTGTGCTGCATAATATTCAGAAACTATAGCCCTTAAATAGGCACATCATACAGTAACAGTAAAAATGTTGGTGGGCATTGATCATAGTTTAGAAAATTACAATCCTTGACTGCTATTTCATGTAGAATGCAAAAGAAAATGTATGTTTTCCGGCTGTTTTTTTTTTTTTACCATATGTGCAAAATAAACACAATTTGCTGAAAATTGAACATGATTATTGTTTATGCTTTAAAGATATGTTTTGCAGGATTATTGGGCACTTCTAAGTGTGAAATAAAAGGATAAATGTAAGTGCGTGATTAAATGAAATTCATGCAAAAAATAGAAAAATATATAAAATGACAAAGAATACAGGTCACTTATGTCAAGCCTTTCTGAATTACTGGTCTTTATCGCTATGCAGAATCTTCTTATTGAGGTGGTACAGAGAGAATAGATTTATAGACTAGAGCTGCAATGTTTAATATGTCCATATCCATCTGAATTGACAGTTCTTAAGACATAAATTTCCCAAGAGACACAGTGTTACCGGTGTCAGCGGATGGCATTATTTACTTCAGTGTTCTGTTATTAAATTGATAACAAGATAATTCTTGAGCTTCTCAGAGGCATGACAAAATTTGCAATTGTTAACTCGATTAAAGCACAGTTTTTAGCACACTATCATGGAGATGTAAAAACAGTTAATCTTGCCCAAATCCATGAAAAATACATGCTACCCGTGATAATGGGATAGAGTGGTTTTGTGAGGCCTGTATTGTTTCCAGAATTTTTTGAAACTGTGCAGGGGACCCAATACAAATCCCTTTGTGTTGAATTTTGCATTATGTAACAATACTTACCTGACCCATGCTATGGAAAAGTGGGCTCACATGACCTTCTATTTGATTAGTATACTATACTGGAATTCCGTGACCATATAAAAGTACAAGGCCACAGGCCGAGAGAGGGACTCCAAGGTGACCTAATATTTGTATATTTGTATATTTTTTTGTAGAGGGCAGAGTATTCTTTATAAATACAAGCAACTCAGTGGTAGGGATGGCATAGAACTCGAACTCGAACCAGAGTTCGAGCCGAACTGTTCGAGTTCAAACAGACCCGGACTTCTCGAACTATCTCGGACGCGGACTTTCGATATTTCCCGGACTTTCGATGATTTATCGAATGTTCGAACGTTCGAGTATCGAATCCGCGAGTAAAATGCACATGGTATCTAGGCGCGAACATCGAATCTGCGAGTAAAGTCTCCATTACAGCCTATACGCGAGTATCGAATCTGCGAGTAAAATGTCCATGTTACCTCGAACGTTTGAACGCGAAAGCTCGAAAGTAGCGCGCGTGAGAGTAAAATCGATTTTACTTAAGTCCTGAATATTGGAACATGCTCCCCAGAACATTTCCCAGGTCCCACAGCCATTTACATTAAGTTACCATTAATATTTTAATTGTATTTGACTCGAACTTTTCGAACTATTTGCCTCCCATAGACTTTAATGGGTCCGTTTTCGAACTTTCGAACTTTTACAATAGTTCGAAAGTTCGAAAACGGACCGAACTTTCAATAGTTCGATCATCTCTACTCAGTGGGAAATTCCAATTTGTTGTACACCACAACATCTAGGAACAAAATTGAATATATATATTTAATATTCGGATGATGCAAATTTAATTCCTGTATGAAGCAGCACGGTGGCTTAGTGGTTACCACTGATGCCTTGCAGCACTGAAGTCCTTAATTCGATTCCACCCTTGGACATATCTGCAAGAGTTTGTATGTTCTCCCCGTGCTTGCGTGGGTTTCCTCCGAGCACTCCCGTTTCCCCCACAATCATAAAGACATACAGATAGGTTGTATGTGTCAAATAAATCTGCTTAGATTGTAAGCTCTTTGGGGCAGGGCTTGATGTGAAAGTAATTGTAAAGCACTACGGAAGATGTTTGCGCTATATAAATCCACAATAGTAATAATATAAAGGACTAGAAAGATCAAATGTTACCCCGCCATATGAGGAAGATGTCATCTATAAATCTTCTCCAGTACAAACAATGCCTATAGACAGATAGATAATAGAAGATAGATATGGCCTCCTGCCAGGACATAAAGACATTGGCATATGACTAAGCATCATTGGACCCCATTGAAGTCCCCCTACACTGTAAATAATAAAACCCATCATATCTTAAATAGCTGTTATTCAAAATAAATTGGAGACCTTCTATGAAAAAAAAAAATTTGCCCCTCATTGTAATTGCCATTGTTGTACAAAAAGAAATTGACAGGCTCCTACACTATGGGGCAGGGACCTCCTTTCCTCTAGCACTTCTATTTATATAATTTATATATTTACAGTATCTTTATATATTCATGTACTGAACTATTGATGTATTTATCCCCTTGTATGACTTTATTGTATTTTGTAACTGTACACTGCTGCGTCCCCAAGTGGTGCTTTATAAATAAACTATACATACACACATACATACATGGATGTGTAGAGGCTAGACACCTCTAGTGTTACCAACAGTGTGTCCTCACCAGGGTATGATATCAACCTTCTAAAAACTGATGTGACCCTTACATGTGCTAGTACCAAAAACCAAGGGTACAAGGACCCTGTCCAGCATTGTGGCCAAAGGGCAGAAAAGAGAACACATTCCTGCCACAATGGGAAGACCTGGAGGGGAGGGTGGACCGGGTCCTTATTCACCTTAGGTAAGGTGTACAACACTGATTCAATATAATGTATAACCTTCAAGACATGTTTTAATTCCTCAGATATCACATATCTCATGTATCAATAATTCTAAAAATGTTACAAATGTCCCAAATGGGATCTCTCAATAATGTAACATACCCTGAATAACCTGATACTTGGGTTAACATTTCCTGATTGTAATACTGTGTATCCAGTACCACAATCGCAAAGGTTTGATCTTGACACTGAGTCTAGACTTACAGTACGACCAGACCGTATCTAAATTTCCTTCTTCGATAAGTTAGAATGCATCTCTTTGCTCTTATTGGTCCTCACTAAATTGAAGGAAACCACAGACCCAATATTTGTATCCATTCTCTAAGAGATCAGAGAAGGATTATGAAATTCCTCAATATTGGGAAGAGCAAGATGCATATAATGGCCATATTTAAATGCACATAACATCCCGATGAATATGCACTTTTTACTAGTTGCAAAATTGCCAATTGCCGCTAATAAATTAAAAATGTAAATAAAACTGGAAATTTGTGATTCAATTTGTACAGAGGACTTTGACGTCTATATTTTTTTTTTAAATGCTACTATACATTTAAAATATAAAATAAATGTGATCAGTTACCTACAAAATGCCATTGATGTGAGTTCTACTGCTATTGCTTTTTTCCCCAAGATCCTGTTTAGCTACTTTATTTGTATATTTTTGATTTTAAATTCATTTTATTTGGCATGTTCCAAAAATCAATTTCTTTGCACGTTCTTCTAAAACCCAGCATTGCTCTGTTTTGTAATGACAATTTATATAAGACAATGTTTCTCTAATTAATAAACTTGTTAATGAAATTAGCAGCTGTTGAACTCATCAGATGTTGCAGAGTCTTTACTCTTTGGGATGATCCCTAAGGAGATTTAGTCTTCATGAATATAATTGGACAAAGTCAGCCACTTCTAATTTACAGCAGCTTACCTCTAACATGCCTGTGATTTTGTCTAATAAAAATGTAATATTTATATAGCCTGAATCGAAAGTTATTTCCAAAAATTATAAATGTAAGAAATAAGTAAGTAACTCTATTTACAGGTTAACAACTCATTACCATAATTTTGTTAAGTGAGTTACAATTCAATTTTAAAGTGATTCGAGCCAAAAAAAACAATATTTAGTGATGTGCTAGAGTATCAACCAAAAAATAATTTTGGGTTCCACTTAGGATTTCTTGATGATTGAAACTACAGACTTAATTCTTGAGCCAACATTTTGACACAACATAAATATATTTATATTTAGGGTTTATTATAAGGGCTTATAGTATAAGACAAGCAAATAGCATGACAAATATTGAGAGCTGATAAAAGTTTCAATGTATTGGTCCATTGGTTTATTATACATTAGCAACTTATATACAGTACAACATACAGTACATCATGTTGTTTTAAGTGTACCATGCCAAAACCTGTAGAAAAGTGTATATTAGTGATGAACCAAAACCGAACTTCGAACCCAAAACTTTGACAGTTTGGATGAATCTGAACTATCCAAACTAGTTCGTACTCAAACTAGTTCGGTTTTCTGAATTCGCAGATTTACTTTTCAAAAATCATTGAACATTTAAGGATCCGAACGTTCAATAAAGCTTGAACGGCCGATTTTGAAAACCTCCGAATGGCTGGGGATTCTCGAAATCGGCCTAGGCTTGCCGAACGGCTGACAATCCTGCAGCCAGATGTTCGGGGGTCCTGCGGCTCAACCCAGGACCCCCTCCCAGGTCCTTAGAAGGAATCTTGTGGCCCTAAAAGGGGCCTCTGGGGCTTAAGGGGTCCTGCAGCTCGAACCGGGACCCCCCTCTCTGGCACTTTTTTTGGGGAGAAGATGGCTAGAGGGTTGGAGGAGATTTTAAACTAGGTTGGGGGGTATTAGCAGTCTCACTGGGATAGATATCCCAGGAGAAAAGCAGGGTGTAGATAGGCCAGTGGCAGATGGAAAGGGGGGTGGGGCTAGCATAGGGGAGGCATGTGTATTAAAGTGTACGAATAAATTACAGGATCATAATCTAAAATGTATGTTTGCAAATGCGAGAAGCCTGGCTGACAAAATGGGTGAATTGGAAATTATGGCGTTGAATGAAACGTATGATGTAATAGGTATAGCAGAAACATGGTTGAACAGTTCTCATGACTGGGCTGTAAATTTAGAAGGATATGCCTTATTTAGGCAGGGCAGAGAAAAAAGGAAAGGGGGAGGAGTATGTGTTTGTTAAAAAATAATTGAAGCCAATTTTAAAAGAAGAGATAACTGGCGATATGGATGTTAAAGTGCAGGCAATATGGGTGGAATTAGGCAACAGGAAAGGGGGTAATGTCATTGTTGGTGTCTGCTATAAGCCGCCAAATGCTAGCAGAGAGGAGGTGAGTCAACTTCATATGCAGTTTGCAATGGCTGCAAGTTTGGGGAGTGTGCTCATTATGGGGGACTTTAATTACCCTGACATTGATTGGTGTGGTGGAACTGCCATCACAGAAAAATGCGATGCTGCAGGATAATTTTCACTCACAGGTGTTTGAGGATCCTACTAGAAAAGGAGCTCTGTTGGATCTGGTAATATCTATAATCACATTATAGATATAAAGGTAACTGGAGGCTTAGGGAATAGTGACCATGAAATAGGGGCGTTTGGACTTTGTTATCGAAAGGAAAAGTGCGATGGGTTAACAAAGACTTTTAATTTCGGGAAGGCAAATTTTCTCTGGTTAAAAGCAGCTCTTCAGAATGTCAACTGGGATAATGTATTATCAGGTAAAGGTACTGAGCAGAAGTGGACTGTGTTCAAAGGGATTTTAAGCCAGTTACATCGAAATTTATACCCTTGGGAAATAAATAAAAAAAAAAAAATCCGCGCCCATGTGGCTGAATTCTGATGTAAAGAGGCAAATGGAAAGGAAGAAAAAGGCATTTAAAACCTTTAAGGCCGAGGGAACGGAAAGGTCCTTTAGGGATTATAAAAACTGTAACAAGGAGTGTAAGAAAGCAATCAAACTAGCTAAAATGAATAATGAATTTAGGATAGCTGAACAAAGCATCACTAAGCATAAAAAGTATATATACTTTAAGTATATTAATAGTAAGAAGATGAGGACTGAGAATGTGGCACCATTAATTAATGGGGATTACCGTATATACTCGAGTATAAGTCGATCCGAGTATAAGTCGAGGTACCTATTTTTACCTGAAAAATTTGTAAAAACCGATTGACTCGAGCATAAGTCGAGGGTAGAAATTATCACCACTACTGCCTTCTGATTCTGTGTTGTTTTTAGGCTTTAGTTGCCCTTTAAATGTACAGCAGAATTCCCATACATGAATCCCATACAGTAATAGCCAAATCCAGTACCAGTAACCTCCAATTCTTTGGCACTCCAGATGTTTGGAAACTGCAACTCCCAGCATGCTTTGTTGCTGGGAGTTTCAGTTTCTAAACATGTGGAGTGGCAAGGTTCAGTAAACTTTTAATTAAGCTTACCATCATTTACAATTCTCCTGAACCCCATATAGTAAAGGGCCCTCTGACCCCCATATAGTAAAGGGAACTCTGACCCCCATATAGTAAAGGGCACTCTGACCCCAATAGTTAAAAATGTCACCTGAGAGTTGTAGTTTCAAGCTGTCCTTTGCACTGTACTAGCAGCCCCTCAGCCCCAAATTGAGGAGACCCATCAGATTTACAGCATCCAGTTACAGTGCTGATTGAGTCCAGCAGCCAGAATACAGGAAGCAGGAAGCGTAAAGGCAGATCAGCTCCTAGAACTTTCTATGCAGGTTAACACAGCGCCACCTACTAGTTACTATCTGTAATTGCAGAATTTGGATCAAAATTAGGACTTGACTCGAGTATAAGTCGAGGTTAGGTTTTCAGGCTAATTTTAAAGCCTGAAAAATTCGACTTATACTCGAGTATATACGGTAGTTACGGAGGATGGCAATAAAGCAAATGTCTTGAATACTTTTTTTTCCTCTGTATACACTATAGAAGATCCAAGTACAGATGTCAGAGTATAATAGCAATAATAGTATAAAATGTTTAAGTGCACTTTGGTTAACCAAGGATATGGTACAGAAAGAACTAAATAAGGTTAATATTAATAAATCTCCTGGGCCAAATAAAATACATTCTCAAGTACTTAGGGAGCTAAGTTCAGTTTTATCTAGGCCATTTTCTTATTTTTGCAGATTCCCTCATGTCCGGTGGCTTGCCTCTGGATTGGAAAAGGCTGATGTTATTCCAATATTCAAAAAGGGTAGTCGTTCACAGCCGGGTAATTACAGGTCTGTAAGTTTAAAGGGCATGTCCACCCCCAAAACTATAATCCCCCCCCACCACTGGCCCCATTGTGTAGTGTAGTTTAATCCTTACCTCTCATCCCAGCTCCATATGGTTCTCCTGTAGCCCCCCCAAAGTCCCAAAAACCGCCCACCAGGAAAATAGCAGAGTCCATATAGGACTCTGCCTCCTATCTGGCCTCCGGGAGAATTTTGGCATGCGTACTGCAGCCCTTCTCCCCCTCCCTCTCCCTCCCGATTAGTATTCCCTCCCCCTAGTGTAAAAATCTTTTTACATAACATTTCCCCTGTCCCCCCAGCCCCAACCGCTCTATTTGTATTATCAGAAAATGCCCAAAACATTACTTATCTTCCCTCTTTCCTCCGCCGCACTGAACTCCGGCAGCCACGTCCGTGATTGGCTGCCGCTCAGCCAATCACAGATGCGACTGCCGGTCCCGCCCCTTTGCTTGCATTCTCTCGCAAGCAGAGGGCCTGGCAGCGCGGCGGAGGGAAGGTAAGTAAAGTTTTGGGCATTTTCTGATAATACAAATAGAGCGGTTAGGGCTGGGGGGACGGGGAATGTTATGTAAAAAAATTTTTAGAAGGGTGGACATACCCTTTAACTTGGGGAAGATCCTGGAAAGTTTAATAAGGGAAGTAGAGTATGTTTCAAGGACTGGCATTATAAGTAGTAACCAGCATGGATTTAGGAGGAATATATCTTGTCAAACTAACTTGCTTGGCTTTTATGAGGAAGTAAGTAGGAATTTAGACTCTGGCATAGCAGTAGATGTAATTTACTTGGATTTTGCAAAGGCTTTTGATACAGTCCCCCATAGGCGACTAATGAATAAGCTGAGGTCTGTTGGTCTGGAGAGGCACATTTGTACATGGATAGAAAATTGGTTAATGAATAGGATGCAGAGATTAGTTGTAAATGGGGCTTCATCATTATGGACTAAAGTGCTAAGTGGGGTGCCACAAGGTTCTGTGTTAGGGCCACTTCTATTTAATCTATTTATTAATGATTTGGAAGTGGGTTTTGTCAGCAAGGTTTCTGTGTTTGTGGACGACACAAAACTTTCTCGACCATTAAAAACTTCAGAGGATGTGCAATCGTTGCAGGGGAATCTAGATAGATTGTCGCATTGGGCTGCTAAGTGGCAGATGAGATTCAATGTTGATAAATGTAAGGTGATACCGTTTGGACTTAAAAATCCTTGTGCTACTTATACTATAAATGGCTCTGTGTTCAGTGAATCCCTGTTGGAAAGGGATCTTGGAGGTTTTTGAAGGGCAACCAAATTAATAAGGGGATTAGGGGAGATTGAATATGAAGAGAGATTGGAAAAGTTACAATTATGTATGCTGGAGAAAAGGTGCTTGTGTGGGGATATGATTACTGTATATAAATACATAAACGGCTATGGAACTGTCTTCCAGTGGACGTTGTTATGGCAGGTTCATTGGTCAGTTAAAAAAAAGCTGGATGAGTTTCTGCAAACAAGGAATGTTGCAAGTTACTGGTATTGATTCATTAAGTAGAGTTAATCCAGGGAAATTTCCGATTGCCACTTGGAATCAGGAAGGATTTTTTTCCCCCTTCATAAATTTGGTGGGGGGTTTTTTTGCCTTCATCTGGATCAAAAGTTAGGCAGGAAATGAGGATATTGCTAGATGGGTTGGACTGGATGGACATGTGTCTTTATTTAACCTCAAATACTATACTATACTATATTTATAAGTGCCCTTGTTAACCCAGTGCACTTTTGTTTTTTGCAACCTATATTAAATGACACTTTATCATGATCCCTATTCCCTAAGCTTCCTATTACCTTCACATCTAAAATGAGCTTAGGGTTATTAGATATCACCAGATCCAAAAATGAATTCTTGTCCAGTGGGAACTTCTATATGAGAAAATGCTCATTTTCAAATTTAAGAACTTTATACCTTTTAAGGTGTTGCCAGTTCCCTTACTCTAATCTATGTCAGGGGAATTGTTTCTGCCTTTATCATTTATACCCCCATCTATCTCAACTTTTAAATGTGGCTTCAATTCTTGTTTAACATACATGCATACTCCCCCTCCTTTCTTATTAACTCTATTATGTCTAAAAAAGGAGTATCCTTTGATATTTACTGTCCAGTCATGTGACTCATTTAGCCATGTTTCTGCTATACCAATCACATCATACCTTTCCTTTAAAACTATTAGTTCCAGTTCCAAAACAGTTGTGCCATCATCATTGAGGTGCAGTCTATCTCTACTAAGGGTAACAGAAAAGTCAGCCCAGTTCTCTAAAAACCAAATCCATCTCCTTACACCACCCTCTTAGCCATGCATTAAGCTCCCATTGCCTCCCTAGCATAGCACAGGAATTTTGTTACGGATTCATATTTTGGACTATGTCTCTACTATGATTAGTTATCAGCATGGATTGATGAGAAAAAGTAATCTTTCCATTTAAACCTGCTTATTTTTTTTATGAACATGTGAGTAAGAATTTAGATTCTGGCATAGCAGTGGATGTGTTATATTGGACCTTTGATACTGTGCCACCTAGGTGACTTGCCTGTGTAAACTAAGGTCTGTTGGCCTTGGAAAACTCATTTGTAAATGAATAGAAAATTATTTGGTGGATGGAATTCAGAAAGTGGTTGTCAGTTGAGCCTTACCTATAAGAAGAAAATACGTTTCATCTTCACCAAGAATGGGAAAATTGTGGGACTGTCTGCTGGCATATGTGGTAGTAACAAGTTCATTGGATAACTTGGGCTGGATAATTTGAAAATGGCTGGTATTAATGCATTTTGTTCAGGTTTAAAATGCATTTACATTCTTAAAGGGGAACTAACATCACCAGACAACATTACCCCAATAGAAAGAGCACATTCACAATGATACAGAAATCTGTGTCTCACCTCTCCCTTTACAATGGATGCTGGGTGATTTAGGAAAATAACCTGTGGGGACTAGGGGTCAGCTCCCATAAGTGTATGCAGTACACTTCACAGGAAGCTTCAGCTTTGCTTCCTGGAAGATGATAGCCAAATGTCCCTCCCTCTGACACAGAACACAGATTTAAGTGCAGTATTTGTGTAAACACATAACAAATGCTCCTGTCCCTAACAATGATACATGTCTTTGCTTTTCATATAAAGAAGAAAAGTAATCTTTTTAGTTTATTTCTTTGATAGTATGGCTTTAAGAAACAGAATATTAATATTTCAGTAAAAAAAAGTAAGTATGGAGAATCGAACCTGCAACCTTCTATAATGTGTATTGCTAGAAAGAAAGCTTTCTACCTCTATGCCAAGGTTTAAAATTGGAATCTCTATCTTTTGCTAGAAACATAATAGAAACAAAAAAAATTGTGAACCTGGGGATTTAAACTTGTGACTTCTTGGGTTGTATGTTTCTAAGAACATAGCATTTACATGCTGCACCATCAGCAACCCAACAACGAATGCAGTTACATTTAGAAAGTTTATCTTTCAATAGAAACAGAAACTAGAAACTCTGTGCATAGAGACTGAATCCTGGGATCAGGTGTGGACATTCCCTTTAAGATTGAAGATAATGTAATTGTTCATGTTACATCTTTACAGTGGTTATCTTATTGTCAATTTTATTTTCTGTATTAGATATTCACAAATATGTTTTTGTTTATATTTTGAGTTTTCTTTGTTCTTTCTGTCTTTAAGCAACGTATGCATGCATGCATTGACTTACACAAAAAGACATTACATTTTTCACATGAAGAAAAACAAAAACAAATCAAATTATTGTAGTGAAGTTTGGGGAATTCAATGTTAACAGTTTCCCCAAGACTTTCTATAATGAGAGTTTTTTGTTTTGTTGTTTTCTGAGCAGTATACAGTATGCTTGCCATTAAGATCATGAACTTTCTAACTGTGATGTAAAAGTCAAACTTGAAAATCAATGAGCATCTTAATCAAAATCTGAGTTAAGACTATAAACAATCTAATAAGTGATATTGCCTCTAAAAGAGGATACAGATTCTACTGAACAGCTGTTACATTCTTACCACAATTTTCTGTTTTTATATGTGACATTTGTTCATCTTTACATTTCAGATTGTTATTGCCAGCATCATGTGCAGCTACAATAAGGATGATTGGACAAAGCTTTCAAAAATGGCAGAGGTAATTGTTAAAATGTTTTGCATGTAATTTTTTGAGTTACCAAATAAAATAAAACCTATCAGAACTATTTTAGTAGAAAAGAGAATTCCCGATCTACCATGGGTCTGAATTGATGTAGTTAACTATATTAATGCTATTGCACACAGAACACTTTATTTAGGTGTATAAATAGCTATTATTAAAAATGACAGCAATGATATATTAGTAGAAATTAAAATAAAAGGAACTATAGACTATTTTAACGGTTACATTTATCTTATACACATCTATCATTTACAAGATGCTGGCATTCTCCTTAAAAGATAACTAAAGCTTTCAGAACACTGAATTGGAAGGAGAACCTTGACCTAAAAGCAGTAACCTTTGTCTTACTGCTAATGTTGATTGCCGGGGATTTTACCATACTAAAGTGCTTTATTTCCCAGCATTCCAGTGACACAATTTGTTCGATGACCATTATGTACCTTACACATGCTCAGAACTAAGGTACTGTAGAGACTTTTTCCAGATGGCCACGTCCGCTCATAGTTTCTAGCCAATCCATTTACAGGACAGATTAGGCAATCGACACATACACAGTCATTTCATTCAGTTTTTTAGGAGCTCACATTTACTTTAATGCCAATTACTGAGTGGTATTTTACAATTTTATTGGGGGGGGGGGGCAGATTCTAGAGTATAATAAATTGGGTTTAGTTCTCCTGTAAGACTGTAGAAAGGGAAGGCCATTTCCAGGATATGCTTAGACAAGCATGCAGGCCTGCATCTTAGAAACATTCCCCAAATAAATGACAAAATTTAAATAAAATTTCAATATACAGTATACAGTGAGTGTATTGCACGGGAATAGAGCAAAATACTTTTTAATCTCAGTTCACTGCATACTTTTTATTTTTGAAATGTACTTTGATATATGCTTGTGAAGGTTCTCATTCATCCAGTTCATGGTATATCTGTTGTATTCAATTAGATCAACTGGACTTGAAGTTTAGTTCTTGAAGACGTTTTGCTAGTCATCCAACTGCGTTTCTCAATTCAGAATGACTTGTACAAGAATCTGTGGCAATTATGTACCCTGGAAAATCCCAATTAGCACATCACAGCCAAGTGTTAAGGGCGTGATTGGATAGTGGCTAAGAGGTGTTATAGGAACGCCCAGAGTAAGGTGTTAAAACAGCATTGTACATGGCAGACAGTTGGTGTCGAAACCCCCCACCTCTATTTAGGCTTGGTTTCTTTATTTTCACATAAATGGCCTCCTTAACACCTCTCTTGAACCACGTTCCTATGCCAATATGTTAACATTACAATCTTCAAAGGTATGTCCTTTATCCTTAAGATGCAGGTACATGGCTGAGTCCTGACCCGAGGAATTGGCTCTTCTGTGCTGGGCCATACGTTGATGCAGTTGCTGTTTGGTCTCCCCCACATACAAATCAGAGCATTCTTCACTGCACTGCACTGCGTATATGTCGCTTTTCTTGTGTTTCGGTATTGGGTCTTTCGGATGTACCAATTGCTGCCTCAGTGTGTTGTTCGGTTTAAAGCAGACAGGGATACAGTGTTTTTTTGAAAATTCTTCTTAATTTCTCGGAGACCCCTGCTACATATGGGATGACCATGTTCTTTCTCCTTTCTTTCTTTTCCCCTTCACTGTTGGTATATGTGTTCTTTTCTTCTACTTCTTTTGACAAATGCCCAGTCTGGATATCCATAATTTTTAAGGGCTCCTCTGGGATGTTTCATTTTTTAGCCTTCACCTCTGTGCTAGTGGGGATGTTCTCAGCTCTGTGTTACAGGGTTCTGATGACACCCAGCTTGTGATCTAAAGGGTGGTGGGAGTGAAACATCAAATACTGATCTGTGTGTTGGTTTTCTGTAAACCTCTACTTCCAGTTTACCATTTTCCTTGACTTCTACCAAGCAGTCCAAGAAAGCCAGATTGTTTCATACCGCTTCCCTTGTAAATTTGATGTTTTGGTCTAACAAATTAATGTGTTCTGTGAAGGCTTGTACTTTCTGGATTTTGACCCAGGTGTCATCCACATATCTGAACCAGTGGCTGGGTGCTATGCCCTTAAATGTACACCAACTGTCTGCCATGTACAATGCTGTTTTGACACCTTACTCTGGGCATTCCTATAACACCACTTAGCCACTATGCAATCATGCTCTTAACACCTGGCTGTGATATGCTAATTGGGATTTTTCAGGGTACATAATTGCCCCAGATTCTTGTACAAGTCATTCTGAATTGAGAAAGCCAATCGGATGACCAGCAAAACGTCTTCAAGAACTAAACTTCAAGTCCAGTTGATCTAATTGAATACAACAGATATACTTTCATATACCAAACCCTTAATTATATATAGGGACTAGAATTGTCCCAGTTTTGGGAAAACAATATAATAAAACATGCTTATGCTTAACTACAATAGACATGTAAATACTGTTATACACTTGACTCTCAAAAGAACTAAAGGCACAAAATGAAACAAATGGCATTCAGTTTTGAAATCAGAAAATAAAAAACTATGCAGCTAAAATAAAAAAAGGGTTCTAATGTAAATAAAACAATGGAAAATCTTTAAAAGGAGAACTACTGTATGCTTTAAAACAAATATACTGCATCCTGATGTTTAGTCCAAAAACCGCTTATTTAAAGGTCATGTCCACCCCTAAAACTAAAATTTAACCCACTACTGGCCCAACAGTATAGTGTAAAAAAAATATCTGTACCTTTCCTCTCTGCTCCATATGGTTGGAAACTGAAGAGTAGAAGTCTTCCTGTGTGTAACAATATATCTGCCCCTTCCCTGTCCTCCTGGAGGACTCTGGCATGCGCTTTGGGCTATATATTAGGATAAAATATGCTTAAGAACATGGTTCTCCTTTAAGATGTAACATTTTTATACAATACCTATGGTCACTCTAAACATAAGCAGCCCTCCTAAATTTGTAGTTAAAGTCACACTAACCAATTCGCAATAGGTTTGTGCGATCGGTTTGCCGCAACCTATTTGCCAGAGGCTGTGCAGAGGAAGTTTTTGACGCCAGCTAATATCAGACATTAAAAATGAACGTGGAGTGAGATTCACCCAGTTTACAGTATAAACCATCAACTTTCCTTTCAGTCAGTTTAACACTTGAAAATTGATTGAAACAAATAATTTGAACATTTTCTAGGTCAGCCCTTTTCACCAATGGCTAATTTAAAAAACTCTGTGGGTAAAAAGTCGTCATCTTTTTTTTTTTTTTTTTTTTTTCCTTATGGGCTTGGAGAAAACTTGAAAATTGGTGGCAAACAAATGTGATATCATGGTCCTTTAGCTTATCCAAAAAAAATCTCTGGTGGATATTACATTATTAACAATATTTAGAACATGTATCAAAAGATGACTGACAAGTGAAAAAATCAAATTAAAGAACATTTTTTTACTCACATGTGGGTTCTCCATCTATAAGGAACAAACATTATATATAGTGTATAGTATTTGAGGTTGAATAAAGACATACGTCCATCCAGTCCAACCCATCTAGCAGTACCCTCATTACCTGCCTGACTGTTGATCCAGAAAATGGGGGCTGTGTGAGCACACCTGTGGCAAAATTACTTTATAACAAATAGTGGAAGTGCTACTGATCTGACCAAAACATTAGAACAAACAAGAAAAGAGATGAACAATGCACATCCCTGGGCCCCATATATCATAATATCTATGCTAGTGCAAACAATAAAAACATGTATATATGTGTATATATATATGCATATATGTGTGCATATATATATACACATATATGTGTATGTATATATATATATATAGCGTATAACTGGAAACAGAAAAGCCCTAATATTGAAACTTTGATTAAAAAGATTTGGTGGATCCAAGATAATTAGCACCTAGCATTCAGCCTGAGAAATAATCTCAAACAGTGGGCCAAAATATGGAACATATGGACTCTCCGTATGTCCACAGATTAACCCACAATAAGGTATAGAATGAAATATACACTCGAAGACCTCTCTACTGCAACCTATTCCATAATGCCGCTAGAGGCAAACCCAACCGCTACAACCCAATAACCCTTGCCCAATACAGAGATACCAAACCTACTGAAATACAGTACTAGGATAATAGCAAAAATATGTTGATGTTTGAATGTTTTGTATGAACACATAATATAGGCCTGAACTTTTGTATAGATCTATGCAATTCTTTTGATTTAATGTATTATTTGTTTGTTAATACTAAATGGAAAAATTCTAATAAAAATAAATGAACAAAAAAAAAATCTATGCTAGTGCAAACAGTAAAAACATTTTTATTTACAATTTTATGCACAAAAGTGAAAAGCCTTCCAACCACGTCAAGGTAACCCCAGTATGGAAGGTCCTAACAATTTACCTTGGGTCATTTATCTGGCCTGACACTCCCTGCTTAGTTGCATTTTCTTTGGAAGGTTGTCTCCCTGACCTTGCACTGGATTAGTATTAAAGGCTTTCACTCCCCCGCCTACTGGCTTTTAACAAGGAGGGAAGATGCCTCTCATCCATTGCTTAGTATTCAAGGCATAAGACCGCCAATTAAAGGGACGTGTTTGGGTGCTACTACCACATGGAAGCTTGGTCAATCTTCCTGCAAAGAAGCTCTGCTACAATATATACACAAAAGGGGGGCTGTGGGAGCACTCCTGTGGTAAAATTACTTTACAACAAATAACTGTTGATCCAGAGGAAGGAGAAAAAAACCCCACCAAATTTAGGAAGAGGGAAAAAATTCCTATATCATCTGCCACTTAGTAGCCCAATGTGACAATCTATCTAGATCCACCTGCAACTATTGCACATCCTCTGAAGAAGCTTTTAATTGTCAACAAAGTTTTGTGTCATCAGCAAACACAGAAACCTTGCTGACAATACGCTTTTCCAAATCATTCATAAATAGATTAAATAGAAGGGGGCCCAACACTGAACCCTGTGGCATCCCACTTAGCACTTTAGTGCATACTGATGAAGCCCCATTAACTACTCTCTGCATCCTATTCATTAACCAATTTTCTATCCATGTACAAATGTGCCACCCCAGACCAACAGATATAAGCTTATACATTAGTCACCTTTTGGGGACTGTATCAAAAGCCTTTGCAAAATCCTAGTATACTACATCCATTGCTATGCCAAAGATCTATTCCTCCTAAATCCATACTGGTTACTTACTTATAAGCTCAGTCTTTGAAACATACTCTATTAAACTTTCCAGTATCTCCCCCCCGATGTTAAACTTCAATTACCCAGCTGTGAACGACTACCTTTTTTGAACATTAGAATAACATCAGTTTGCTTGTGAAGGTTCTCATTCATCCAGGTCATGGTATATCTGTTGTATTCAATTAGATCAACTGGACTTGAAATGTAGTTCTTGAAGACGTTTCGCTAGTCATCCGACTGGCTTTCTCAATTCAGAATGACTTGTACCAACAAAACTGTCCCTTCTAATAAACAACACCAGCACACACCAACCTCGTTTAATTGCCCTTCTTGTTTCAATGTCCTTCTTTTTCTATGTCCTCAATAAAAAGGTCCTTTAGAAAGGAAAAAGGTTCCACTCAGTTTGTTTCCACTCACAGGAAACTTCCTTTTGGCAGTTGCAATGTCTCATTTAAACAGTTAAATAATCTAAAACGTGAGCCATGTTTGGTGCATACAATACACCCAACCCCACTGATAATTATTTAGATTTCTTCCCTGCACATAATTAATATAGCCCATTTGACCTTTTGCTTATCCCCACCAAATGCTATTGTATCAGTCCATATGCCACTTGCTTAAATTAGCAATACATTCAGAGAAGTCCCTGACAACCCCCCCTCTATAAAATGCATTAAAATGTGTTCACCGTATTGTCCTTATACAAAATGGATACAGAGTCAAATGAACTAGACAACAACACATAATCACACTCCAAGGTACCATCCATAGGCTAAAAATTTTTCAAGAACATACACAAGATCCAACAATCTACAAAGACCTTCTGAATGTCAGATGTATTAACTACTTAAGATTAGGTCTCCAGGAACTGCACAATCTATGAATTCGGTGAAAATGTGGCAAATCCTTGGCCCACTAAAAATTTACCTCATGTTCCTACATGTATCTGTAAAATAAAAAAAAGTACAAAACAAGCTGGTGCAAAGTATAGAGGACATAGCTGAAGCTTTCCATTCTTTTTACTCCAAACTGTATGCCATAACCCTACATTCCCAAGCTTCTCACAATACCATGACAGAATATATCCAAACTACTTATACTGTATCCCCCCCACACACACAAGACCCACAAGCTATAAGTTCAGACACCCTATGTACAGATGCAGAATTCTGCTTCACTATCAAAGCCTTGAAATCTAGAGAAATCCTGAGCCAGGTAGCTTGAATAACAAATTTTAGAAAACACCCTGTCAGATACCCCCCAGTAATCCCATTCCCACACAAGCCCTGGAGATATATACTGTATCATGGTTATCCCTAAAGCAGGGAAGCACCCATATCTCTCATAAACCTGAATATAAAAATGTTGGCCACCCCCATAGCGACCCGGCTAAAAGAACATATACCTTACTTGATTTATCCAGAAAAGGTTGGCTTTGTTCCCAGACAAGAAGTATGAGGCAATACCATCAAAACAGTGTCCCTCATCTCACACTTTATAAGAGAAGGTTTTGAAATTGTACATTTCTCAAATTCACCTTAAAACAAGTTGGCCTAGGAGTAAATTGTGTCAACTAGATTGACACTATACCATAAAAACACCACCGGAAACAAAATAAATGGTTCCATAACTGTCCCTTCTCCATTTATAATTAGAGATGTCCGAACTTCACAAAATCCGGTCTGTTTTAGGATCCGCGAATTTACGAAAAAATGTGAAACTTCAAAAATCCGCGTGCGGACTCACTAAAACGAAAAATATCCTCGAAATTATGAGATTTCTCGTAATTTCGGAAATTTTCGAAAATACGTATTTTCGAAAATACGAGAAATCTCCGGAATTTCGAAAATTTTCGAAAATACGTATTTATGAAAATAAGAGAAATCCTTGTAAATTTCGAAAATTTTCGAAAATACGTATTTTCAAAAATACAAGAAATCTTGTAATTTCGAAAATTTTCGAAAATACGAGAAATCCGCGGTTCGGAAGTTCGGAAGGTGAAAAATCCAGAAAAATCCGCCATTCGCGAACAGGATAAATCCGCGGCGGATCCGGGTTCAGATCCGCGAACTTGCCATCCCTATTTATAATGGTACCAGACAAGCCCATTTTCCCATTATATTCATTGGATGAAGTTTGAATACCCCTCCAGATGTTGGGGTTGATGCACTTGGTAGAATAAAATGTTTTCTGCATTAATTGTAGGTGGTCTACTGTACTAGACCACATACAACTATTATATTATCTGCAAAGTTGCATACAGTACATTAGACAAAGTGGTAGTATACATTGTGATCACATGAATGAAAGCTTTCCAACCACGTCAAGGTAACCCCAGTCTGGAAGGTCCCAACTTTAAACCCTTTTTACTTTAATTACTTTTAAAAAACATTTGACTATCTCATACTTGTGCACTGGATCAATAGGGAAGTGAGAGAACTTGCTATATGGATCTAGTGCACAAGTATAAGAGATGCAAAATTGCATCGCCAGATAGCCTCTAACGTTTTACTGAATTCAATTAAGATACCATATAATCCAGCAGCCAAGAAATAACCGATAGTTATCATACTGCTGAGATAATATATATTTCTTTTTATATTGAATCATATATAAATTATCATATACAGGGGTCATGGCCATCCCCAATGGCACTTAACTTGAGTATTGTCTAATAGCAGAAGATATACAACATGTTTCTGTCTATTAAACAGCACTATTGCAACTTGCATTTTGGTCCGGTTCTTTATGGACAGAAGCACTAGGGGACCCTGGAACCTGCTTTTCTTTTTAGACCAGGACATTTTGAGCATTGTGTATAAGTTTTGTTTTTTTTTATTACATTTTAATGTCAACTCTAACAATGGTAAAATGATGAACACACTTAATTCATTTGCACCATAGTTATTTATTTATTGGACAGCTTTGATACCCTCCTTGTGTCTTGTATAGACAGCCCACATATGCTACCCATATTTTACCTGTAGGTGGCAATGAAACCTGCAAAATCATTGACAGAAAATGCATTGTTTCTTTAATAAGTAGTGCCCTTCTAAAACAAAAGTTTTAATATAGTCCAAATATTTTCCTAACGGTTCAAAATACTTCCACAGCCAGATAACATGGGGCATCCTGGGGGGTGACACTAGATTTTAATACATTTTTTTGGTAATGAATGTTAGATGGGAAAAATTGTTTTTCTGTCAAGTAATTACCCAAGTTTTTCTCAATTTTAGTGTATATTGCTTTTACTTTTTATACATTATAGGAGTGTATACACTCTGAGACAATATTTAAGTCCTGTAGTCTTTATAAATGAGAACAATTACCCCATCCTTTTCTGTCAGTCTTATTACTAAAGATGTATCTGCCTGTAACGTTCCCCAGTAGATATGTTTTGATGAAATCACATACCTTGAGTAACAAGCTTCCATACTTCTGTTTGAAACATTTGTTGAAAGCATTTTATACCTTGATTACCTAGCTAGCTTCATACCTGTTGCAAGATGGGGATTAGGAGTGTTTTGCGAGTTTAGGCTTTTAACACCGATGCATCCATCATTTTGTTCAGAATCTGACTGCATTGAACTGATGTCAATAGTATTATGAGGCTTCCGGAATCTTATGCAAATCGTTCCACTCGAGAAGGGAAACCTACTAGGTCTGGTCTGAGGCAGTCGTTAATAATATGAGTAATGTGGGAGGTGTTTGCTGCGGTGTTGGGCATAGTTGCCATTAATAGAGTGGGGAAGGGTTGGAGACACTTATAATATAATTTGTTTATCAATGATTTAGAAGTAGGTCTAAAAAGCAAGATATCTGATTTAGGTGATAACTATGTAGGTCATTGTGGCAGACGACTTTTAATTCTAATAAATCTAAGGTGATGCAGCAAAGGTCATTTTGCTGTTAGATATACCATAAATTTTACTGGGAAAGGATTTAGGAGTTCTGGTATAATGCAGGCTTAGTTGCTGCAAACATTTTCAGTTGCCAACAAATGGATTAGCAAGACTTTGTTTTGTATATATTTGCATATATTTTTAAGGTAGAAAATAGTTACAAATTACTAGTAAGGCCTCATTTATAAAATGCAGTGTCGTTTTGGAATTCTGTATACAAAAAGGTGCTTTCATGACCACTTTTATGGGCCATAAAATAAACTCTCTGGTGCACTGTATGCCAATAGAGGAAAACCCTTAAGTTTACTTACAGTAAGAACTGTGGAATTGTCTTCCAGCAGATATGATGATGGCAAGTTTACTGGCAAGTTTCAAGAGAGAAGGCTAAATGATTTTCTAGAATTAAAACATATTAAAAATGACTGTTGTTAATACTAAAAGTTCTTATTGATCCAGTGATTCTTCCAATTGCAATTTGAAGCTATATCTATAAAAGAAAAATCTGGTGCAAAAAGCTGTGCCAGAGTTTTATATTTGTGGTCATGTAAGCCATTTACTTAAACTCTAGATCAGATCCTGCTTTTAAAGTTTGTTGGGAATAATGTATTGATTTTTTTTTATTCTGTACAATACATTTTGGATGATACTAATTCAATAATTTATTACAGCACACTCACAATGTTGTCATTGCATCTTGCTTTATGTTGCAGCTCTCTCTGTTTTCATTTTAAATGTACTAAAAGAAGAAAATCACTCCTGGGAATTGAAGGAATGAAATTAAACATAATCAGTAATTGGCTTTCTGATCCTCAAGACTTGGTCCATTTTATACCTGTATTTACCTAATTGACCATGAAATCTTTTGTGAAATCCATGCTTGACAAGAGCTTTACTACTTTAAGCTGACTATGATGAATGGCTTTATTATGCTGCCCGATTTCTTTTTATAAGGCTGCAATGCTTAGTATTCTTTTCATCCTTAATGGTTGTCAATTTTAGGGGGAGGGGAATTACATTTACAATTTACTATTCATTAGTACGTTAGTAAGTTAAAATTGTTGCATGTTAGATTCTTCCTTTCAAAAGCAATATTGTTTCAATGTAAAAATAAACTGCTCTCTAGAGTCAAAGATGTGTATTAGTTTATAGTGCCTATGTTTATATGTCTGTTTTAGACTAATACAGGTCCTAAGATGCTCAGCAAGGTTATTTAGTGCAAGCTTGTCTTACACCAAAATGGTCAATTGCACATTATTGATGAAACAATATTTCTTATTGCTAAGCGCCATGCTTGGCAGAGGTCATGAGGTAAGAGCACAGTAAGGGCATTATGAAGCAGTTTAGTACACCTCCGAAATGGATCACATATATTAGTCTTATTTGCTTGCATTGTACTGTCTTCACACAAAACGCACTGACTGTGTCAAAGAGAATTTTGTATAACTTACATGCTAAATCATAGGAGCAAATTTTATGTATATGTGATAATGTTAATATGGGTCAGATTGTTTGAAATGCTTTGTTAGTGGTAGCAATTTTCAAACTGTAATGTACTGTAACAGTCTTTATATAATTTTGTTCTCAGACCTTTTTACAACAATGCAGTGTGCTGTAATTTAATAGGATTCTGTTCTTACATTATTGTACAAAAATTATATGGCAGAAGTGTTTTACTGGCATTTAAGCAATAGGAAAAAAAACTATTGTGGAAAGCACCTTTATCACTGTGATGTTCCAACCTGAAATCTAATACATTTGAAAGTATTTTTAAAATTTGTTATCTTTTTAATACATACTGTATTTTGGTGCCTTAATACTGATTCCTTCTAAGAGATGAACTTTACTTACCTTTTAAACCACATTTTGGGACTTTTTGGGGCTTGTATATATATAACTATATTGGCGGTGGGCTGGGGTGCCCTACAGTATAGGAAAAAATTATTTTAGGGGTGGACATAACCTTTAAGGAAAGACAGAAAAGGCTGGGACCTGTCAGTCGGACCTTTTCTTAACTATAGCGTGAATGCATGATAATGCTAGCAAAAATAGTAAAATGCACTACAATGCACGTAAAATATAATTTTAAGTCTAACATTAACATTTCTACAACATGGTTTCTCAATTCTACAGGCTTCTGGTGCTGATGCTTTGGAGTTGAATCTTTCTTGCCCCCATGGCATGGGAGAGAGGGGTATGGGTCTTGCTTGTGGACAGGTAGGATTTTTCTTTTTTGGTCTTGTTCGGTTTTTGCAGTGTAAAAGGCACATTGAGATTAAGTATTTACATATGTATTTTATAGACAGCACATTACAGTTAACATTGTTGTGCCATTTTACACAGTCATAAGGTTGCAGGATATGTATATTATAATGTACTTTATCAAATACAGAGAATATTAAGTTTAATTCACAGGTTAAGAATACATATATATAAAATATGGATGGTTCGATATAAGTGTGAAGTGCCTGGACACAATAGGACTAAACCCTTGCCCTGATCTACAATCTATTTGTGAGGAAACATAAAGCTGAGACAGTATCTTTACGAAGTATCTGTATGTAAAATAATAAAACACACATTTGAAGAGGGAGGAGACAGCCATAGTATTGGGTAATAATGTTTAAAGTGGTAAAAGAGTCTATTAATTTACTTATGAATTTAAAAATCGGGTAAATTGTGTCCTTCACTGCTGTTTACATTTTTGCATCTGGGAAAACAATTTAGAATTGTCCATAAATCCATAGCACATTATAAGTCCCTATTTTATAAAAAAACTTTATAAATGTGTGGGAATATAAAAAATGTTTTAATTTTGTACAGGACCAAAACTCCATGAACACTCCAGTAAACAGTTTATGATAGCAGTTTGCAAAGAATTGAGGCAGGCCTAGTTTTAGATTTCTGTTTTATATTTTGTTCAGCGTTAATGTTGATTCAAGGTCCCTGAAGCAAAATCTAGAACCAAATGTTTAAGCTTAATGTGGTTTTGTGCTAAATGGTGCACAGCACATCCGGTATTTTGAATATCTTAGCACATCATTTTCTCAAAGTGAGCATGAAATCAAAAGGATATAACCTGGTTTTGTGTTTATTGAATATATATTGAACATTCAAACAATTCTGATTATTTTCCATAGCAATCAGATGAAGTTGATTTTCTCTACATGACAATATATTGTGGTATATATTTCTAGCACTGTGAATCTATAACAATGGGAATCTCTTGATTTAAAATGTTGCTTGTTTCTTTAAAATGTAAACATTGTTTTGTTATTGTTAGTCAAATGCCTATAAATGGCTTTAGCTTATATTATTTATTGATCTTATAATCCTCAATAAAATAAAATTCATAATACACTAATTCTTTAAGTGGTGCTCAGGTATTCAAATGCTTCAATTTCTTTTGTTTAGTTGGCTTTAATTCTTAAATTCTAAAGCATAGATGTTCTTGTTACAAATCATGTCAACAATGTCAGCTGACTCCATGCCTCCTTTGTAAGCATGCACATTGGCAAAAAAATTAGATGAGGAATTCTCTTACTCCTGGCAACAAAGTTATTTTTGATCTCCTGTACTTTGTAATCCTCACTTGAGAAATCTTTACTTTTGCAATAAAATGATTAAGCAGAGTTTTAAAGGGTATATCCACCCTCTATATAATTTTTTTTATAAAATGTAGGGCATCCCTTCCCACCCCCATCCACTATATTTGATTTCTAATAAAAGGACCAGAACTGTACTTACAGTCCCTGGCTCCAGTGAAGCACTGATCCGACTCCCTGCTTGCCGGAACTAGCAAACAGGTGTTGGACCGGCTGCCGTGGCTGTGATTGGCTAAGAGGCAGCCAATCACAGCCCTGGCTGCAGGCAAGAGTAAGGGACAGAAACCTTTCATACAGGAAAACCTATTCTTCAGTTTTTTGGACTTTGGACAAGCAATGCAGGAGAACCATTTGGAGTAGAGATGTAAGGTAAGGATTTTTTAGCACTAGACAATAGGGCCAGTAGTGGGTTAAATTTTAGTTTTGGGGGTGGACATGCCCTTTAATTGCATATTTTTGGTAAACATGAACAAAACTGGTTAGTTTTGTTCTGCCAGTGATGTTTTGACCACGATTTCTGTTTACAACCAAAAATTACATTTTTTCATATTTTAATTCTTGAGTTGCAAATTTCTACCATGATTTTCACGTTTACCATGTTTTCTATGCCCCTCCTGAGCCTCTCCATTGGGTCTTGTGCACAGCATGGCATGGTGACACATGTCCATTCACGCACTGACATCACGTTGTGTGAGCAGTGGCATCGCATCTGCACAGACCCAACGGAGAGTGCATTTTGTGCCCCAAGAAGGAGATCCAGGAAAACTCGGAGGGGCAGAGAACCCAGAGATAAACACTCTACAATACAGATACAAGATGTCAGCAACTTTACAGCAGGAAAGGTAGGCTCAGTAAGGGCAAAGAAGAAAAAGAAAGGGGGCAAAAGTTTTTTTTTAAAGCTGCTGCTTCCAAATAAACTTAACTTTGTTTCACAACATACATATCCTTTAACATTTAGGTTTGGAAAAATAAAATTTGAATCCACCCCTGAACACATTTTATTGGCAGGCACAATAGATTTACTATGTAAAAAACTTAATTATTGCTGAAATTGAATATTTTAAAATAATCAGACTGACCATTTTCCTTTGAAAAACTTGAGTGAATGTCAGGTTTATATGAAAATGAGCAGGTAGAGAATCCCTGTGTTCCGAAATCCGAATGATCCGTCAGAATCTGGATCATCCGAATTTCAGGACTTTGGAGCACAATTTCGATTGTTATCGAATGTTCGGGACTGTTTTTACTAATTTTTAAATATAGCCTTGAATGTTCAATAATCCTCAAAATATGATCAGAAACTCGAAAGTATCCTCCGATCGTATTTTTGAGGTTTATCGAAATTTTAAAGCTATTTTTGATAATTTTCTAAAGTAGCCTTGAACATTTAATAATATTCAAAAATTCGTTAAGTTTTTGGATTTTCCCGAGATCCGGGAATCCGAAAACAGAATGAACCTGGTGAGTTTCGGCCATCTCTATCAGCAATCTCTAACATTTTGTTACCTAGTCTTCACTTTTTGAAAATGTAGGCACTCTACATTTATATTGTTGGTTTGCCAAAGATCTTAGGACAGGGAGACAGAGCTTTAAAGAAAATAATACACTGTTGAAGACAGGTGTTATATTCTTGTTATATTCTATACATTAATTAAAATAAAAGTAACTTTTATTAGTTTATCTAGTCTACAATATTTTATTTACGGATGCAGCAGACTTTAATGATGCAGTCAGTCAAATAATGTAAAACAGGTATACACAAAAATGTGTAATTAGCCTGTTCCATATCTCAATGGCAATCTTACAGGGTTATGTCTTTTTCTTTGTTGTTATTGTAATAAGCCTCAAGCTTCCAAAATCAATATATGTAGGGTTCGGTAGAATAAGAGTTACAAGATTTGTAAATGATGATAGTAATGGAAGTCTGTGAAAATATTGGCTGGAATATTATTATGGGTTTTCATTGTTTGAATTAACTAAAATGCACAGGAAGAAAGGGATATTGGTTCCCAAAACATTCAAGTCACTTGTGGGAAGTAAAGTGTTTCTTGGGAACAGTTTACCTTAATTTGCTACATACAATCCAAGAATTGTGGAAGCACTCCAATTAGGCTCATTTACAACTACATTTAGTGGAAGTGCTACTGATCTGGTCAAACATTTATACAAACATAGAAAAGATAATCAATGCACATTCCTAGGCCCCATACAATATCATATTATCTGCTCACTGGCATACTTTATAAACAAAGGGGTTTTAGTATACATTACTGTGATAACATAACATTAATTTGCTACATTCGCCTTTTCCCACCAAACATCCTTTACGAACCATCCTCTTCTTTGAGCTAGTATTTGTTTATGGAAGAAATTGACATAAATCTGCTTTCAGATCAATACTACCAGTGGCTGTGCTGAAATAGTAATGGAGAACTGCCATAATTTTGTCCTGCGAAACCAAGTATCATTACAGAATTTTGGTTGCATTGATATTCCATGACAAAACTTTGGTCTCTCAGGCAGGACACACCTTAGCAGGTTCATGCATCCTAACTTTAGTTTTAGTATGTTGTAACATTTTTTTTTTTTCCCCTGAGAGACATTTACTATTTTTGAACCTGAAGATTAGAAGAATTAATAACAAGCATTCTCCTATTGGTAGCCTCTCTTTTGTTAAAACTCTCCAAACCCATTTCAAAGTTTTGTCTTTAGATCTAATGTGTTCAATATAACCTGTGCTTTGTCCTTAGGGTATGACAAATGGTTGTAAAATTCTGGTATATTTGTAAGTACTTTGAAATATCATTTTTTATCCTTACATGATTAGCTATGTAAAACCATTAATTTCTTCTAATCATAGTAATGGCTTAGTATAATTTCTAGAATCATTTTTTATACACAATTTTATATTATTTTAACATGTGTACATTTCAGTGAATAAAATGTGGTTTTGGCCCTTGGAAATTAAATCATGGAATCCTTTTATTTTTAAATATTAATTTTTAGCTATTAAAATTTTTAAAGCTTTAACATATATATATATAATAAGTATATCAATATTATATTTATAATTATATGTCCCGACTATTCCCAGTTCTTTACTTGATTTCAGCATCTCATGTTGACAGTGTGGTGCATTTATTCATTGCTGACATACTGAAAGGCAGCATTCTTCATGTGGCATGAGCAAAGCTAAATTACAAGTTCACTCTTTATGGTTGATTCATTATTATAACTCTACCGTACATTTATCAAAATATTTAGGTACGAATGTGCAAGAAGCAGCAAATCTCAGTTTAAAAATATCAAGCACATCCTTCTTAACCACCAAAGCATAAAAAAAGATGTATTTTTGTTTAAATGTTTTTTTTTCTTTAGATCTTGGGATCATTTTTTGGTAGCTTAAAGTGTAAGGATATTAATTTTTCTTTTCATAATGGGCTGGAATGTCATACTGCTGTCCTTATTATTTTAACCATTGAAATAAATGTTTAATTTTGTTAAAATAGCAGGCAGGCATTAAGCTTTAGGTATTGTACTGTAAAACCGTGCATCCCGCAAATCTGATACCTTTGATTATTTACTGTATCGGTTTGTGCTGTAATATTAATCTACCTGTTTTGGATACACGTGTTTTCTTATAGGCATCTAAAAATTCTTTACCACCGTATAGCACTTTAATTAATGTTGCATATAAGATAGTGATGCATGAAATGTATTCATTAAACAGGAATGCACAGTGGGGGATGAAATGCAAATACATTTTTATTCTGACATAGCACTTAGACTGACAACATTTGGGGGAACATTTTTAACTAAGTTTTAAAAGACGATTACTAAATAATGAGATTTTTTATTTTAATTGACAAGAACTATACAACATTCTCTACCCCAAAGTAAACAAAAACAAAAGAGAATTGATGCAACCCTTTAGCTATACTAGAAATTACTAAAATGAACTCCCAATACAAAAATCATACCCGAAGAAACATTAAAGGGCATGTCTATCCTTAAAACACTGGTCACTTGCCATTAATTTTCCCTTAACTTCAACTGCTATTCTTTCTTTCTTTCTAACCAAATATTTAATGATAGGTATTGCCACTGCTCTCTCCCTTTCTTGTAGAGATTGCCACCTGCTCCCCCTGCTCAATTAGCTTTTAGAAACTTGAGTATGTGAAGAAGAGTCAGCGGGGGAAAGAGCAGTCTATCATTGGCTGTGATGTAAGCAGTGAAAGCCCTGATTGAATGCATTGTCCCCATTCTTGCAAGAATGGGGGCAATAATAATCCTTAAATATCTGGTTAGTAATATATCTCAGAATATGCTTAATATATTGGTTGGAATTGAGGGCCGATAAGTGACAAGTGACTGTTTTTTTGTTTTTTTAAATTGTACATTTGGATACAGCAAAATCCCAGATCTTCAAAACATTTTTTCGGATTTTACAAATAGAGCTGTAGATTCTGTTAAATCCTCATTTGGAATCACAGCATTTACAAGGGAAGACCTGTTACTCCAGAAGCAGAAATTATAATATGTGCCTTATCCCAGACCTCTTACTTGGATCTTTGGCTGCCTGCCAGCACACTTTCTGCAACAATTAAGAGAATCACCAGACAAAAGATAGCAAGGAAGGGGGAGATGTGTAAGCAGAGCAAGATCCATGGTGAGACTATGCAGAATTTATAAAGACACTACAAGGAGTGAGTAAGAAAGGGTAGGGGCAATTAGGAGTACTCACTAAACATTAATAATTTAATGACAAAGCAAGCAGAGATAAATATGCGCGTACCACCATTTTATGCCTCTTCTGTAGTTTCAGAAAATGTTACGTTTTTGAAATCCTGAATGTCTATAAAGAATTACTAGCTGTCTCCACAGCTCTATAAGCTGGCAACAAACCTTCCTCCCGACATTCCTGCAACATTCCAAAAACTGCATGTCCCAATTATTTTAATATTATGATTGTAATATCGATTGTAATAGTGATAGCAAGCAGGCTGCTGGGAAATATTGCAGAAAAATCAGCAGTGCTGCTTCACTCAACATTACAATCTATTACCTATTCATCTCAGATCGACTATCGAAGTGGTGTTATGTTGAGGTAGAGTGTGATCAGCTTAGCTTACTCTGTTGCTTATGTGTACTGGCAAAGACAGTGCTAACAGAGTCTGAAAGCACTGTCCCTAACCTCAGGAGTGGGCACTTATTCTTTGTTGCAGCTAATGTCAATGAGCTTGGAGGACAAAAGGTAGAACTGTGGAGACTGGCAGCTAGCATTACTCTGATTTAATAGTAAGAATGTAAATTAAGTATGGCCATTTTAGAAAACTTTATGTATAGCTGCATTCTCTCTGTGCTCTGGCATGTACATGTGATCCTGAACTAGATGCCCAGATGCCAAATTTCATATGCTGTTTTAAAGGGCAATTATACCCCCCTTTGCAAATTTGACGTTTGAAGGCTAGTACTACTGAATTAGGTAAGGTGTGAGGGACTTTTGCGGTTTAAGTCATTACCCTGTGTACTTTTATGCAAGGGAGGGTCATTTATATGTCTTTAATTGTCCTTTAACATCAATAATTGGCTGGATGTTGTAGCTAGAGAGGAATAAATCTAGTGAGGTTTTTTTCTACATCTATCTGAAAATAAGATTAAAACACAATTGAAGCAGAATTTTTTTAACTGAATTTTTAATAAAGTCTGATTTCTGAAATTCTTGAAATTGTCAGTTTTGAATTATAACCAGGACTCATATTTAGTTTAGATAGTCTAGCTTAGCAACAGCTGGAAGATGACATTCCTGAATAAGATCTGATGCACTTCCCGATTATGTTTTGCAATCCGTTAGCATGTTAGAAAAGCATGCCAGGCTAAAACAATGTGAGTGGTGACACTGTGTGCATTGCGTTGCTCAACATTGTGTTTGCACATTTCACTGGTGTCCACAGCCTAAAATTTTTTTAGGATATTGTCTTCTACATTAATTTTTCTGATAATGCGCACCCCAAACACAGTTGTTCTTTTAAACGAGTAAAGCCTAAAGATTCCACAAAAATAATTTTTTAGGCTTCTACATCTCTGGATGTAATTACCTCACAAAACATTTTTTTTTTTTGTTTTTAAACAACACATTTTAACTAGTTTTGCAGACAAGGTTTTATTATCAAATCTTCAGATATTCTGATGAAAATTTCACATCAATCCATGAAATTCTGCTACAAAACTACTACATTTTTGTAGTTATTTTGCAATGAAACCCTGAATTGAGTTACCAATGTAGCTTTCATGACAAAATGTTAACCTTAAAATTACATCGGTAGATTTTGCTGTCAATATTTTGACAACGATTTTTACCTGGAAATCACGAATCTGCTGGCAGATATAATAAATAATACTATAATAAATAATAATGCCCTTCTGTGATAATAGCAAAATTATTGGGCCATACAGAGATAGATGAATAAGAATAATATTTCATCCATATTGTAACAAAGTTTCAGTGGAAGTTTAGACTGCTAAATTATGCTGTAAAATGGTAAATTTTTTGACAAAACAGTTTTGTGATGAATTTTTAGCCATCTCTTATGTTTTGTTTTTGTTCTAGATGTTTTCTATTTACAGGTATCTTTTCTGTTTCCTATTAAAAGGTTTTTTTTCAGTTAGTGGAATTTTAGAAACTTGTTTATGCAGTGGATTTTTCTGGATAAAAATTATCATGTTAAGTCATTGAATGTGCAAAAGAGTTGCCCAAACCTTAGGAAACGTATGCATAATATCCATGTGAAATATTTTTTTTCCATCGCATTAAGTAGCACAGCCAGGCAGTCATGTCTAACCAAGTGTTTTAGCAAGATAACAAGCACTGTGTCATATTCAGTAGAAAATTCCAGTGCTCAGGACAGTTAACAGAAAAAAAATAATTTCCTATTTGTCATTGCATACAAAGCAGTTGCCAGTTATGTGACTGCCATGCAAAGACTTGCTGAACGTTGTGACCAAGCATTCAATAATCCCTTTTCAAACACAAAAGATGTAATCATATTGTTACTGTTTCTTTATTGTTAACTGTTTTAAAGTAAGACACAGCTGTTTAATATATTGAATATTATTCTAGCCACATGCAGGCAGTTAATTCAAAGATAACATACTTTAAAATATTATGTAATATGGTTTTGAAAGAAAATCTTAAGAATCAGGATATTCAGACTATACATTTAGATATGTGTGTATATATAATACATAACAATCAGTTATAACATTATGGCCATGGACAGCTGAAGTGAAGAACTTTAATTATCACTTTACAGCGACAAAAAAAAGTGGAATGTATTTTGTACAAAATCCTTTATGCAACTATTAGAAAAATCATACATTTAAGAACAGGGTGCACAGTCTGTTTAAAGGATAACTATACTCTACTAAACTATACTATAACTATACTATACTAAAAATTAAAGGGTATGTCCACCCCAAAAACTTAAATTTTATATGTTATTAGCCACAATTCTATCTTTTCTATAAAATAAGCCATCCCCCATCAAAATCTGTTCAGCCAATTTGAAGATATTTAAGTTTTTCCAACAGGCCTTTTGCAAAAAAGAAGCAGCTTACTGTAATCCAATCCAAGCCTTCAGCCTCCCTTGCCTCCCCCCCCCTCCCACCATCCAGATCCATCTTCGCTCCCCCTGCATCCTAGCGTTTAATGTCTTTAGGGTTTGATAGAGGACCCCTGCCAATCACAGATGCGGCTGATGTCACAAGAAAGAGCCACGGGAACAAAGGGCTGTAAGTAAGGCTGCAAACATTTTTTTTTCAAAAATAATCTGGCGTTTGGGTCTGGGCAGGGGTCCTCTATCAAACCCTAAAAGGATTAAACGATAGGATGCAGGGGGACTGAGGATGGATCCGGATGGTGGAGGGGGGGAGCACCAAGGGAGGCAAAAGGCAAGGGAAAGGTGACGTCAGATTACAGTGAGCTGCTCCTGGTCTGCAAAAAGCATGGTATAAAAACGTATGTATCTTAAAAATGTCTGAACGGATTTTGATGGGGGGTGGCTTGTTTTAAAGAGATAATTGTAGCCAATAACATACTGTATGAATTGATAAATATTTGCACGCTATTTGTATCTCAATATATTGCCTTCTGTAAAGAAGTTTTCTCAGGGGGAGTAATCCCAGCGGCAGTTCCCTTACAGGTTTTACTTTATTCCAGGGATCAGTGTACTAGATGAAGCTATGTAGCATTAGAATGTGAACAGCCAGACTGAATATGTATTCACCCCCTTTGGCATGAAGCCCCTAAAAAATCCTGGTGCAACCAGTTACCTTTTAAAAGGCACATAATTAGTGAAATTAAGTCTACCTGTGTGCAAACTGTATGTGTCAGATGATCTGTCAGTTTAAACCAGGGCCGTTTCTAGCTATCTTGGTGCCCTAGCATGATCAGGACGCATCACGCTTAAAATCGCAATAGTGTGGCCTAGCCCTCCAAGAGTATTGGACTCCACACTTTCAGCACCAGCACTTTCCAAAGTATTGACATTAACCCTTCAGTGTCAGCAGACATCCCCAGAATATTGTGATTACCACTTTCAGTGCCAGTAGAGAATTACAATGAACCCTTCTGTGCCAGCAGACTTTCTTACTAATATTTTCAGTGTCAGCACTTTCCCAGAGTATTGCCATTAAACCTTCTGCACCAGCACTTTCCCAGAGTATTACCCATTGACATGATATACAGTATGTACCTGCTTTCCATGTCTCCTCCATTGAATTTTTCACTCCTCACCCACTCTAATTAGAGAGTTGTATTGAAGGAAGAATGAGGCAGGGATATTGATCTCATGGCTGCTAGCCACAGGGAGCACTGCTAAAATGTCTGCAGCAGCTTTTACCTGGCATTTTAAAATTGTTCTACTCAGTACTATTAGCTGAGCTCATCCTCCTCCCCCCTTCCTTTACCTTCAGTTCATTTGCAACATTGTTTCCAAGTAGAGTGAGCTGAGTTCAGGCTTTTTACTCACTACAATGTTGCAAATTACAGCAGAACAAACAGAGCAGTTCTAACACAGCAAGTAAAAGCTGACAGGGAGATTCTAGGGAGGACACTGGGCACCCTGGTTTAACATAGGCACCCTAGAACTTTACCTAGGTGGCCTATGCCTGAAAACAGCCCTGGTTTAAATGCACCTTTTCTGAAAGGCCACAGTGACAAAAGATGTTGAGTACAAGTCAGAGTTGGGTTATAAAAAAATATCCGTGTCTTTTATGATCCCCCGGAGCACCAACAAATCCATCATCTTCAAATGGAAAGAACATGGTACCACAACAAACCTGCCAAGAGAGGGCTGCCCACCAAAACTCACAGATCAGGCAATGAAGGGATTTAAACCAGAGAGGCGGCACAGAGACTAAAGGTTACCCTGAGTTGCAGAGTTCCACAGCAGACACTGGGGTATCTGCTATTGGGACCACAATAAGCTGTAAACTCCATAGAGCTGAGCTTTATATAACATAGAAAATAAGAAGGCATGTTTTGAGTTTGCCAAATGACATCTGGGTGACTACCACACATAGTGGTGGCAACATCTGTGTGGGGATGTTTTTCAGAAGGGACTGGAAAAGTGCACTAAGGTGAGGAAAAGATGAATGCTGCTAAATATAGGGATATTCTTGAGCAAAACCTGTGTCAGTCTGGCTGTGCTTGAGACTGGGGTGGAGGACAAAGAAGCATGTGTTGAAAAGTCAAAGTCCATACCTCAATACAATTGAATGAGAATCTGTGGTCCAACATGAAGGAGCTGGAACAGTCTTGCCTTGAGATATGGGCAAATATCCCAATGATCATTGAGACTTGCAGCTGTAATTACCGCAAAAGGTGCATCTACAAACTATTGACTTTTGGGGGGTGAACAATTATGCACATGGACGTTTTCTGTTATTTTGTCCTATTTGTTGTTTGGTTAATAATAAAAAAAAATCTTCAAATTTAAAGGCAAGTTCTGTAAATTAAATGGTGAAAATTCTCAAAAATCCATTTCAATTACAAGTTATTTATAAAAAAAATATTGTGAATTGTATCATTTTAAAGAAAATACAGCACTATGTGTATAATTTATTTATTTTTTTAAAAAATACATCAGATTTTTGGAATGACAATTATGTGCTACCCTGAAAGTGGTGGACTGACATGATATGTAAAAAGCAGCATAAAGTTTTATAAATCTGTCAATCTTTTAGTTATAAAATGTTATGTAGAACTGATGGAAACAAATGATGCTTTATATATACCGCAGTCAGTTTCCATTTTACATAACTGTTTGAGGGTAATATTTTCGTTGTATTGCAATAGTAAATGATTCCCAATATATTCACTCAACTAGGAAACATCTGGCTTTCCAGTAAAGCCTCTAGATTTTACAGAAAATTACAGTTTCCATGGCAATATAGCACTTTTTGCCAATAATTCTACATTTGCTTATTTTTACATAATTTTGACTGATAAGGAAATTCTAGTTTTAACTTTTTTGTTGTAAAAAAAACTATGTATATTGTATCTGTATATAAAGCAATATAAATGTTGTAAAAGTTTTAGAAGCAAACTACAGACTAACAGGGAGATTCAATAAAAGTTCTTATCGTTACAAATGGTGCTAATTTTGCCCTAACCAATCAGATGTTAGCTTTCAAATGTTAAAGAAGATCTGATTGGTTGGGGCAAAATTTTTAACAATAAGAAACTTTTATTGAATCTCCCTGTTATTCCCATTACCGATAGGTAGACATTTTTTAAAATTGCTTAAAACAATGAAGGGAGAATTACGTTCTGGAGGAAACTACTCATGAAATCAAATTCTGTGTCGAAATTTATGGTTTTATGATGAAAACTTCATTGTTGAAATCAACTGGAATTTTATTCAGAATTGCAGTTTTGATGGGGAAATAGCTACATTTTAAAATTGATATAAAACAGTATTTTGTAAATCGGCCAAGTGATATTAATAGCTATAGATTTTTAGCTCTCTGTTTCAGTCTAAACTGACTTTTCCCCAGCACTGTGCATGCATATGCAGACAGGAGAAAAGACAGAGTGGAGAGTTAGTTCTGAGAGTGGCTCTCGAAAAAGTCAAGTATAACTTTTCCAAAATATTTACAATTACCAGCTCAGGGCATATGGATGGTAAAAAGGTAAAACACCTCTTCAGCTTTTCAAAATAATACAAAAAATTGAATGCACGTAACACTAGTTAAACAAATAAATTGTTAAATGGCATGACTTTTCAGTTATCTGCCACAACATCCAGGGGTATGACTACTAGAGGAGCAAGGGGTCCCCATCTTCTTATTTTTCCTTTGACAGATATAGCCTCCTCCCAGAAAACCCTAGTGGATAAAGCATGGATAGGGGCCCATCATAGTTATGCTGTGGGGCTCAGTGATGCTGTGGGGGTCAGTTGTTCTCAGTTATGCCACTGGCAACAACTGCTATTTTTTACCAGTTTATTACATGCATTTGTAACCAGATATTTAATGATAAATTCCATTATGTTCTGGCAAAGGTATCTGCCTCCTCCCTCTTTTATAAGCTTGAGCTTGTGTGGAGAAGACAGCAGTCAATAATTGGCTGTGATGTCACAGCTTTGATTGACTGCACGAAGGGAGGGGACAACTTTTCCAGAATCAGAACAATAATTATCCTTAAGCATGGTACACACCAGCACCTTTTTTTCTCCCGCCCAACCGTTTGGCTCTTCTGACCGGTAGCCAGGAGGAAGGACTGTCAGTCGCGGCAATAGTGGCTGCACGATCAGACTTGGTTTTCCACCTTGTCCGGTCGTCATTTCGTCCGATTCAGTAGCAAAAGTCTAGGGTCAAGGAACATATATATACTTTTACATAGGGTATGCCTTACAAAATGCTTGATAATGCCAATGATAACCCTTTCAGAAACTCCTCTCTTAGAAATCCTTGCACTTGCCCCTGAAACTTATTACATAGACACTGACAGGGGTGCTTATCCCTGGTACCAGTATTAGAATGAACTGAATGGAAAACTGTAGTGTTGTTGCTCCAGACCCTTCTTTTCAGGACATAACCAATGAGAAGACATGCTCTGCAAAAAGCCATTTTGCCAATTGGATAAATCCCAGACTTAGGAGGGGTGAAGCTTTGACAATACAGTTGTCATTGAAGTCTTATGTAACACCAAATAAACTATTTAATACAGCTGCCTACAGCAGAAATGAACCACAGTTTCAAAATGTGTCTGGTTTTATTTAAAAAATCCACGGATCTGGTAGTATTTTCGGAAATTTCCAAATGTTTGAACTTTTCAATCAAGATCAAAATCTCAAAAATTGTGGTTAAAAATCGGGATTTTTTTTTATTTCAATAAATTCTGTGAAACTGCTGATGGAACAAAACTCGCCACTCGCCAGTTTCAATCCTCTCTAGCCCACAATACTAACCACTGAGCTTACACACAATTACTATATACCTAGGTACAGAAAGGAACAAGGATGTACAGTATATATTGTAACAATATTGTTTTTACTATAAATACACTGGAAGAGGCTCAGGGCAGAAAATGTTTGTGTGTTTGCCAGCACTAGCATTAAGTGCTTGTTCAAAGTTACAAAAAGAAAAGAGTAGGAGCTGTCAGTGAGTCATCCGGTCCCTGCTTCTTCCTTGTCCCCCGGCATACGCAGGGGTGGAGATACCCTTTAAATTAAAGGGTATCTCCACCCCTGCGCATGTCAGAGGACAAGGAAGAAGCAGGGACCGGATGACTCACTGACAGCTCCTACTCTTTTCCTTTTGTAACTTTGGACAAGTACTGCAGGAGAACCATAAAGAGCAGAGGATTTTTTAACACTACACAGTGATGTGTTCAATTTTAGTTTTAGGGGTGGACATGCCCTTTAAAGCACAATTAGCTAATATGAGTGTATTAATAGTGTATCTGGTTGTAATAGCACAGGTATTGGAGTAGTGCACCTCACAATTGTCCCTACCAGGACCTGATTAATTTATTAATATTGTTTTTACTATAAAGAAGCATTGCACCTGTAACAAAGGTTTGAAAATGTTTAAATAATAAAATACTATATACATACCTACTGCATGCCTCATACTCTTATATGGCCATGGAAATATATATATTATAGAATATTATATTATAATTATAATAATCTCTCTCTCTCTCTCTCTCTCTATATATATATATATATATATTTCTGGTCTTATTAATCATTCAGTGATCTATTTAGCTGGGGGTGTGGATCCTCCTGTTATGAGACTTAAGGTTCATACACATGTGCGATCGCAGGTGCCAACCTGTGCCACACAATGTGTACTAATGGCCATTTTGGTCGATATTTGTGCCATGTATGGGCACTTAATAGTCCAAAATGGCCATTTGGTAAGGGATCGTTGCCCATACATGGCACGATTATTGTCCGAAACGGACGTTCGTACACATTGTGCGTCGCAGGTCGGCACCTGCGATCGCACATGCGTACAAACCTTTAGTGAACACATATACTGTTACCTATATCTATTTATCTTTATATGGCCATGGGACTCCTCTTTAACCTCTAATAATATCCTTATCTCCGTAATGGGGAACATTATTCATGCAGCAAAAAGTCTAGCTGCAAGTAATAGCAATTTTTACCTAGGGCCAACAACTGGACCCAAAGAAGTACCACTGGAGACTCCAAATTAGAAAGGAACATAATTATGTTACTGAGCACGCATGGAGACAATCGATGTAAAACAGGACAAACAGATTTGTCTAACTTCTGCAGTGACCTTTTTAAATCAGAATCTGACTAACAAAGGAAGCAAAGAAATATTTAAAGCATTACTGTTTATAATGTCACACCTAGTTACAACCCAGCCCCTTGAGTCCCTTAAGTCCCTTGAGTCTCAAGTCCAATCATTATTGAGCTGTGTCCTTTTTAATTGTAGTGGATTATGTGAAAGTCACATCAGCTAACACATAGAGGATCATGGAGTTGTGGTCAGACATCAAAGCTGAAAATAGATGTTATCAGTCGATTATTTTTCAGACATAGGCTTCACACCCAGAACTCTGGTTATCTGTTCCAAGTAGATAAGAACATAAATGTATAGGTAAGTAAATAATGTTGTAAGCTTCAGGAAAGGATCAGAAAAACACATTTCCTGTGGTAGCCTAAATCAAGTATTTTGAACAAGTATATCAGTAAGCCACTAAAATAAAATGCATAGGCCATTGCAAATACATGTATATTGTATTCTCAAAACATTGATGGAACAGGTAAATCCCATCACAAGGAAAATATAATGAAGCTATATTTAACGTAGGTGGAGCTCACCACTGATAACCCTTTCAGAAATCCCTTCCTTTGAGCTTGCATACTCATTTGTAATATGGATGCTAGTAACTAATCGGTAACTGATTGCTCTAAAAAATATTTCCAAATGCATGGTAAAAATGTCATAGTTAAAACTGCGATTTTGATGCAGATTTGATTTTTAATATGAAGAGTGAATGAAACTGAAAATATTTCCTTTTAGAAATTTTAAGGCAGCAATTGTAACATTTTGGTTTGCCATTCAGTATTTTATATGGAAAGGAACATATGAAATGGAAGGACTAGGTAGACTATAATGTTATAAAATAAAATAAACTAGTGGTCAAGCTTTATGACCTCCTCTCTCTTATTTTATACCAATTCATAAAAGTAATGGGTCTAAAACCTTTCCCACGTGACCAATAAAGTGAGCTGCAATCTCGAGGCGTTACACTATATATTAATTGATATACATCGATATATTAAAAATAAAATCTGGTGTACTTAGGGAAAAAAGCTTACATTTTCAACTAAATCTATCAATAAACATTGGGGCATATTTATAAAGAAACGATAATATCGCAAAAAAATTACCGCCGCACATCGCGGCCGCGAAAATAGCGCTATCGCCGTATTTATAACGGCGAGCGCTATTCCCGCGATACCTATCGCGGGCGTGATGTGCTGCGGTAATTTTAAGCCCCTTCGCGGGATACTGTATAGTATCGCCGGGAAGGGACTTAAAATCCCTTCCCGACGCCGCTCCTAAGGGGGAGGGGCATACGCCACCCCGCCCACACCCCCGCGGCGGTGACCACCCCGCCGCTTCCCAGCAGCCCCTCCAACCCGTTCCCCGCTCGCGGCAATTCGGAACGGGAGGCTAGGAGGGGCTGCCGGGAAGGGGCCGCAGCAGGTGTTCGCGACCACCGCCGCGCACCCCCTCCCCAGCAACCCCTCCAAGCCCCCGCCCCGGCCGCTCCCGGGGAGGGGACGGGAGGGAGCCGCTGGGGGGGTGGAGGCTCCCTCCAGCGGGGCCCTGAGAAGGGCCTTGGGGCTTAGGGGGTCCCGCAGCTCGAACCTTGCGGCACTGACAAGTGCCCTTGCGGCACTGACAAGTGCCTTTGGCGGGGGTCCGCAGCTGAAACCGGGACCCCCAGTGCGGCTCTTAAAAGAGCCCTTGGGCGACGTCTTCTTTCTTCCAGTCCCGGCGACACCAGCTCCGCCGAGGCCGCCGACCCCCGAGAGGTACCCCTGCGGCAGCCAGGGGTACCCCCGGCGGGCGCCGGCGACCTCAATGAGGCCGATGTTGCCGGCGTCTTGATCCGACGCGACGTCTTCGGGCTGGCGACACCAACCCCACTCAGGTCGCCGATGCCAGGCAGACTCACTGCGGCTGCCAGTGAGCCTGCTGGCACCGCCGGCCTCAGCGGAGCCGATGTTGCCAGCCGCTTCTTTCTTCTTCTTCAGCCATCTACTGCGATGGATCTGAGTCCGCGGGGAAAGCTCCTCTTTATATAGGTTTGCAGAAATCCCTAATCCGTTTCTGATTGGTCAATTTTTAATACTTGCTTTACATTAACCAATCAGATTTCTGGAAAGTTCTGAAATCTGATTGGTTAATGTAAAGCAAGTTATAAAAATGACCAATCAGAAAAGGTTATGGATTTCTGCAAACCATAATAAAGAGGAGCTTTCCGCCGAGGAACTCAGATGCCATCGCAGTAGAGGGTGAAGAAAGAAGCGGCTGGCAACATTGGCTCCACTGAGGCCGGCGGTGCCAGCGGGCTCACTGTCGGCCGCAGTGAGTCTGCCTGGCATCAGCGACCTGATTGGGGTTGGTGTCGCCAGCCCGAAGACGTCGCCCAAGGGCTCTTTTAAGAGCCGCACTGGGGGTCCGGTTCGAGCTGCGGGACCCCCGCCAAAGGCACTTGTCAGTGCCGCAAGGGCCCTTACAAGGGCCGGGGAGGGGGTCCTGTTTCGAGCTGCGGGACCCTAAGCCCCAAAGGGCTCTTGTTAGAGCGCGAAGGGCACTTGTAAGTGCCGCAAAGGCCCTGATAGGGCCGGGGAGGGGGGTCCCGGTTCGAAGGGCCTTTTGGGACCCGTTTCTGATTGGTCAATTTTTTAATACTTGCTTTACATTAACCAATCAGATTTCTGGAAAGTTCTGAAATCTGATTGGTTAATGTAAAGCAAGTATTAAAAATTGACCAATCGAAAACGGTTGGATTTCTGCAAACCTATAAAGAGGAGCTTTCCGCTGAGGAACTCAGATGCCATCGCAGTAGATGGCTGAAGAAAGAAGAAAGAAGCGGTGGCAACATTGGCTCCGCTGAGGCCGGCGGTGCCAGCGGGCTCACTGTCGGCCGCAGTGGAGTCTGCCTGGCATCGGCGAATGATTGGGGTTTGTCGCCAGCCCGAAGACGTCGCCCAAGGGCTCTTTTAAGAGCCGCACTGGGGGTCCCGGTTGAGCTGCGGGACCCCGCCAAAGGCACTTGTCAGTGCCGCAAGGGCCCTACAAGGGCCGGGGGGGGTCCTGTTTCGAGCTGCGGGACCCCTAAGCCCCAAGGGCTCTTGTTAGAGCCGCAGGGCACTTGTAAGTGCCGCAAAGGCCCTGATAGGGCCGGGGAGGGGGGTCCCGGTTCGAGCTGCGGGACCCCCTAAGCCAAAAGGCCCTTCTCAGGGCCCCGCTGGAGGGAGCCTCCACCCCCCCAGCGGCTCCCTCCCGTCCCCTCCCGGGAGCGGCCGGGGCGGGGGGCTTGGAGGGGTTGCTGGGGAGGGGGTGTGCGGCGGGTGGGCGCGACAACTGCTGCGGCCCCTTTCCGGCAGCCCCTCCTAGCCTCCCGTTCCGAGATTGCCGCGAGCGGGGAATGGGTTGGGAGGGGCTGCTGGGAAGCGGCGGCGGGTGGTTGCCGCTGCCGCCGCGGGGGGTGTGGGCGGGGTGGGCGTGTCTCCCGGGGCGGGTGCGACCACCCGCCGCGGGTTGCCTGCCCATCCCCGCCGTGAGAGGTTAGTATCGCGCCGCAGGAGGTTAGTATCGACTGACTTCGCCACCTTCAAGGTGGCGAAGTAAAACAGCCGATACTAGCCGAGCGAAACCAGTACCGCCGCTTTATAAATAGAAGCGGCGGTAACAGGTAAGTATCGCCGCGAAAGGTTAACACTTCGTTAACTTTTCGCGGCCGTTTTCGGACTTTTATAAATCGCGGAAAACGCGATTTATGCGTTAATGTCCGCGAAAACGGCCGCGAAAAGTTAACAAACCTTTATAAATATGCCCCTTTGTGTTCTTTTGTTATAGTGTCTAGAAAAATGTATGTGACAATAGTGAAGAAGTACAAGCAGAAATAATATTTTTATTATTTATTTACTAATTATTTTATTAACTTATGAAAAATTTTATTAAAGCTGCCTTACTATCAATAGCATATTTAGGAACAGTTATAAAGGGAATCCCCCATTCAGAGAAAACATAATTTTATAAGAGAATGTTTTTTGAAAGTCATAAAGCCACAAAGGGTTTGTAGTTATATCTAAAAGCATGTCATATGCCAGAGTACAGCATAAAATTGTAAATAAAGGCTGGTAGCACATATCAGCAGTAACTAAGATGAAAAATCAGTTTAAAAAAATTTTGCACACATCTATCCAGGTGTATCATTCGGGTCAATGCCTTCCAACTTCTCCAACCCAGCAGTTAATGAACACTTAACACAAAGTAAGAAGAGGAAGGGGATGCCAAACAGTACATCAGACTGCAAACAGTGCGTTTATTGCGGCATGTTTTAAACTCAATGTAGTTCGAAACATATCGCAATAAACGCCAAAAGAGATTACAATCCAAGCACATTTATTTGACACATAACACCTATCAGTATGTCTTTATGATTGTGGGGAAAACTGGACTGACCGGAAGAAACTTACACAAGCTTGTTTGTGAACTGGAAGGCTGACCCTTAAGTGCATGTTACATTATATGACACAATTTCTAAATATATTGACTAATGGGTAGTGAATTTTGGACTTGTGTGCATGTAGGGGTATTTAGACGTTTTAGCTGTCTTTAGCAATTTCTATGCTGTGATGGAGCACCAGGGGTCTATAACAACAGGAATTAGTTAATGCTATGCAATGGAGAGTGTGGTTCCCAGTCTAATATCTTGTGTAAATAATGTATATTTAAAATGTACCAAGCACACTATGATATGCAGTTAGTCCTTTGTCCACAAGATGGCTTAATGGGTAAAACTCCTGAGACTGCCTTTCGTAAACTCATTAGGAAGGTGCCTATTTGGCAATGCAGATGGATTGAGTTAAGTAAATGCTGATTGGCTGCTGGTTAAAGGTTGGTCATTTGCACTTCAAAGGGAATATGGGAATAAAAAGAGCTTTAGTCCACATGGAGAGAAGCACATATAGACAAAGCAAGAGCTGGGTACTGTACATGCTGAGGCAGTATCTTGTAGCTAAGAGCTGATTAACTCTATCCTGACCCTTAACTTGAGAGAAAGGGATACAGAAGGCTAGCCTGCAGGATGAAGAAGACTAGGGCTTGGCAGAAGGGAAAGCAAAGCAAGGAAGAACCAAGTTAGGACACATGCTTAGGCAGTGCCTAGCATCTCAGAGCTGTGATACACTACCCTGTCCCTTAGCTTGAGAGCAAGGGACCAAGGAGCCAGGAAGGCAGACGAAGACCAGCAGAAGCCAGCAGCAGCCCAGCAGTTTGGAGCCTTGGCAGTGGAGCCCAGAGATTCCAGGAACTGCTTTCCAAGGACAGTGCTTGCTTGGTAGGATAAGGTTGTGCTTGGTACTGGTGCACTATAATAAAGCTCCTTCAATTATAAAAGAGCTTGGTTTGCCTTATTTCCCACAACCTCACACAGGGCATCCTGTGACACATGCCAAAACTATGAAATTGTGACATTAAAATTAGGTTAAAATGGTTGTTAAACTGGTATTTCTATAGGGGGTTGTACATGGAGGTGGATAAGTGATTGAATGCCCTATATGCAGAGACATGCGGATAAAAAAAGGGGTTTGTGGGTTTGGGTTTTGTGCTCATTCTATATCATTTTCTAGTGTGTCCACAATAAATTATTTGTATTTTAATTACACCTATGTGATTGTGCCTTATGTGTGGGACTTTGGAAGCTCTTTGCTTTTGTTTGTTATTTGGATAAAAGAAGGGTCAGTGTGTAAGGGGGTGCACTGGTATTGTAACAGGAGGGATATGGGAAACTGGATTACTAGGGTTATTATAGGGGGCATGGGGTACAGGGAGTTTATGGGGGGCACAAGGGTCTGAGGTACAGGGTATAAAGTTGAGTTCAACTTCTAGAGTTGTCTACAGTAAATGGTTCCTAAAGTGAAACAATAATTTATCCAGCCCTGTTCTTTATACTCCATTGCTTATTTTCAGGGGGTTTTTTGGACTCACTATTTTAACCTGTTAGTTCAGGATTCAGGAGTTATGTTTGGAAGTGTGTAAAGGTTAATGTGAAAAATCAAATAAGAACAAACTTACACACCAACATAAACACATACACAAAAACATATATGCACTTACAGTCAAACATGCACACACAAAATTTCCACTGTGCACCGAGACACAACTTTTGATAATATAAAATTAAACATTTCCTACTCTAGTAAGCTAAAAAATGTAGTAACATCTTATGAATGGGTCAGCGACTTCATATTTTTTCAAGCAGTGTATTCAAGCAAGTTCCTTCAGCCTAAATCCTTCGAGTGAAGTAGTAATTCCAGTTATGCTATGCCATACCTGTAGATTCTGACTATCTTTCATTGAACCGAAGATTAAAATGTTCGGCTCGTTATTCAGTCCTTTAGAACCCATCATTTACTGATGAGTTCATGCTGTGACTAATGTATTTTCAGTCAAGCAGAATGATCTCTACCAGTTAAATTCCCTGTCTTTTCTTTTGATACCAGTTGTAATGGATAAAGTTGCTAAGGAATAAAGTTGTTAAGGATATTTCACATTTTAAATTTTACATGCTTGACTTGGCAAGAGAGTAAACCTTTTCAAAGAACTGTTAAAGTTTAGACGAACCGTTTTCCTTTTATTTCTTTTGGGGATACATTTTCAACACCTAAAATAACATGGCTGCATTTGAATAAATGCCTTTGCAGGGAATGTTTGGCAGTTTCAGTGTTATAAAAGGGAAATATAAAATATGATGCAATTATTGTGCATGAATAAAAGAGGACCTTGACCTGAAACTATGAGCTGTGCTGTGTGTAGGAAGAAAACTATTCAGAAGACCTAATTGCAGATATGCTGAGCATCAAGTCAAAAAAGGTCACTAACAATGCATTATTTGTGATAGCTTACAGTGGGTTGCTTTGATTCATATAATAGCAATGAGTGTAATGCCATCACTTACATAGTTGTCACCTATAATTAAATAGCAATCTCTCTAGACTAAAACAGCATAAGATTATTTTACCCAGATAAAGGAGAATATATTTACTGTAGGTATATTGTACGTGCAATTTGGATATGACATATCACCTGATATATTAATACAGTCTTATTGAGAAATAATGAGGCCTAAGGGTGATTTATGCAATCAAAAGTTTGTAAGACCAAGGAACTGTTCCCCGTCATTTGACATACTGTATATTGGCTGAGAAATGTGCTGTGTTCATCAGTCACACTTATTTTACCATGCAAATTGGGGGAAAAAACTACCTACATAAACCCTTACCAGTGATCTTAGAGGTTATGTAAGTAGATAGTATTCATTAGAGATGTTCGAAACTGTTTCGTTCCATTTTCAAGTTTCATTCCGTTTTTCCGAATTTTCGGAAAAAGTTACGATTTTCAAAAATAGTCTAATTTCGATTTTCGAAAATCATCTACTTTCAATTTTTGATGGTTGTCCAATTTAAATTTTCGCTAAAAACCAAAAATGAGAAAAATCCAGGTTCCATGAAATTCGGGAGTTCCGAAAGTTTTGTTAGGACTTCGAAACTCTCAGATTCGATTCGAAACTGGGTTCTATTCAAATCCACATTACATCTCTAGTATTTATGCCTTAAAATAATTTTGAATACTTGTGTAATATTAATAGGCGGTTATGCTTCAACATGGTGCACTTTTGGTTGGTAAAAATTATTTCCAGGTGTACTAGGCCCTGGTACATGGTTCACTAGTGGGGAACATGTTTTATTATTTATAAAATAATTAAGCACTTTATAATACACTTTCATTACACTTTGATGTTTATTTATAACATGTCTTTATTCAATGCACTTTTAAAATATATTTTATAATAGGAAGCTTTAATAACCACCTTTAATGTTTGCCTTTAATTGTTAATTAGAGTCACTGACATCACAGTCAAAATTACTGAATATAATCTCTATGTTAGATAAATGGGATTAAAGTCGGATCAAATATACCCAAACACTAACTACAATCGGAGCTAATAAACACACCTGTGTGGATAAGGGATCTGGGTGCTATTGCCCCGGACCCATTGCTACTTCCAGTACCATCAATGATTGGCCCATACTTCAACTTATAAACTGTTATTCGTGCTTATTAGTATAAATTTGATCGCATTGCGCGCTAAAGAGGAAGTTGGTGCGATACACCTTTCACTTTTTGGTAATTTATAATGATGCGATACGCACTAAAGGGGAAGTTGATGCAATATGCGCTACAGGGGAAATTGATGCGATATGCAATAAAGGAGTACTTGATGTGATACGCGCTAAAGGGGAAGTTGATGCGATACACTTTAAAGGGGAAGTTGGTGTGATACGTGTTAAAGGGAAAGTTGGTGTGATACGCGTTAAAGGGAAAGTTGATGTGACAACTTCCCCTTTAACAATGGGGTACTACACCTCACATTAATTTATTTTTTAGGGTAAATACCGAAAAATTATTTGCCCCTAATTTGGACATTTCGCAATATCCCCTTATTGCACAACAATAACTCCCTACTTTTAAAAGTACTGCAATCGACCAAAATTAATTTAAAAAGCTACACACTTACGCTAAATTGGCGGACACCTCTGCACCTAGGGTAACCAAAATAGTAAAATGCAAAACAGATACAGGAGTAGGAGGTGGACTTAAGAGGCAACACACAAGTGTTTGCAAAGAAGGCTATTTATTCAGCACACACTACATACTACACAATTTGTCACGTGTCCAAATATATATGACTTGACAAAGGTCCTGTCACACATAATAAATGTTTTTTATTAAGAAGATCCCATAAGTGCACCGTCCTTATGTTGGAGATCTATATATACAGGAAAAAGGCCTTTTTGATATTGCCCAATTGATATAAGCCTAATTATTTTAAAGTTAATCATGTATCATGGCTCCTATAGATAACATTATTGGTCATGGCAAACTGTTTGCTGCTACTAACGGTGATTTGTACTTGCTGACCACATGCTACTAGCGAATCGAGATGTCCGAACTTTGCAAAATCCGGTCCGCTAGAGGATCCGCGAATTTTTGAAAAAATTCGAAAATTCGAAAATCCGCGAGCGGACCCGTTAAAATTAAAAATACCTTTGAAATAACGAGATTTTTCGTATTTTCGAAAATTTCCGAAATTACGAGTTTTCACGTATTTTCGGGAATTTTTGAAATAACGAGTTTTCATGTATTTTCGAAAATATGTATTTTCGAAAATACAAGTAATCCTCGTAATTTCGAATATTTTCGAAAATACGTATGTAAGGAATTAAGAGAAATCCTTATACATTTTTCCCTTTTTTTTTGAAAATTTTCGAAAATACGTGAAAACTGGTAATTTAGAAAATTTTAGAAAATACGAAAAATCCGCGGATCGGAAGTTCAGAAGGCGGAAAATCCGGAAAAATCCGCCGTTCGCGAATGGGATAAATCCACGGCAGATCCGGGTTCGGATCCGCGAACCGGCCATCCCTACTAGCGAACAGTCAGTCAGGACAAAGTGATGATTAAAAATGAGAGAAAAATTATTTAATACATTTTCTGAAGTAAACCATATGGGCTTTGTGTAATTTCTTAGAAAATACACTATGGAAAATAAGGAATATTCTGGGGAGGGATAATTGCCTGTTGAATAATCCATACTTGCATGCTGCACCTCATTTTTTTCCCTGTCAAGTGTAAAAACCTACTTGACGATTTAGAGATATTAGTGACATTGTGTAAGCTCACAGTCATCCACTGGAGATTATCTACCAGCTAAATTAACTGTGACTTCTTGTGGAGAGACAAGTATACTAATGCAAAAGCACATTAGAAATCACCCGGTGCAAATAAGTTTTTTTTTTGTTTAGAATAATGTGGTAATTGAAAAATGCTACCACGCAAAGACATGGTTAATTAGCAATACTAGTTGTCTTTTGTGTAGTATTTCCTAGTAATGAGATCAGAACATTTGATAGTAGCCTAGGATCTACAAGGATCTTTAACAGTCAAAAATACAAAGAAAATCTGCTATTGTATATCTTGTGAGAGTTTAAGAAAGAAATGACTCTTGAGGGATGAAAGGAGGGCTGGTACATAAAGTCTATAAACACTTGCCCACATTGGTTCAGTCACTAGACAAGTTACTGAAATGTTTCTGTAATCCTGACTGTAACAGGCAAAATCTGGTTTCTCTGATACCTGTATAGAGGATTGTATAGGGACCGTAATGCAGCACAAAGCCGTGCATCTTACCTTTCCAGGTAATAAAGGTATAGGGTGCGCTTTTGGAATATTGGCTCTCCCTATGTGTGTATTCAGGATGGCTCTGCTACCAGTTCAATAAACTGGATTTGGTTTAAAGACATTTATTGCTCATTATGTATATGGGGAAGAAGCCATTACATACTTTTTATGTATTTGTTTAGCCAACATTTCATTGCCCGTATCCAAACACATCTACTTCTTTCTTTTTTATAATTGATCTATATTACATTATTTATACATAGCATATAAAGCACAAAAATGTCTAACTTTAAAACATAAATATTTTGGATAATCTAGAATCATGGGATTTTACATTGGGAACACAGTAAAGAAAAATACTTTCATGCACTTGTGGACACACATTAAATATTTTCAAAAGTCTGCTTGGTCACCAAGCTAATGAATTAAAATGCTTTCTTCATCGTGTTTCTTTCATGTAACTGCCAATCTTAGATGTCCCTTGTGCCTTAATCTTTTGTCTGTACCATCATTTCTGCCAACACCAGCTGGCCACACATGGGAGGTTTATGACAGCTGCCGAACTCAAATGCCAGGTTCTCAAATTGTATTTAGCTTCACTGTATGGAACATTGTTTTGTTAATTCTTTGACAAGTGTCATGCATGCTCAACTGTACAACTTCTAAGATTATATTAAAGAACCTCTAGACACTAGTGAATCTTTGTCCATCTGGGTAATATTCTTGTGATGCTAAGAAATTACAGAAATCATAAATTTTGTTAAATTTTTAATTACATATCTTCATTTCACTTTAAAGTGACATCTACCTTTATTTTAAGATAGTTTAATGAAAATAATAACGTACAATTAGGCCATATAAAAAGATGATTTCTATGTGTATTTCAAAGTAGCACCTTTCATTAAAGAGGAAGGCAACATCTTCTTTGCTTACCCCTTATTCTGGTCATACATTATAACACATTATATATTTGTTTTAATTATTGATATTAAACCACCTTGGCTGATATTAAGGTCTAATATGGATTGTAAACGAATGTTCTAGGCCTTATTATCAATCAAATTGTCCAATTAATTACCAATAGATCATTGTATGCAACCAGCTTTACTCAGAGGGTAAACTGCATAAGGTACGTTATCTCTGCAAAGGAATTCTTGGTGTGCAAAGTTGTGAGGTATAGTAGAAATGAGGACCTGTATTTATTAAATATCAAAGCCAGTGTGGTTTCTGCACATGAAGTATTCCCTATTTAGAAAACATTCACTTTTTTAATGCCATGCTTAAAAACATTTTAGAAATCATTTACACCAGGGAGCAATTTAGTGTGGGAAAAATTGCACTGTAATATTTGCTTTGCCAACGCACTACATGCAGTTTTATGCAGTAACACAGAACTACCATAGCATTAAATGACACTGGCATGCAACAATTCAGGGTGACATCACACTACATCACAAGTTTCCCCTGCAGTGTTTGTTCCCTGATGTGAATTAAATTTAACCTATATTACATTGAAGTAGGATTGGGGCTTTATATTACCATTTATAAAATAGTTTAAATGCCTCAAAAATCTTTCATTGCACTTGACACTTTGCAATGGAAGTAGTAAAAGTTCAGTGCATATGGTGGTAAACACTCCATGGTGGCTTTTCAAAATAGTGTCAAATTGGTCAGTACACACTGAACACCAATCTTTGTTATTTCAACAAAGCCTAACACATGCAGTGTTTTTTTCAGCAAAAGATATGATAGTGTAAAACTCACCCAGGCAAATCTTCTTTATTTTATTAATAGGACTAATATTTTAGTATTGCAGCTAACCAGTTACATTAATATGGAAACATACCGTAGGGCTGTGTAAGAAATAGTCATGTTAATGGAACACATTAATGGAACATTCCAGTAGAACATTCCATAAGTAAAAGAACCCATTTCTGGGCCATTCCCTATAGATGCATTTATGTTGATTTTCGTTTAATGCTATGAAAAAGGCCTTAACCATGATTAGCAAAAATTCTGGTAAAACTGAATGCAACAGATGGCAGAAAACTAGCGTTAAATAAAAAAAAGTCAAAAATAGTTCTGAAATTTCACCTTCTCTGCTTAATAAATATGCCTCTAAATTCAAAATGTACATGACCCCCCTTTAATGTTTGCAATATTTTTTGCAGCTCTGGTCTTGTAATTACCGACACTAGAGAGCAATTTCTCTTTTCGCCGTGATACCAGAATTAATACAATGAATGAGGTTAAGTTGTCAGTGATACTACCACTAGACATTCGCTGCAGCAATATCTTTCGTGGCGAAAACAAGCCATTTTGTGAAAAAGGGCTCTTTGCCATTGCAATGTCCTGCAATAGTGAAATGGCAAAAATATAGATCATTTATAAATATGCCCCTAATTGTTTAGAATGCAAGCTTTATGGTGCAGGGCCTGGTGGGAATAAATTAAATAAATGTAAAGTGCTGCAGAACATGTAGCTCTGATAATATATATATATATATATATATATATATAATATAAAAAATATATATATATATATATATATATATATATATATTATATATAAAACCATGTAGTATATCTGCACTCAGTCTTCAGTCTCCTTTGCTATGTATATATTTTATGTTGGGTGCTCAAGGAACACAGGTGCCTCAAATCTGTGCATACAATAAACCAAAATAAAGAGGTTCTGAGCACTCCTTCACACGAAAGTTTTATTTAACATTTTGGTGCTTCACAGAGCACATATATATAATATATTATATTATAATATATATATATACATAGAAAAGATAATCAATGCACATTCTAGGCCCCATATAATTTCATATTACCTGCACACTGGCATACTTTATAAACAAAGGGGTTTTAGTATACATTACTGTGATCACATGAATGAAAAGCCTTCCAACCACGTCAAGGTAACCCCAGTCTGGAAGGTCCTAAATGCTAACCTTTTTAAATGTCTTTTACTTCAATTACAATTAGAAAAGTTTGCACTTCTCATTCTTACACACTGGATCCATGGTATAGGACCTATATATATATATATATAGACTTCAGTAAAGTTCAGGAGCACTCCAGGATTTCTTCAAAATTATTTATTAAACATAGCACATAGTGGCAACGTTTCGGCTCTGTGCGTGGAGCCTTTATCAAGCCATATATATATATATAAACAATGGAATGCTTGCTGTACATTTACAGAATTATATAATGGATCAAACCTGTCTGGTGGTTTAGCTCCCCGTGTTATGGCAGCATTCTGGCATATTTATTTTCAGATTAAATATCAACCAAAATGGTTGGGCAAATCAGTTGTCCAAACAAAAATGCTTAGAGAGATAGACCTCTTTTCCCTGCTCTAGGTTTCAACAAAAAAAAGTAAATATTCTAGATCCTAACAGTGGTTAAATGTATAAATATCAGAAAACAATAACAAACTGAAAAGAGAAGTCAAATCTGACAGTTTCAGATTATTCCTCACAATGTGGGCCCCACAACCAGTATACTGTATGTTTAGGATTTTAAATGCTACTACCTGAAATACACTGGAATTTATGTTCTTCTTTTCATTTTTACATCATAGCTATCACATTTTACTTTTCTTACCCTTTAAGGTAATAGCTTCTTACTCCCTTTCATCCACTTTCTGGAACTGAAGTAACCTGTCATGCACCAACCACATTCCTTCATTCAGGAAAAAAAGATACATGTGTGCTAAGCCAAGCACTGAATGAAGCCTCTTTATTTTACTCAGCAGGGATCTAGAATTCAGGGGCAGGGATTTTGTCATTTTGTTGCCAATAGCTTTTGTTTGGAGAGCATCACAGACCTATGCTAATTAATGTTTAATTTGCTCTTGAAAACACAGTGGAATTTTATTAAGCTTGGATATGAATTTAAAATTGATACTGCTTTTGATCTTGGTGATGTCTTTTCCCCACTTTTAATAGTTCTTTTGGTGCTGTCATTTTCATCATCACAGCATCTACAAAAATCACATTTTCCCTGAACCAAAATTTAGCAGACGCCCATTCTCTATCTCTCTGAACATGTCGTATTTTGTTTATTTACATGGTTTTCTAATTGCCATTTTTATCCAGAGACTGCAGTCTAGACTAAATGTTCAGACTAGAATCTCCTCTTTGCCAATAGCATTTTCTAAATCACATGGCCAAAAAAAATACACTTTGCCTATGAAATTCTTTGTAATGCTTAGTAAAGTTTTAATCCATCTTTGAATCTTTTAGTAATAAATATTGTAATCCGTCTGTTATGTAGTTACAAGTAGAGCACGTCAAAGCCTCAGGATAAATTGTTCTAGTTTTCAAAAGTTTTTGATATTGATTTTCTCTTTAAAAATGAATATTTCTCTTATTTGTATTTGCCTTAGACAACCTATTTATTTATTTTAATGTATCCTCTCTGAACAGGATCCAGAGCTGGTGCGGAACATCTGCCGCTGGGTTAGGCAAGCTGTCAAAATTCCTTTCTTTGCCAAACTGACCCCAAATGTCACAGATGTTGTGAAAATTGCAATGGCTGCTCATGAAGGTAAATAAAATGCATTTCAATATGTGTATACCAATATGCTCACGTATCTTTTATGTCATTTCTCGTTTTGATTGCACTCTAGAGCACGACTTGTGTTTTACTGATTTTAATGCTGCAGAAATTGTTTGTATCCTCCTCTGCATCAGTGAGTTAAAATAACCCAGCCTGTCTGTAAATCATTTCTTTAACCTCATGGCTTGGGGTTTTGTCCTGAAACAAATCATAAGGTTAGATGGATGTTTTTTCTTTTTGTTAAAAATATAAAAGGCAAAGTGCAAGGAGGTAACCAAAAGTACTAAATAGAAGTAAAGGAACCCTTAGATCTCCTACTATGGCAAAGAATATCCTAGTAAGTGTATTAAGAAAATGACCTCAAATAAAATAAAAAATCTTCCATTTATTCAATTAAACACAGCACACAAACCCCCAGCAACCTCAAATAAAGAAGTGAAAAGAAGTCCTGTCTACAAATATGGTGATAAATTGTAATAATAAAAAAGAGCCATTTGTTATAATGCCGGATGCCTCTAAGGCAGCGTTTTTTAGATTTGTTGTAATTACATATATTTTATGTCCTTTACATTGAATATTGGAATACAAACTGATTATAATCTATGTACTGTAAAGTTACATTGCATTTACTGCACTGAAATGTTATCATAGTGTATATTTTACAACATACTGTAACAAAACACCTGATTTGTGGGTCGTGTTTGGGTAAAGTGAGTTTGAATAGGTTGTAGGTCAGCTTTGGGTAGAAATCTGCAGATGCCGGTTAGGTTAGTTAGCAGGTGTGGGTCAGGTTGCAGGACTGTTGAGTTTCCAGTGCGGGTCAGGTTGCTATTCTGACTATTTGGTCGGGCGAAGTTATAGAACCCACCTGCAAACCGGATAAGGTCGGGTAGGAGTAGACCCACGCAGGACTCTAATTCCTTAATACATAAACATCCAGGGGTGTAACTACCCGGGGAGCAGACCCTGCAGGGGCCCCCAATTTCTTATTTTCCCTAGGACAGATACAGCCTCCTACCAGAAAGCCACTTTCGATAAAAGGCCCCTGGACCAGTTTTGGTGCCCCCCAGGCACTCCACTGTCAACATCCCCTTTAAAACTAAAGAATGTGCTTTTTTAAACAAGTTTATCAAGCTTGTGCTTTTTGTGCACTTGTGTGCCATTTTTAGTGCATATAAGGAATGCATTACTATTTCTTATCTAATGTAGGAGCAGTATTAATTAATAAATATCAATGTGAAGTATTGAGAAGAGAGGAGTTTGCTATTTATCTTCAGTCTTTAAGAAATATCTAAAGGTCATGGATGAGGCCTAGTGGGTACAAGTGGAGGAGTGAAGATGGTAGCCCCATAGGACAACTATAAAGCCATGTATCTTCAATGTCATTAGTCTGATGTGAGTCAGCGCATTATGTATCATGCACTACGCAGTTTGTTTCTAGTGCATGTTGTTTTTTACTTTAGCTGCCCTTAGCAGGACCCATTTTGCCTTTCACTTTTATTGCATTGCTCTCTTATAACTTTAATACTAAATTCCAACCCGGATCTGACGCAGAACTCCAAAAGTTCCGACACTTGGTCCTTTACTTTAAAGCATAGCTACCCACATTCTTAGAGGAGCTGAAAAGTGGGCATAGTCTGTTTAGGCCAAGCACTGCCTAATCCAGTCATTGTGTCAAAAATGATTGCAAATCAAATTAAAATTAAATTTTTCTTTTAACTTCTTTAGCATTTGTATTCTCTATTTTAGATGTAAAGATTGTTGCAAGCAAGGGGTTGTTTATTTATTCAAGTTGGATTCTAAGATGCTGAAAAAGAGGTTCCAAAATAGACGGAAATTAAAATAGAAAATGAATCATGATGTGTGTCTTTTATATAATTTTTATAAATTTCATTTGTTCATTCACTGTTGGAATTAAGTGGAAAGTGTTACACTATTTTACATTTGTGATACAAATGGTCAATATATTTTTGTTTTACAGGGGGTGCAGATGGCGTTACAGCAACCAATACAGTTTCAGGCCTGATGGGACTAAAAGCAGATGCAACACCTTGGCCTGCAGTTGGAACAGGCAGAAGGACCACATATGGTGGTGTGTCTGGTAGGTTTTACCCCATTTGCTCAGAAATCTTCCTTGAAGGCTGTTTGAACCTCAGGAGGTACACGGCTGATGCTTGTATAACATGTTCCTGAAAAACCTACGTCTCTGTGCTTAATCCTGGTCAGTATGTTTATAATAGTCTTGACAGATGGTAGATATTGAGTGTGTTGCCCTTTCTTAATAGTGAAATGCAGCAGTATAGTACAAGAGAAAGATAACTAACAAATAGACTTAGTGTGACCTGCTCTATTTAAAGACTTTTTTCATGCTGAGACATGTCAGTCTAGATTTTCAACAGCATAATGCAAAGGGAAGTTGTGTGTATTGGAACCACTTTGCTTTACATTTTTTCCATGCTGGAAATATATGATAGTTACAAGGTTTGTTTTAGATTTAGAAGTTAAAAAAATAAGCTGTCTGGTGATAACAGATGGGTGAAATCACTCAAGTTTTATTTTGCAGAGGATTTTGCCAGAATTGTAGTAGGCAAAATTTCAAAATTATAATTATTTATTTTTAGGGTTAACAGAAAAATATGTTTACTAAATCATAAGATGGAATAATACCAACTGGCAAAATAATTTTTTAAGGGCATGTCCACCCCCAAAACTATAGTTTAACCCACTACTGGCCCCACTCTGTAGTGTAATAAAATTCTTACCTTACATCCCAGCTCCAAATGGCTGCCCTGCTATGCCCCTCCAAAGTCCCAAAAACTGTCCACCAGGAGCCTGGCAGAGTCCATAGTGGAGAATTTTGTCATGCGCACTGCAGCCCTCCATGCCTCCCTCTCCCACCCATTTTCCTCTCCCTCCTCCTAGCACAAAACCCATTTGCTGTAGTGTAGGGTTCCCTTCCCCAGCCCCAACAGCTATAGTTATATTTTCAGAAAGTCCTTTGATCTATACATATATTACCTCTCTCCTCCGACGTTCTGTGCAGCCTGAAGCCATGTCCATGATTGGCTGCCTCTTCCCCCCTCCTTCTTCCTCCCTCTCCCACCCGTTTTGCTCTCCCTTCCCCTAGCTACAAACCCCTTTGTTATATAGTAGGTCTTCCTCCCCCAGCCCCAACTGCTATAATAGGTTTTACAGAAACTCCCACAAACTCTACTTACCTTTTTAAAGGGGTGGACATGCCCTTTAAGTAATCATTAAGAATTACTTTCAGAATAAAAGGTTCACAGTAGCGAAAACCAAACATTTTCAGAAGTTTTTTCTTTACAATTCTATGTAAAATCACTGTAAAATTAGTGTGTGTGATGATTGAACTGCTGTATTACGTCTTCTCTTGTGGGATCACGGGGCATTGGGAATTTTACTGTTCTATCTCCTTTATATTGCATGCAGTATGGCTGTTTAGATTGAGGGTTAGGTTAAGGTTTTTCTCGTAAAGAAGAATGAAGCTTTAAATTGCTTTTACATTAGCAGGAAAGTGTGTCTTTACAGCTGGCCTTGTACTAAGAGTTGCTATGGTAGCATTGACTTTTTTAGAAACAATGCTGTGGAGATACAAACATTGCTAAATATTTTACATTACTGTATTTTATTGTAATTGGCTCTGGGACCTGGGAAATGATCCGGGGAACACTTCCCTGGGGGAGAAAAGCAAAAATACTTTTCCGTGGGCCTTTTTTCGGCAAAACCTTGAACAGCCCAATTTGAGAATCCTCTAATTTTCAAGGATTCTCGAATTCTGCCGTTTGAGCTGCGGGACCCCTTAAGCCCAAAGAGCACTTGTCAGTGCCACAAGGGCCCTCCAGGGGCCACAAGGGCACTTATAAGTGTCCCAGTTTCGAGCCGTGGGACCCCTTAAGCCCCAAAAGGCCCTTCCAAGGGCCACAATGGTTCTTCTAAGGGCTGCGGGAGGGCATCTTGGTTTGAGCCTTGTTACACCCGAATGTCTGGCTGTGGGAGTTTTGGCCGTTGGACAATCCTCAAATGGCCAAATTAATGGCCCACAGAAAACAAGAAGTAGTGAGTGTGTACGCTACCTCAGTTTTTTTTTGCTGTTCTTCCAACAGGAAAATGTTCCCCAGACCAGGGCAACAAAAGTTCTTTTAAGCACCTGGGAGGTGGTCCTAGGTTGAGCTGCGGGACCCCTAAACGTCTGGCCATTTGATAATCATTTGATTCAGCCGTCCGAGGATTACTGAAAAGGGCCCACGCAAAAAAAATGTGCACTACTTCCATTTTTTTGCTGTTCTTCCCACAGGGATGTGTTCCCCAGACCATTTCCCAGGTCCCAGAGTCATGTACAGTAAGTTACTGTATAATTTTTACAAAATTTTAAAAATTTCCTTGAGAATTTTAATTTTTTAAATTACTAGAATCTTTGAAAAATTTTGAACGCAGTTCACAAAAAAAAAGGAAAGTGGAATTCTGGAGAATCTGCAAGATTCAGCCATACCTATAACCTAAAATTTAAATTGTTACATTAGGAAATAAGCACAATTAATAATTTAATTTAAAAAAATGTGTTCAGGGACTAAGGAGGAAGGGAGGGTAGAAGTGGGTTAAATGAGAGCTAGATAATGAAGAAAGTGGCATGCAACCCTGTAACTATCACATGTTCTTTGGCACCATAAGAAAACTATTGTGTGTATAAAGTTTATTTAAAATGAAAAGTACTTGGGACAGGGATATAGGACATGTAATTTCTAACTTCCAATACTGTTTCTATGAGGAGCACCAGCCCAAAGAAAACTGATTCTGCCAATCTTCCTCCTGGCTTCAGCACTATCTTTAATACAGGTATAGTCCTAGATTAACCTGGCAAATCAAAATTGTTAGTGCTGTAGCCCCTCAACAAATAATATTGTGAGGTAGGAATAATCAATCCAACCTCCCTGCCCCTAGGTACTTTCCATTTTTAAACAGTTAATTTTTAGAGTATAGATCTCCTTTAAGGGTCTCACTGATAGGGCATCAAGTTGAATATATGGGGTTGTAAGGGCAATAGCTAATTTGCAATCAGATGATAATTAAAACCAATATTCTATATTTGTAACTAATATCAAGAACACATACAACTACATGTAGCACAAATAGGTAAAAGTATTAACAGAGTTATTCAATAACAAAGTTCTTGTTGTTTAAAACGGTGCTAATTTTGCCCCAACCAATCAGATGTTATTTAACATTTGAAAGCTAACATCTGATTGGTTGGGGCAAAATTAGAACCGTTTTAAACAATAAGAACTTTTATTGAATAACCCTGTAAGTATGTTAAAATCCACAATATGAAGAAACAGAGGACAAGTTTAAATGCGATAAGTTTAAATGCAACAATGTGGCAGACCAAAAGCGCAAAACAGCATAAGTTTAGCCTAAGTACATTACCATTATAACGAATGGTGTGGAGCTAGTTAAAAAGCAGCTAGAACTCATTTTGATCGTCGGACTTCATCAGTAGTAATGACCCATTTCTACTTTAGCTGTTATGATTCTTTCTACTGGTGGGTTCATGGAACCCATCAAGTAATATTTTGATGGTAGCTTTGACTGAGAAATTTGTTGACAAAACAAATAGTTTGAACCTGAAACCAGGTTTGACCTCAAACAACCGTATATCACTATTCAATAGAAAGGAGGACTGCAGAACTCATAGAATTACAGGTGATGTTAATGTTGCTATTTCCCAAAGTGAAACATGAACCCATTTAGACTTGTGTTGTATTGCTTAAAGGAGAACTAAACTTACATTTTTTTTAGCCCTAATGTGGAAGCTTTTTTCTTCCCAGAACATCAATACATTGAGAGTTTCTTTTCTCATAAGTTGCTTTTAGAAAATGTAAGTAATAGATTCTGTAACTAAGAAGACTTCCTTATTGTTGCCAGTATAACTTACAGCTCATGCAGGCTTCTAAGAGCTACACATCCAAACCCCAGTATTCACTGTCTCTATGCACAGTTTCTAGCTTACGTTTCTAGTGAAAGATAAACGGGGAGATTCAATAAAAGTTCTTATCGTTTAAAATGGTGCTAATTTTGCCCCAACCAATCAGAACTTATGTAACATTTGAAAGCTATCATCTGATGTTGATGACAAAGCTATTCATCTCTAGTAACGCAACATATAAATGCCATATATTAGTAACATACAGCCCACGAAGTCACAGGTTCAAATCCCCTGGCTTACTTATGAATCAATACATAAGTTTGCCTGAGTTTATTGCTACATGTACAAACTATATATACAGAAGCAGCTCTTTTTTTTATTTACAAACCAGCATAAATTGCTGACAGCCTTCCTGAAACAATGCAAAACTTATTTTACTGACATTTTTTCTAGCAAAAGATAAAGATTCTTAAAGGGCAGATGCAGGATAAAAAAAGTTGTATCTTACTTGACCAGGATCTCGCAATTCTTTAAAGGGACTTACTGTACCACGGATCTTAGTCTGGTAAGATGCAAGTTTCCTGTTCTGCATAGGGTCCAAGTGCTAATCTTAAGTTTGCCATTACTACATTGGCTACACCACGCTTTTTTCAAAAATTATTGAAAGAGTGTAGCAGTGAGGAATTAGGCTCTATAAGTAGTGATAGAATCATTTTTGCAAAGGTAACTATATTTAAATGTGTGTTGGGGTGGGGGAGGTGACATGCGCACGTACCTACGTACAATGGTGGGGTTGTTATGGAAAGATTCTATCTTTCTATCATTCTATCTTGTTTTGCTGGTCATCTTCTGAGGTGTAGTCAAACCAATTATTTTTAATAAACCAGAAACCTGTTTTTGTTGATATTGAGCCCTAACATAACTTCATTTTATACTGATTTAATTAATACAATAATAACCTATTTATGTTAATTATTTCTTTGTTCTATAGTCACATTTTTAACAGCAATTAATTGGTTAATAATAAAGTTAATAAATTTGTATTGGTAATTATTAGGAAATGTTTGCTGTAATCTGCATTGTAAAAAATCCCATCAAACTCTGTTACAGTGTTGTAGCATGAAGTGTTAAAAACCCTAAAAATAGAACTTTGACAGTGAGTTCCCCTTACCTGTCCAGGATATGTCACTGCTGTTCCTAAGTGCTTCATAGCAACAAAGGCAAAAGGAAAATGCCAATTTCCAGGTTTGAGAAAGAGCCATGTCTAAGCCTGACATTTCAGCAGTATAGCAGTTTATTAGATGCATAATTTTTCATCAGCGACGCAGCTGCCATCTTCATATGAGTTTTCTCCTCCTTGACAAGACAAGATTAAAGGTGTATTATCTAATTCAAGGGGGTATTATACGTAGTGTATAAAAAAAACTATTTGCAATTATACAAAATAAGCTAAATTTTAGGAAGAATTCATATCTTTTTTACAGCAATATGATTTTCTCTCATTAATGCACAATTAATTTATCACATAAAGGGGAGATGTAATATCGACTACAAACAAACAGAAATTTGTTAAACCCACGATTACAATGTATCATCGAGTGAGCATGGTTTTTACTCATACAGGGTTATTCAATAAAAGTTCTTTATTGATAATTGATGGTGATAATTTTGCCCCAACCAATCAGATGTTGGCTTTCAAGTGTTAAATAAGATCTGATTGGTTGGGGCAAAATTAGCACCATTTTTAATAATAAGAACTTCTATTGAATCTCCCTGATAGTTTACAGGGCCTGCAACGTTGTTTGTACTAACACAGACACCCAATACTACAGTACCTCTGTGCTCCTTACCTTTTGGGTGCCCACAATGCAATAAATCAGTGAATACTGCATCAGTAGGAAGAGGAGCACGGAGGGTAAATATTAAATCTCTCTAACAAGTATCTTAGAGCAGTGCAGAACAGTTTTACATTACAGTGTGAAAATTAACTTTTTTTTGTTTGCAAATGCAACCGTTTACATTGCTTTTCATTATTATGGATTGTTACATATAAATCTATAACTTTACAATTAGTATTTTCAAATAGTATTTATTCTGTAACTGAGGAAATGTGTAATTCAAATGGAAAATTGTTACATGAAAAGGATTGGGATTAGAAATTAGAGTTTAAAATGTCGTCAAAATGCGGGGTGTTTCTTTGGAGAACACTGCTTTTAAAACCATTGGTGTATTAACAGACATAGAAATGGGGGCCGATTTACCCAGACTCGATGGGCAAGTCGAGCTAACCGGTTCGCTACCAGTCAGCAGGATTTTAACTCCATATTAGAGTCAGATGCGTGGGTCAATGCAAACATCACGCGCATCTGATGCACGCGATTCAATATCACGTTTGTGCTAGTTTTAGCGCAGTATTTTAACGCCAGCAAATAGCGGTATTGAATAGTGAAAGGAGCATTTACCCAAGAGTTAATTTTTTTTTTTAAATATACAGAGAGCAGTAAGTAATGTAGACGTTTATAATCCCTATTCTTGCATTGCCATTCATTTGTCAGAAAATGGAACAAACTGAACTTAAGATGCATTAATTTGACCTGTGTGATTATGTTCCCTTTTTCTGTAGCAAACTTGTATTAATAGCAACTCGCCAAACCAATGCCTCATGTTGATGTCTAAGCATTGATTGCACTGTGGCTGTGAAACTAGCCTCTGATCATTTGATTTTCATCTTGTAAATTCTTGTTTCTATTCAGATACCACAGGTTAGGTCTATTGCGGCAGTTTATAGTGTAGCATATCAGATTAATTAAGCAGGATTTACAAAAAGCTGAATTTTAGTTCTGTCAAGATTTAAATTTTATGTTTAATATATTTTAAAGGCTAGACACTTAAATCTCTGGGGCTGTACCAAGCAGTGAGCTGTGAATTTAACCATAGGCTAACTGCTAATGATAAGGAAACGAGCACAGGTTGAAGCAGTGTAATACAGTTATTGGATTAGGCCATCAATCACTCTATTCCCAAAGGAACAGGCAAAAGACAAAATAGTGAAAAGGGAAATTATGTAAAGAAGGTCTGACTGGAATAAGATTCTCCACTATCTTTTGTTATTTCTGTGGTCTAAATTTATACACATCATGTTTGTTTTGTTAAAGGGTACATCACTGGGTACCTGAGTGGAGCTATGCAAATAAAAATATACTTCCATACATAAAAGGATAACTAGGATGTTGTGTCTTTAGAGATGATGAATATTTGAATAATTTAGACATACTATGACCAATTCAACCACACTCTGAGAAATATGATAAATTGATCTAATGCCGTCTTGTCATTCTAAAGTATAACTAACTTTGGCAACTTAAAAACGTGTTTTTAATACTTACAGGTTTCCTTGAGAACACCCTGACTAGCAATCACATGATTGCCATAACTGAAAAAAATATGTTTTCACCATAATATTTAAAGGACAGGTCTACTATTAAAACAAAAAAATGGTTACTTGTCAGATGCGTATACCTAATTCCAACCCATATATTCAGCACATTATTAGATGTATTACTAACCAAATATTTAAGGATAATTATTGCCCCCATTCTGGCAGAGGAATATGGCTCCTCCTTCAATCAAGGCTGTGACTGCTGGCTAGGGATGGTTTTAGGGTTCGTTTCAAACCTGGCTCTGACGGTTTTGAAGTTTAACAGAACTTTTGAAGATTTTCTAAACCGAAGCTTTGAATATTCGACAACATTAATTGGTTACTTGATACTGATTATTGAGTATTCAATCTCAAATATTGAAACCCATTGAGTTCTATTGGGTTTACTTTTGAATTTTATACTTTTCGAAACTTACTGGTTTTGAACATCTCTTCTGCCAACATCACAGCCAGTGACTGTTTATTCTCAGAAAGGGAGAGAATGGAGCAATACATTCAGTATCTGGCTAGAAATACTAGTTGGGATTATGGGCAAATAAATGATTAGTGATCATTTTTTTTAGGACATGCTTTTTAAAAGTATCTATTTTTTGTGTTGGTGACGTCTTTGAAACTGAATTAGCCTAGACATTTTGTGAAATAATTTGAGAAATGATGTAAATCCCTGTTATAGTTCATGGTTGGCTCCTGCTAAAATTCGCCTATCGGTCTCAAGGGTTGAGACTGATGCCAGCAACCCTGACCTTCTGTCTGTTTATCGACCAACCAACTGTTGTTTGCCAGTTTCCTCGTCCTTTCTTCAGGTGAACTCTCTCATTTCTCCAATTGGCTTCCTCAGTTTCTCACCTCTCTGCATTGTAGGTTCTGTTCCTTGGGGTCGCAACCAGGTGTCCCTGTACAGTGCAACATCCTCACCATCAGATGCTCTGGAGAAGACCTCAGGGACAATTAGTCTTCATGCCGGGTGGGGGGGTAGGGTTCAGTGCCATTTCTGTGGCCCTAACAATCCCTCACTCCCAATCCTCTTTAAACCCTCAATAAGCTAATTTCCAAGAAAGCAGAATAATATCAACCACTCTAGGTCAAGTTTATTTAGACCTAAAGAGAATAGCACCATCATCTGCTGCTTGATACTTTCCTCAATAACGCCATTTGTAGGAAGAGAGTTTTATTATGCAACTGAGCTGTAGTATAGGGAAAATGGGGGAAACCACCGATGTAAAGTTCCCTTATATATATGTAACACTTTTTAACACATTTAGAAATAGAATATACATAGAACCAAATATAATGCAGTCTCCAAACTTGCTAAAGAGCATGATAAAAGAGGTGCTGTGCAGTACATTTATTAATATAAAAAATACCATTTACTTTATACACATTGCCCTAATACACAGCAGTGCACCCTAATTATTCCACATAAAAAGTTAAAACATGTAGAGTACCATTGCACTTAAATATCATCAAGAGACAATCTGCATTTAACAGAAAACCATCATATATTCTAGCTGTGACCTAGATGAGCTGAGTAATTAAACAGGATACTTATGCAGTGAATTCTAGTTTAACCACTAGTTCAAAAAATAAGTAGTCTTAAAATAAGTAGTTTCAATCCAATGTTAGTGATTATTTGCAAAATCTGCAATGTAAGAACCAGTTATGCAGTTTAAAGAATCAACATTGTTTCAGAGTCTACCTTGAAAGGGGAAGTTCATTGCAAATGCATATGCTTTTAAGAAAAAAGAGCAGTGTTTTTCCATCCCTACGACCTTACCCTGCCCAATTAGCATTTTGTCTGGGTATAAATAAATGCTTCCAAAATACTGACTTCCTGTTTGCAGGAACCCCTAATAGAGACAGTTATGTTCTTGCCCTTGACCAACAATATGTCAACAATAGGTAATAGCGAGGGGTATTCAATTGATTTTTCAGAGAGAATATGTAGAATAACTGGAATACAAACTAAGAATTTAAAAAAATAATTATATTTTCCACTGAACTTTCCGTTTAAACCACCACTGCAGCATGATTTACCTCCGAAACAAAAGTCAGAATGCAAAAAAAAAAAAAATTTTCATTACTTGTATATGTTACAAGTATACAGATATTTAATGGTAGGTTCTATTTGTTTCTTGTAAAGGTATTTGCCTCCTCCCTTTGCTCATTGAGCTTGTTATAAGCTTGAGCATGTGCATAGAAGGCAGCAGGGGAAACAGCAATCACTCATTGCCTGTCAAGTCAGCAGTCACAGCCTTGATGGACTTGCATAAAGGGAAGATCCAGCTTACTATGCCAGAATGGGGACAATAATTTTCCTTAAATATCTGGTTAGTAATGCATCTAATAACAAGTTAAATATATCAGTTTGGGTTGGGGGTAGGTAACTGACAAGCATTTTATTGCTTCAAGGGTGGACGTGCCCTTTCAGCTGGTACACACCGTACAAATAAATTGACGTTCCTGTCATTACCAAAGTTATCACATCTTTATTAGATACGTGTGTGTAAAAAAAAACTGTTAACAAACAGCTGTCGGTAATTGGTAATGGCGATAGGTATGTGTGTAGCAGCCCAGAGTGGTCTTCCCTATACAAGAGTGTAACTCAAACCAAAAATTGTAATATGAGTGCCCCTCCTTCTGATCTCCTGGCAGAGAAATGTAACTTTCCTTTGGGTCTCTGCCAACACACCAGCTTGCAGACAGCATAATAAGCAATGATTGCCTGCTCACATCAATGAAATGCCAGTGGCACTTGAAAGAGGCACACACATACAAAAGGGTGTAAAGCTGGGTACACACAATGCAATATTTTGGCCCGATCAACTGATCATTCAGTGTATCGGTCGATTAGGCCAAAATAATTGCATGGATTTTCGGACACGACCAACCGTTCGTCCAAAATGGACAGTCGGACGCATCTGAAAACTATGGCCAATCGTGCACCCCGCACACTTGGTCGGGGTGAACTGATGACTGCGGCTACTTTACCCCAACCGGTCGGAAGTGCCTAACGGTCGGTCAGGAGGAAGAATCTCATCATGTGTACAGAGCTAAAGTCAGCGGAGGACAAAGGCTTACTTTATATTGGTGGCAATAATCTGAATGCAAGTAAGGATGGGTTTTGGGTTCATTTTGAACCCTGTTCCAATTTAAAACTGCGGTTTTGAAGTTCTGCAGAAATTTCAGAAACATAAACTTTTCAGAAATTTGAAAATTCAATTTATCGATTGTTTGAAATTGAATATTCTATAACAAACATTCAGGGAGATTCAATAAAAGTTCTTATCATTTAAAATGGTGCTAGTTTTGCCCCAACCAATCAGAACTTATTTAACATTTGAAAGCTAACATCTGATTGGTTGGGGCAAAACTAGCACCATTTTAAACGATAAGAACTTTTATTGAATAACCCTGATTGAATATTCTATAACAAACATTGAATATTTTATAACAATGATTGAATATTCTATTGCAAACATGAAATATTCTATTACAAACATGAAATATTCTATTGAAATATTAAATTACAAACATGAAATATTCTATTGAAATATTCTATTGCAAACATGAAATATTCTATTGCAAACATTGAATAGCTTATATCAAACATTTATAATTCTATAGTGAATGCAGAAAACAATCAGAATTTTGGCCCCTATTGACTTCAAATTCATGCCTTAGCCAATCACAGGGGCAGATGTGGGTCGAGCCCCTCCTGATTGACTTCTGTGTTTGGAAAAGACACAGGAGTTAAGCAGAAGGCGTTGGGGGAACGAAGGCAAGTAAGTAAGTACATTAGGGGACTGCAGGGAGTGCTATAAACCTTGTGAGGTCGTGGTAGTTTCCTTGCTTGATTTTAGATGAATGGTGAGTACTCAGGTGGGTCTGACTCACTAGTAACTAATTCTTCTTCCTTAACAGTATGGCTAAATATTTTGCACTTAACTGTTATACTGGGCGGGGTTTCTATAATGTATAGAGATGGCCGAACTTCATAAAGTTCGGGCCATTTTCGAACTTTCGAACTTCAGTGAAAGTTCGAATTCGGACCCATTAAAGTCAATGGGAGAGTGATAGTTCGAAAAGTTATGATGATTTAAAGCTAAACTAACAATGGTAACTTACTGTAAATGGCTGTGGCACCTGAGAAATGGTCTGGGGAACATGTCACTATCACCTAAACTTTTTTAAACACTTCTTAAACATGAGCGGGCAATTGTCGGGTTTTGCGAAAGCTACATTCAAGGGTTATGGCCAATTCGAGGGTTACTGAACGATACTTTTGAGGGTTAGCTAAAATTGAACCATAAATTTGAGGGGTACTGAAAACGAACAATACTTTCGATGTTTACCGGAAATCGAAGGCTTCAATCGAGGGTTAGCAAAAATGATCCATACATTTGAGGGTTACCAAAAATGAATAATATTTTCAAGGGTTAGCGAACAATACATTCTAGGGTTGATAATTATCAACCGAGTATGAAGAAACAAACTAGTTCGAACCCAAACTAGTTTGAATAGTTCGAGTTTGTCCAAAATCATAAAGTTTGGCTCGAACTGGGGTTGAGTTCGGTTTTGTGTTCATCACTAATAGTGTATAGTATACATTCATTGTCTAGCAAACCCCTCTTTGCATTAAATACAAGATATGCCAAAAGTAAAAGGCTTATTAGACATGATTTTTGTTTTGTTTTTTAACTTATAAATTTGTGCAATTCTGTTATGTATTATTTGTTGACAAAAACCTAAAACTGTACACTGTGGTTAAGGTGAGTTCTAATCAAAATATATATTTGTGGTATTCATTTAGATCAACTGGACTCAAAGTTTAGCTTCTGAAGACATATCGCTAGTCATCCAATTGTTTTTCTCTATTCAGAATGACTTGCATAAGAATGTGTCTCAATCAGCACATAACAGCCAGGTGTTAGCGACCTACTTAATGCAAGGTCTTGATTGCATTGTAGCTAAGAGGTGTCATCCCTCCCAGGGTAATGTGTCAAAACAGTATTGTACATGGCAGACAAATGGTGTCAATATGCACCTACCCCCTTCTATTTAGGCTTGGTTTCTTTATTTTGACATACAGTAAATGGCCTCCTTGTCACATTTTTTTGAACCAATCCTGTTCCTTGACCAAGATATTGACATTACAATTTTCAAGCGAATGTACTTTTTCCTTAAGATGCAGGTACATGGCTGACCCCTGACCGAGGAATTGTCTCTTCTGTGCTGGGCCATACATTGGTGCATTTGCTGTATTATCTTCCCCACATACAAATCAGAGCACTCTTCAGTGTACTGCACTGTAGCTCTTCTTGTGTTTCGGTATTGGGTATTTTGGATACACTAGTCGCTGCCTTGATGTGTTGTTGGATTTAATGCAGACAGAGATAGGGTGTCTGCTAAATTCTTCTTTATTTCCCTGACACCCCTACTAAACATGGGATGACTATGTTCTTTCTCCTGTCTTGCTTCGCCCCTTCACTGGTGGTATTCGTGTTCTTTTCTTCCCTTCTAATAGTTTAACTATAACAGTCTGGATATTCACAAGTTTTAAGGGCTCATCTGAGGTGTTTCATTTCCTAAGTCTTTTCTTCTGTACTAGTGGGATGTTCTCTGCTAGTTGTTGAAGCGAAATGTCTTCAAGAGCTAAAGTCCTGTTGATCTAACTAAATACCACAGATATACCATGATCTGGATGAACGAGAACCTGCACACGCAATCAAAGTATATGATTATTACATTGGACGATTTAGGTGCAAAAAGTCTTGATGACAAACAGTCCTGCCAAACTTTTAAAAACAATTTCTAACAATATAAAGCCTATTTTTTGCAACATATCAATAAAACATATATGTGCAAAACAAATATTTATACATTGCTTCCAAATTGTGTTTTATAAGATTTTTAGCAAAGACCCTTTTAGTGAGGGTTAGAGACTGATAAAGCAGACCCAATTGAATTTTTACAAGATAAACTGAATTTTTTATGGCAATACTGAACCTTTAATTAAGCTATAGGACAGTTTTAATATTGAATAGATTTTAGACTATTACAAAATAAAGGATATTTTTTATTTTTCCATTATGTAATAAACATAAAACAGTAGTGGCAGAAAACTGTTCTACCTCCGCATCCCCTCCCCACTCACACATGATATGGTCAAATTCATTTAAAAAGTAGATTTTTCAATTGCAATGTTGCAATTATTTAATACTGCTAGATAATGCATTTACATACCAATTTACACAAGTTAATACAATTTAATATGCTTATATCAACAGAAGAGAAGCTAAAGACTTTGCAGCGCAGATTAAAATCTTTATTTATTATAGACCATCTGGTTAACACTATTTTAATATAAATCAGCTCCACTGACAAAAAGCAAAAACATTTTAGTGTGCCATCTTATTCTTAAAGGAATCAAATTATTCAAATGAGCAACTTGGCCATAATCAACTGAATCATCCTTTTGAGATGGCTGGTTCAAGTCAAGCACTTTAAAGCTGCAGGCAATTTTATGCATCAGATTTATTTTTTTTGAGAAAGGAACATGCTTCCTCCTTTAACAGGAGTTCTTGCTGTTTTTGCTGAAAAGAGCATAATAAGAACATGATGTATACATGATTTTCCCCTCACCATTGTTTGCTGCTCATTTATACTTAACACACATTTTTCTATTATCAATGAAAATACATAGAATCTAAGACAGAGGCTTACCAGCATATAAAACACAGAGTCAAGGCAACATCAATGTGATACATCCTTAAAATACACATCCATTTAACAGTGTTTATATGTGTTTTATGATTTTTTATTGTCTTTTATCATGTATCCTCTCTATTCTTTCTCTAACCCTTTCTTCTAAATTAAATATTTCTACCTCTGCCCATCTTCTCCTTTCTCGTCTACTCGTTGTCTCTTTATTTCACTTCTCCATCCATCCTAATTTTTTACCCTCTTTTCTTTAAGTTCTTATCTTCTCTGTTTTGCTCTGAGCAGTATTATTCTTAGTTTGCCCCATTGTTATCCTGAAAAATACATTACTGGAAACCTCATCTTTATTTTTACTTTGAAATTGTTTTAAAAAATAAAACAAAGCAAATTAAATGATAGTTAATTATCTCATTTAGAACTAAATTGGTCTAGATTATGCTGTTTGAATGAATGTAACTGAGCAATTACAAACAATTTGCAAATCTCCAATAGGTTCATACAATCATTTTTCAAGCTATAGTATATCTACAATTGCTTGGATCAGAAGACAGAGTTCAAGGCAGATAGTTTAGGTTCATGCCAAAGACAGACTCAAAAGTATAAAAAGATCATGCTAAAGACAGGCAGGGGCAAGGTCCAGCATTACAGGTTTGTGCAAGCAAGCTTCTTGGGGGAAAGGCACAGTCTTAAATTTATGGTAGCAACCATTCAAAGTCACCAGGTTTGATAGGATTCTGAATTTTCTTAATTAAATTGTTAAGAACAGATCATTCCTGCTGTCAGGTATCTTAGTTTGACAGGTGAAATTCTATATGGGAGCAGCAGGGTAACCGTAGTTAGCAAAATAAATGGGAATTTTGAATTGTAGAATGACAATATTTAAGATGTATTGTAATAAATCCAGCCATAGAAAAAGAGAACCAATCCTCTTAAGAAAAAAAAAAATAGAACATAAAAACATGATTTCTTCTCTTGTCTCTCCATTGGTAACTAGAGATGGCCGGTTCGCGGACCCGAACCGGGATCCGCCGCGGATTTATCCCGTCCGCGAACGGCGGATTATTCCGGATTTTCCGCCTTGTAAATTCGAATTTTTGGGGATTATTTTCAAGACGGAGCAAGCCACATGACCCAAATTAGCCAATGGCAGCTAACATGATTACACGTTTTTACGGGAATCCTCGTTTTTCGGAGATCCGCGGGTTTACGGAGGTCCTTGTTTTTACGGAAATCCTCGTTTTTACGGAAATCCTCGTATTTTCAAAAAATACCGTTCTCGCTAGCGGACTGTAATTTTTAGGTATTGTAGGCATTAATACGTGTTTCTAAGGACATTACCCAGGTCCCTGAGTGATTAAGTGTACATTACCAAGGCTATTTAGACCACTTTTAATGCGGATTTTGCCGAACTTTCATTTTAATACGTTTTAACGGGTCCGCTCGCGGATTTTCGAATTTACGGATTTTTTTGAAAATCTGCGGATCCTCGCGCGGACCGGATTTTTCGAAGTTCGGACATCTCTATTAGGGATGGCATAGAACTCGAACTCGAACCCGAGTTCGAGCCGAACTGTTCGAGTTCGAACGGACCCGGACTTTTCGAACTATCTCGGACGCGGACTTTCGATGATTTATCGAATGTTTGAACGTTCGAACGTTCGAATCCGCGAGTAAAATTTACATGGTATCTAGGCGCGAACATCGAATCTGCGAGTAAAGTCTCCATTACAGCCTATAGGCGAGCATCGAATCTGTGAGTAAAATGTCCATGTTACCTCGAACGTTCGAATGCGAACGCTCGAAAGTAGCGCGCGTGAGAGTAAAATCGATTTTAGGAAAGTCCTGGATATTGGAACATGCTCCCCAGACCATTTCCCAGGTCCCACAGCCATTTACATTAAGTTACCATTAATATTTTAGTTGTATTTGACTCGAACTTTTCGAACTATTTGCCTCCCATAGACTTTAATGGGTCCGTTTTCGAACTTTCGAACTTTCGAACTTTTACAATAGTTCGAAAGTTCGAAAACGGACCGAACTTTCAATAGTTCGACCATCTCTAATCTCTATTGGTAACTGAAGAAGGAAATTGTACACAGAGAATTCTACAAAGTTCTTACCAAAACTGAACTCCCCAATCAGAAATGTTGTTATTGGGAAGCTTTAAATCATAATTACTTCTTAAATGAAAGTTTCAGGAGTCTGAGCAGCAGATGAAAATAGTCATCAACCAAAAAAAGTATTAAAACCTTTGAATGGGGGGAGTGGCCAGCAGTCCTGGTGATTAGAGATGTAATGTGGGTTCGAATAGAATTTGAGGGTTTCGAAGTCCCGACAAAACTTTCGGAACTCCCGAATTTCATGGAACCCGGATTTTTCGAATTTTCAGTTTTTATCAATTTTTTAAAAAAAAATTTAAATCAAAAGTAGATGATTTTCGGAACTCCCGAATTTCACGGAACCCGGATTTTTCGAATTTTCAGTTTTTATCAATTTTTTTTCAATTTTTTTAAATCAAAAGTAGACGATTTTCGAAAATAGACTATTTTCGAAACGCATATTTTCGAACTTTCGAAATTTTGAAAACGGAACGAAACTCAGCAGTTTTGAACATCTCTACTCTTCATCAGATGCATGTCCTGCTAGCTCTCCCTCAAGCTACCAGGGGAAAGCTACACAAACCGACCCAAACAGGTCCAACTCTTCAAAAACCTGCTACAACACAAGCAGATATGGGTAAGAACGAAAACGGAACCCAGAAAACCAAAACAAAGAAACTTACCCAAATCTTTCCCAGTGGCGCGAGTTCACACGAGACAATCCAAGATGGCGGCGCCCATAGAGACCACACCAACCGGAGCTCCAATTAAGGAAAAAAGCCTCACTGAACTTACCTGCAAAGAAACAACAGAAACAGTTATATCCAGCAATCCCTCCACACCAAGAGCCTCCAAAGAGGACGACAATATAAGCAGTGGTACTTACCATGAGGGAACAGAGTCCGGATCCAGTAAAAGACTGCATCAAGCCCAGAACAAGAACACCTGCAAAAAAGGTGAAATAATGATTGAAACCACCCCCATCAAAGATAAAGACACCAACCAAACGCTACATAACTTCCCTGTCACAGACTCTCCTGTGTCAGAGTCAATTTTAAAAGACTTATTGATCTTACAACATAAGACCTTTAAAATGGATGTATCAGAAATGGTGAATACCATTAAAAAAGACATTATGGAAATAGGTGAGCGCACATCACATATCGAAAACAAGGTGGCTGAATTTACCAACTCAATTTAATGAACTGGTTGACGCACACAACAATTTAGATGAAACAGTGTCCTTGATTAAAAACAAAATCACAGATCTGGAAGACAGATCAAGGAGGAATAACCTAAAGATCAGAGGGATTCCAGAATCTAATAAAAAGTCTGTGCCAATCACAGACGCGGCTGACAATTAAACACAATATGCATGGGTAATGTACACTTCGCTGCCAGGTGAGTTAAAGGGTCGCTCCTTCCTTCTGCTCCGTACCCAGCGGTATGGCAACTGCAAATAGTGGTATAAGGAAAGGGACGCCAGGCAGTGTAACTGCTGATCAAACTTTATTCCAACATGTTTCGGTCCACAAGCGGACCTTTATCACTTGATAAAGGTCTGCTTGTGGACCGAAACATGCCGGAATAAAGTTTGTTCAGCAGTTACACTGCATGGCGTCCCCTTCCTTATACCACTATTTGCAACACCTAAAAGACTCTCCAAATAAAGGAAAACTCCTTAAAGAATGGAACGCTATCTAGACAAAGACAGACATGGACTAGATGAGTAAAAATTATTCAGGTCTATTTTCAAGGAAGGCTCTCTACCCCATAACGAAATAAAACGAAAGATTTAATTCTTGTAACTTTGTTTCTGTATTATATTGATGTGTTTATGATTCAAATTAATACACCTTTGGGTCTAAATAGATAAAAAATGATTAAACAGTTGTGGAGATAAGTTTTGGAATATATAAGGTACTTCAACCTTGAAAATCTAAACTCCTATTTCCTTAACCAAATCCTTCATGGAAATAGATATAGATATGGTAAACCAATAAGGGTAAACCCATAAAATATGCATAACAGAATGGACAAGCTATCTGTCAGTTATTTGTTTCTATATATGTTTGCAGACTGAGTATGTTATGTACAAACAAGTTTAAATCTAGGTTAAGAGATAATTGCTCCCAGGAAAACTAAAACAAAAAAGAAAAGAATATATAGAATAGGAGTTTCTAAAGAGATAAAAAAAAAATGCAGAAAGGAGGAGTCGAGACCAGTTCCTTTTGAAGGAAGGCTCTTTACACCCCTAATGATTATAATAAATGTTTAGTATACTGCAAAGTTTTCATATGTTTTGATGCAAAGTTAATATATGTTTTTTTAAAATGATACAAAATGTTTGATCAAGTTTTGAATACAATTACTAAAATATCTAATGGTTCTATATCCCTGAAGAAGCAAACTCTTATTTTCTTCTTCCTTCCTGAAATAGAAACCAATAAGTATAGATAACACGGATTTGATATTTAAAATAAAGGTTAAACATTAAGAAATACGCACCTGGAATGACATGATGATACCTTAAATAAAGGTTTAGCCATGTTCTTTACTGGTTAAATTAAAGTTTAATATGAAAACTCTCTATATCCAGTACATTCCAGTACCTATCCCAACACATGAAGGTAATACAGGATCTATATATCAAAAGATTAAGAAAATGATCCGGTGTTTAAAAGGTCCAGGGATACAGCTTAACCCTAAAAAAAAGGTTACTAGTTAAAGCCTAACTGCTGACCTGTACAACAAGCAACAAGCTGTGGCAACACAGCCCTTTACCTAAACTAGTTGTCTAGATGACTAGAAACTGTATTTTAACCCTTAAGGGGTTCAAGTTAGTTTTAAAACTTAAAACAAAATATTCATAGTTATGTATTTGATTAATTTCATGTTTATGTTTAAAAATTTATTTATGTGCCTAGTTTCACTTGATACAAGTATCCAAACTCTAAATTCCGCCAATGTACCTTTAAACTCAAATTTAATCCCTATACATTCTAAAGTCCCTACCAGTCCAAACAATACACATCAGCCACCAAATAGCAAATTATGGTAATTAAAATACAATCATACAAAGTAAGAGGTCTAAACTCCCCCCAAAGACGATCCCTTCTGTGGAAAGAGCTATTAACAAATAAAATTGACATAGCATGCATTCAAGAAACACATCTGAAGAAATCATCAACTCATCTACTTAATCATAAAGCGTTTTCACACATCTTCCACTCAACAATAGACAAATTCGCTATCAACAGTTCAATAGCCTTGAAACTACATGAATTCCAAATTGACCCAAACGGAAGATTCATAATTTTATTTTGCTCCATCAACAACCAAAATATGGTAATTGCCAACATATACACTCCAAACAAGAAATAAATCAAATTTATTAAAAGAATAATTTCAAAAGTTAAAGAATACCATAAAAAAAACGATAATCTGCGGAGACTTTAACATCAAAAAAATACTCTACTTAGAAGAATTTAATATCAATCAACAAAAACCATGGAGATTGAACCCAATTATTCTCTCCAATGAGAATTCCAAAACAAAATGTATACAGTAATCGAAGAATATTTCAACTTTTTTTTTCAACAATTCCCAGAAATCAATGCCTTTAACATCTGGAATTCACATAAGGCAGTAAATAAAGGAACGTGTATACCACAGGCTTCTCAGTTAAACAAAGTCAGGAGACAAAAGAAACTCTCTATACTACAAAAAATAGGCATGCTTGAGAAAAAAAAAACAAAACCCCTCACAACAAACAACAAAAGATCTAAAGGAGACTAGAGAAAAACTACACTCCTTAAAGGAGAACTAAACTTCAGTTTTTCAGATCCTGATGTGAAAGTTTTTCTCCCCAGAACACCTACACGTTGAAAGATTCTTCTCTAGTTATTTGCATTTAGTAGATATGAGTAATAGATTCTGTAACAAAGGAGGCTTCCATCTTGTTGCCAGTACAACTCATAGCCCATGTTGGCTTCAAAGAGCCACGCCCCCTGACCCCAGCATTCACTGTCTCTGTGTGCAGAGTTTCTAGCATCTCTTTCTAGTGAAAGATAAAGCCTCTAAATGTACCTGTGATCACAGTTGAGTTGCTGGTGGCGCACCATGTAAATGCTGTGTGTTTAGAAACAATCAGACCAAGAAGTCGCAAGTTCAAATCCCCTAGCTTACTTATGAAACAATATAACATGGTCTACTGCCTGAGTTTAGTGCTTTTTTTGTTTGTTTCCATGTTTCTAGAAAAATATGAAGTTTCTACATATGTACAATCTTTATATATAGCAGCTCTGTTATTTATTTACCAACCAACATGAATTGCTGACAGTCTTCCAGTAGCAATACAAAATAGTGAACTGATTTTACTGACATTTACTTCTATTGATTGAGAGTTCACCTGTGGTGCGTTCTGCTAAAGTGCTGGGTTAGGAAAAAAATCAGACTATTGGGACACAGGTTCGATTCCCCCTGTTCCCTTTTTTTGTTTTTATTATGTGTCTAGCAAAAGATAAAGACTCTACATGTACTAGTCCATTACTTATTAGCCCTTGTGGCCTAGTGGTAGAAAGCTTTCTTCTTAGAAAGACACAGAATAGAAGTTTGCTGGTTCGATTCCCCATATGTACTTTTATTTTTTGCTGAAATGTTAAATGTTTGTTTCTTTAATCCATGCTAGCAAAGACATACACTGCAAAGATTACTTTTCTTTTTTGTATGTAAAGCATAGGAATTTATCATTGTTAGGGACAGGAGCATTTCTAATGTGTTTACACAAAAACTGCACTGGTCATCGTGTTCTGTGTCAGAGGGAGGGAACTCTGAGCTGTAACATGATTGGCTGTCAGCTTCCAGGAAGCAAGACTGCAGTTTCCTGTGAAGTGTCCAGCGGACACTTAGATGGGTGTTCCCAGATAAGGTGAATTATGGGAGCTGACCCTTAGTACACACAGGTTATTTTCATAAATCACCCAGCATCCACAGCAAAGGGAGACATGAGACACAGCTTGTTGTTCGTTTGTGAATGTGCTCTCTCTATTGGGACAATGTTGTCTTGGGACTTTAGTTCTCCTTTAAACCTATACTATTATGAAAGAATGATGCGGGCTGAAAGCATCCTTCTACACACAAGGAGGGTTAAAACATAGAGCAGTCAAAGCTAAAATTCCATTCATAATAGATAACAACAAAAAGATCATGAACCCACAATCCATAGCAGATCAATTCAGCACATATTACTATTAGTCTATACAACCTCAACCTCTCCAAAGATACAAATCAACCAAATCACAGATATAAGAACATTTTTAGATTCCATAAACCTACCATCCATATCGACTCAACAAAAAGAATATTTAGACAACCCAATCTCTCAAGAAAAAATATACAAAGCAATAAAAACCCTGAAACTCAACAAATCACCAGGAGAAGATGGATTTATAAACAAATATTATAAGATGTTCTCCCAACTCTTAACACCACACTAAATATGTTCAACCTAGCAATTGAGAAACAAACTTTCCCTCAAGAAATGCTGAAGGCAATTATTGTACCCATACTGAAACAAGGAAGACACCCCATTAACCTCTAGCTTTAGACTAATTTCTTTACTTGATCTTTAATGATCTGAAAATCTACTCCATGATCTTAGCAGGAAGGCTTAAGTACATATTACCACAATTAATACATCAAGACCAAGTAGGATTTATAATTAATAGACAATCTATATATAACACTAGAAGAATCATAGACTTGTTACAACAGGGAAAACAAAAAACATTACCTCATTATTTATAACCCTTGATGCCGAAAAGGCTTTTGACCGATTAAATTGGGAATACCTAAACCTAATTCTGAAAAAATTTAGCATACAGAACAACTTCCAAAAAGCCATCATGGCATGATATACCAATCCATCAGCAGTTGTTTACATCTCCAATATGATATCCACCCTATTCAACATAACCAACAAAACCAGACAAGGTTGCCCACTATCCCTCTCATTTTTGCTCTAGCAATGGAACCGTTAGGTGAAAAAATACCCTTAGATGTAAATATAACAAATATAACAGGAATCAAGATAAGATCCACTCAACACAAGATCGCACTATTTGCAGATGATGTAATGCTAATAGTAACGAACCCTGTAACTTCATTGATCCATATTCAAAACCATATTTCACAATTAAATATCCTACTACAAAATCAATGACAAGAAATCCCAAGTGCTTGGGGTGAATATCTCAGGTGCTCTTAAAATATTGATATCATCTAAATACTCCTACTCCTGGGAAACAAAAAATAATAATATATCTCGGAATAAAGATCTCCACAAACCTAGAAGATCTATTTAAACTAAACTTCATCCCACTACTTGAAAAAAAAGAATCCCAATACAGAAAATGGAGGCACCTCATTTTAATCCTGATGGAAAGAATTATGGCTACCAAGATGTTAACGCTTCCACAATACGTCTATACCAGTATACATACCAAACACATTTTTTGTTAAAGCACAGAAAGAGATCACCAAATTCATATGGGGAAAACCCAAAGCTAGAATAAATAATTATATAATGGCTAAACCATGAACAATAGGAGGCTTAGCCGTACCCATTTTAAAAGATTACTACCAAGCAACTGTATTAGATCAGATCAGATATTGGTGGAACAAAGAAAATAATTCTAAATTGTGGTGTGACATCGAAGAACAAATGTGCAACTGTACAGACTTCCAAAAAATCATGGGTGCATCACTACTGGGAGACCAATCCATAAACTTTGACTTCTCTATACCTAAAACATCAATACACATTTGGAGAAATGTTCATAAAAACCCTACACTACTAGCTCCACTCTACGAATACATACCTATAAACAGCTTGGAAATACTAATATCTGACTTTTACATCCAATGGGAATCCAACTTACTAATAACGATTGACCAACTATTCTCAAATGGAATCATAATCCCTTTCAATATTCTACAAAAGAAGTACCATTTGAATAAAAAAAGACATCTATAAACATGTGCAGGTAACCTCCTTTTATCTAAATCCAAAAAGAAATGGAAAACATCAACTGATTCAACGGAACTACAATTTGTAAATTCTAAAGTTCCTCCAAAAGTGGGAAGAGGACCTCGGGGAGGTATTCTCCATGGAACAATGGTCAGAAGCAGCAAATATTCCACTCCAACTTTCCAAATGCTGCCAACACTGGGAAACCGCAAAAAAACTTTCATTAAGATTCTATAGAACCCCAGTGGTGATGGCTAAATGGAATCCTCAATACTCACCAATGTGTTGGAGATGTGAAACATCATCAGGAAAGTTTTTTACCATATATTCTGGTCCTGCAATAAAATTAAGAAAACATGGTTTGAAATACAAAACTTTCTCTCATCCCTCTTCTAGAGTCAAATAAAGCTCACCCCAGAACATAGGTACATTATGTATTACTTTTACTTCTTGTTTACGATTATTTTTCATTATTATTCTTTATTGAATTTATATTATTTATATCATTTACCGTATATACTCGAGTATAAACCGAGGTTTTCAGGCTTAAAAAAACCCTGAAATCTTACATCGGTTATACTCGAGTCAATGTTTCCCCTACTTGTCCGGCGGCCGGCGATCCGCACATCCCCTCCACAGCCTCTGCGCATCCGGATGATGTCACTACCCGGCGCCGCAAAGTGAGAGGCACCAGGTAGTGACATCATCCGGATGCACAGAGGCTGTGGAGCGAGGATGCGGATCACACGGCCGCCGGACAAGTAGGAGAAACATTGACTTGCACAGGGACACACTTAAGTGGCAAAAACATACAAATACGAGTAAAACCTTCTTTATTTGTGCATACAGTAGCACAAATAAAGAAGGTTTTACTCTTATTTGTAAGTATTTGCAACTTAGATGTTTGAAAACTACAACTCCCAGCAATAAAGCATGATGGGAGTTGTAGTTTTCAAACATCTTAAGTGGCAAATACTTGCAAATAGGGGTAAATCCTCCTATATTTGTGCATACAGTATGCACAAATAAAGAAGGTTTTACTCTTATTTGTAAGTATTTGCAACTTAAGGTGTTTCAAAACTACAACTCCCAGCAATAAAGCATCTTTAGTGGCAAATACTACCCCCTCGGTTTATACTCGAGTCAGTGTGGTTTTCCTCCTTTTTTACCTACAACTAGGTACCTCGGTTTATACTCGGGACGGTTTATACTCGAGTATATAAGGTAACTTTTAAAATGTTGCTGTAAAATGAACATTAAGAAAGCAATCTGGTATATACACAATATATGACAGTAATATATTGAATTTGTATAATTTTATTCCTATTAAAACAAATAAAAAATAAATATTTGAATAAAAAAAAACTTTGTATAGTGTTAAATCAACAATAAAGTCCACAGAAATCAAACTTTACAGACAAAACGTAATGGGCAATGATCTCAAACCCCCTAAAGGTCTTTTTTTAACTATTTATTTTCTGCCACAGCTTATAAAGAAAATACATTTACTGCAATTGGAGAACACACTTGGCCAGCTGAAATTCCTTTTAAAAGGTGTAAACTCCAAAATGACCAGAAAGAGATAAATCACAGTTGGATTAAGGAAAGGAGGTTCTAACATTTTCAGAAATAAAATATATCCTGTTTGAACTATAGTCCATGTTTAAACAACTACTGTATAATATATATATACATATCATCATAGAAGATCAAAGCTTGGAGTGCAATTCATTTGGCCATATAGAGTACTATGTCAGGTAATGCTAATGCATCTCTTCCTCCTCTCTTAAACAGGGAAGTCAGTCTCCAGACACACATCCCTCACAACCACCAACTGCAAAATCAAATAAAAAGTTTGCCACAATTTATAGATAAATAAGTCTCATATACATATGAGTATGAATAACAAAAGGTATTTTCATAAAAGTACATTATTTTCCAAGCGGCAATTCCACAGTTTTTTCTGCATTTGTTTAAAGTACATCACATTTATAAACCAGTGGTATTACTGCCAGGAAGATGGAGCTGCTATAAGTGCTGTGCATCACATTTAACACCCCACATAAATGGGAATCAGAATTTATTAAGCAGCGATACTAAAAAAAGTTTCACTAGTATTGTCGCCAATCATCGCTTTGTTCAATAGCAAGTCTTTCACAACAATGTCTCTGTTGGGAGCCAATTGGGGTCCCAGTTTCAAGCAGCAGGACCCACGACAAAGATCCTCATTGTGGATGCAAAGGCTTTTGTTAGGGAGATGGGGTCATTGTTTTGAGCTGCATCCCACAAAAGGATCTCTTAAGCCCCAACATTGTTGCAGTGAAAAACAACCCATTTGTTTGTGCAATAAATTCGTAGCTCAAGTATATCGTGTAGACAGATTATTGGGTGGGGCCGGGTGTAACCTGGCGGTCTTGGTTCACATTGGTGCCAATGACAAAGTTAGAGGAGGAGGTGAGGTCCTTAAACAAGATTTCCGAGAGCTAGGGACCAAGTTAAAAGCAAGGACCTCCAGGGTAGTGTTTTCAGAAATACTACGGCAGCCACGTGCTAAGCCAGGGAGACAGCAGGAGCTTAGGAGCATTAATGCGTGGCTAAGAGGGTGGTGTAAGGAAGTAGGGTTTGGGTTTATTTAGAACTGGTCAGACTTTGCTGTAGGCTACAGGCTCTTTAGTAGGGATGGGTTGCACCTCACTGATGGTGGTGCAGCTGTTTTAGGGGAGAAGATGGCTAGAGGGTTGGAGGAGATTTTAAACTAGGTTTGGGGGGGAGGGTATAGCAGTCTCACTGGGATAAATAGCCCAGGAGGAAAACAGGGTGTAGATTGTCTGGTGGTGGGTGGAAAGGGGGGTGGGGCTAGCATAAGAGATAGGGAGGCATGTGTATTAAAGTGTACAAATAAATTACAGGATCATAATCTAAAATGTATGTTTGCAAATGCGAGAAGCCTGGCTGACAAAATGGCTGAATTGGAAATTATGGCATTGAATGAAAAGTATGATGTAATAGGTATAGCAGAAACGTGGTTGAACAGTTCTCATGACTGGGCTGTACATTTAGAAGGATATGCCTTGTTTAGGCAGGACAGAGAAAAAAGGAAAGGGGGAGGAGTATGTGTTTATGTTAAAAAAGAATTGAAGCCAAATTTAAAAGAAGAGATAACTGGCGATATGGATGTTAAAGTGAAGGCAATATGTGTGGAATTAGGCAACTGGAAAGGGGGTAGTGTCATTGTTGGTGTCTACTATAAGCCACCAAATGCTAGCAGAGAGGAGGTGAGTCAACTTCACTTGGCTCTGTGTTCAGTGAATCCCTGTTGGAAAGGGATTTTCAGTGGATAACAAACTTAAAGGTAGCAAGCAGTGCCAGGCAGTAACAGCCAGAGCCAGCATTGTATTGTCTTGTATAAAGAGAGGTATGGATTCAAGGGAGGAAAATTTAATTCTCCCTCTTTACAAAGCATTGGTAAGGCCTCATTTGGAATATGCAGTGCACTTTTGGAATTCTGTGTACAAAAAGGACATCTTTGAAATGGAAAGGGTTCAGAGAAGGGCAACTAAATTAATAAGGGGATTGGGGGAGCTTGAATATGAAGAAACACTGGAAAAGTTATAATTATGTACGCTGGAGAAAAGGCGCTTGCATGGGGATATGATTACTGTGTATAAATACATTAACGGGCCATACAATAAACTATCTGGGGCATTGTTCACCAATAGAACATGTTCGGAAAGGGTTTTTCACTGTGAGAATGGTAAAGCTATGGAACGGTCTTCCAGTTGACATTGTTATGGCAGTTTAAAAAAAAAAACTGGATGAGTTTGTGCAAACAAGGAATGTTGCCAGTTACTGGTATTGATACATAAAGTAGAGTTGATCCAGGGAAATTTCCGATTGCCACTTGGAGTCAGGAAGGAATTTTTTCCCCCTTCATAAATTTGGTGGGTTTTTTTTGCCTTCCTCTGGATCAACAGTTAGGCAGGAAATGAGGATATTGCTAAATGGGTTGGACTGGATGGACATATGTCTTTATTCAGCCTCAAATACTATATACTATATAATGTTGCTACTAATATTCAAAGAAAGGGGGGGTGTTGTGTCCAATTGGCGTCAAAGCGGCTGTTTGTCTAATCTACCGGGTTACCCCTTTGTAGGAATTTATTGCAATCCTGCCCTTCAATTGCATGTATTATCTCGTCATTCATCTCATGCTAGCGAATTCTGTTGATGAGCATTCTTAATGTGTCTGGATACAGATAGTTCACCATAATTAAATGGGCTTTTGTTTTTACCAACATTGGTAACATCACCACTTAAGGACACTCTAATAGACTGCCTGTGATTGGCCACCATTTGCCTGATTATCATACAGGCAGGTAATACAATACACAGGTGGGTGCTTAAACAAATATTCTTTGGTTTTTATTCTTTGTCCACTATGTGGATGGTAAAAGTCTGGGCCAGTAATCTTGAAACAATACCTTTAGGCAAAATTCAGGTACTTAAAGCATCCTGGCTTACCAAACAAAAGCCCAAATTAGGGGAGATATCTCTTTACTTTTTAAAATTAGTATGTACCAGAAAGCTACTGTACAAAGGGCATTTAGACTCTTCCATAAAAAGGGGCCCAGCTTCTTCATTTGAAATGTATTCCAACTTAAGTTAACAATCTCACAAAGCATTGTAATGGTTTTATTCATAATATCCCCAATAGTCTTTTATGGACTATATTATCAGGCAACAGGGACAATATCTGTTGTATTCAGTTAGATCAACTGGACTTAAAGTTTAGTTTCAAGAACTAAACTTTAAGTCCAGTTGATCTAACTGAATACAACAAATATACCTGATCTGGATGAATGAGAACGTTTACAAGCAATAGGAACAATAGTTCAGTCCTATAATAGTTCACATGCAACAGAATGAACGATGAGATTAGGGTTCTCTTGCAAAATTCTTAGTGCAGTTTCAGCTTTAGACAACTTACAGGGTTATTCAATAAAAGTTCTTATCGTTTAAAATGGTGCTAATTTTGCCCTAACCAATCAGATTTTACCTTTCAAATGTTAAATAAGATCTGATTGTTTGGGGCTAAATTAGCACCATTTTAAACGATAAGAACTTTTATTGAATCTCCCTATTCGATTATTCAGTATTACAACACCCCTTCACTAGGGACTTAAGGTCCTTCCTGACTATATTGACAAATACTTTCATGGCTGGGGCTACTTTAGGGGGCCAAAACCGATGTAATTTAAAATCTGAAAAAGTACCAGTTTTGGTTTTAAGATGCCTCTGAAATTAGAGTCCCCCAAAAAGTAATGAATATTTCAGCAATAAGGTGATACTTGTACACTACATTCCATATGTTAGGCAGGGAGGGCATCCTCCACCCCTTGAAGCCACATCTTTTTTGTCCAATCTTGGTCTCCTCTAAAAAGACGGCCCTAGCATTTTCGATCACAATCCCTGCCTTTGCACTTTCGATAAGTTGACTTACCGAACTTCATTGTCCATGGTTAGAAATCATCATTGCTGTCTACAATACATAACCATTAAGAATATCCCTTTGCTCTTGCCCAATTGCAGGCAAGATGGATGTGCCCAATGTGTCCTGACCCCTTCTCCCATCATAAAACAGAAGTAGGTACAAGCAGAGGTGCCCACTCACTTCAGTTTCACTTCACTTTTTCACGCCTCCTGTGATCCTGGGGGTTGAGGGGGCAATTGTGGTTATAAGTGTTACAATTGTGAACTTTCTTCTGGGGTGCAGGACTAATTTCCTCCCAAATCTGGTTCCAGAAACCTCAATGCTACCAAGTAACTGTTGATGCAGAACTGCTGAAATTTTAACTGTCCAAACCAGGATTCAACCTTAAACATTCGTTGTTTTGATACAGAATTTAGGTTTTAACTGCTTAAATTCTATGTTGAAACTTGGGACTGCTCCGTGAACTGATATTTACATATATATCTACCTCTTGTTATAGTAGTATTGCATGGGTCCAAGGTCTTCCACTTCCAGACAGAGAATAGCATATGATAGTCTCAAGAGAGTTGGAATCCTGGCATGATATGAATACTGACTCCAAATCCTTTGCACTGTGGACTTCTGACTGGTTTGTAAAATCATATTTGTCCACCTTGAAGGAGTTGGTTAGTTCAAATATCTCTTTGTTTTCACAGTCTACCTAAATTCCCTCCAGAATTAACTGACTCTAATTTACTTAGCAGGACCAAGTTCTCCCAGACACCTTCATTAAAATGCAGGTTCACTGTCTCCTTTAATGTGATGAGACTTATCTGTAGAGAAGTGTAGCCTGATAAAAAAAATGCATCTTTATTAACATATTTTTGTATATACAAAATGTATCAACTTAGCCTATATCTTTGTTTTGTAGGAAACCCAATTCAGAATACACATTTAATGATGGTACAGAGTTTGTGTTATAGTACAATCATCTCTCTCATGTCATACAAATATTTCATAAAATTGCAATGCTTTTTCCTTTGGAAATCGATGTTCTCATTCCAATTCGGCTGTCCAATTTTCTTTTGTATTGTTTTCACTTTATTGCAAATTAGTATGCACAAGAAGTTAAATTGACAGGTTATTGTGGTGCATAAATGCATTGGATTTTGAATTTTTACCTCTCTGTGTATATTTTTAATATAATTTCTTTGCTTGAGACATAGCAAAGGAAACCGAAAAAAGAGTTTATACTATGCAAGTGGTAAAAAGGCCTAAAGGAGAGCTTATCTTTGATCTGCCTTTGGAAAGTTAAGGCGGCAATATGGGGTGCCTTTGTTTCCCATTAAACTGATCTCACCAAGCTTTTTAACTGTTCTCACCCTTTTAACTGTTATATGTGCAGCACAGCTGCTGCTGGCGCAGTTAAAGAAGATGTGCAGCACATCCAGGAAGTGCAGAGTGATGACTGTTCCCAGTTGTGCTCCTTTAATTAGAAAAAAATTAGATCTTTGCCTTGGGCAGCAGAATCCTAGTAGTGGCAGAATAAACCCCAAAACAGGAGTTTAAAGGTTACCAGCTCCATGACGGAACACCAGTGAATGTTAAAGGTTAGTAGTATCTCTGAGATTCTTATAAAGCCCAAAGAAGCCACTTTAGGTGGTAAATAGAAATGGACTAAAACTCGAACTATTCGAGTTCGAATGGACTTGGATTTCTCGAACAATCCCGGACCCAAATTTTCTATATTTTCCGGACTTTCGATAATTATCGAATGTTCGAACGTTTGAGGCTCGCGAATATGCGAGTAAATATCGAATTCTCGAATCCGCGAGTAAAATGTCTATTATACCTATACGCGAGTAAATATCCAATTCTCGAATCCGCAAGTAAAACGTCCATTATACCTATACGTGAGTAAATATCAAATTCTCGAATCCGCGAGTAAAATGTCTATTATACCTATACACGAGTAAATATCGAATTATCGAATCCGCGAGTCGTTCATGGGATAAATATGGAATGTTCGAACACGAGAGCTCGAAAGTAGCACGCGTGAGAGTAAAATTGAGTTTTCAAAAGTCCTGGATATTCGAACATGTTCCCCAGACCATTTCCCAGGTCCCACAGCCATTTACATTTAGTTACCATTGATATCTTAATTGTATTTCATTCGAACTTTTCAAACTATTTGACTCCCATTGACTTAAATGGGTCCATTTTCGAACTTTCCATATAGTTTGAAAGTTCGAAGACGGACCAAACTTTTGAAAGTTCGGCTATCTCTAGTGGTAATCAATGTAAGCGAACTCTGTGTGTATAATGTAATTCTCAGAAAGCAAACTGTGATTATCTATAACCAGCAATTAAATCTAAAGAAAGTATATGCATTGCTTTAAGAAGTAACCTTTCCATTACACCTATATCTAGACACATTCTTTTATTTTATTATTCCACGAAACATCCACTCACCTAATAGAATCTATTATATACATTCATATATTATATACATTTTGCTTTAAAAGCAATTGAATTTAAAAAAAAAAAGGCTATCTTGCAGCAAAGGCGCCAGCATATCTTCCACGGTTTCTTGGATACATTTCAATTGTAGTTACAATCTAAATGTATGTAGTCAAATGCAACTATAATACAGCTACTATATATTAGTATCTAATCACTATTCTGAATAAAATTATTGTTGTATTTTGTTTCTTGCCAAAAAACACAGGTATCTATCTCCAAATCTTAAATACTGCGTATTAGTTTTAGGAATATTCCTAAGTGTTTCTAAAAATATTTCCCATATTTGGTTTGCAGTATGTGACCACATACAATGTTCTAAGCACAGCACAAAAATCTTACTTTAATCTCAATCTTAGTAAAAGAATCACAGCAAATTCTTTCATATTTTGTATTTAAGACTTTTTTCCTGGCAGCTAAATATTGACGAGCATGCTCCAGCAAGCAAGATCAAGCTTGTTGAATTAACACCACCTAAATCCCTGCCTTGACACAGTTGACCCAGGACAGAAATAGTTATTTTAAGAAATGTACCTTTTTGCTGCAGCAATTTACACTTTCAGTTACTATTAACTACAAGTTGTTATGTTTTTGTCAACTATTTCAACAACATAGTAGTTACTGTGAGCAAAATGGAACGAATACAGAAATAATGAAATAAGTAATTTTGGTTATGAGACCAAAATTATGAAAATAACATTCAATAATATCATTGAGTTGTACAATGTACAGGAGTATAAGAATATCCATTTGCTCTTGCCCACTTGCAGGCAAGATGGATGTGCCCAATGTGTCCTGACCCCTTCTCCCATCATAAAACAGAAGTAGGAAGTAGGTACAAGCACTTTTTCATGCCTCCCGTGATCCTGAGGGGGCAATTGTGGTTATAAGTGTTACAATTATGAACTTTCTTCTGGGGTTCAGGACTATTTTCCTCCCAAATCTGGTTCTAGGTAGAAACCACAATGCTACCAAGTAACTGTTGATGCAGAACTGCTAAAATTTTAACTGTCCAAACCAGGATTCAACCTTAAAAAAAAATTTTTTAGACAGAATTTAGGTTTTAACTGCTTAAATTCAATGTTGAAACTTGGGACTGCTCCGTGAACTGATCATCGAAAGGAACCCCGGTAGTTTTGTGCATCCCTATTTAGAGAAAAAATGCAAATGGCATAGTTCTAAAACTTCGCTCTGCTGCTCCTTCTTATATTTCTTCTCTAGTGTCCCCATATGTTCCTGCCCGTACCCTCTGCTCATTGGAGAACCAGCTCCTGTACAGACCCCCATTCGCACTGCTTCCTCTCGCATTAAACCTTTCTCTCTTGTGGCTCCCATCCTCTGGAATTCTATTTCTCTCTTTTTATGTCAAGAAAGCTCAATTAGCAGGTTTAAATCAATACTTACATCCTACTTATCTGGTAACCAGTAGAGATGGCAGAACTTTCGAAAGCACCTCAACTTCAAGTAATAAAACAGGTGAAAGTGCAGGATAAACTGCTCAAAACTGCATTAATTCCGTGGTAAACCGGCATGTTGCTGGCCACATGTATGTTACCCTTTCATGATTCACTTGCTAAACTCGAACCCAAACTTTAATAGTTCAGACAAACTCAAATTTTTTAGAACTTCCTGAACTACAAATTAGTTCGGGTTGTTCGAGCTTGCGGAATTATTGGTGATAATTATCGAAAATTAAAAAATTCTCGAGTTCTCGAATCAATAACCCTCAAAAACACCTTTCACAAACCCTGATTACAGCCATAATGCTTGAATATGGCATTTCTGCGATAACTCTCCAATGTTCCATTTGTCGATATCCCTCGAATGTAGAATTTTGTCCATAACCCTCAAATGTATCAATCGGTAACCGTTGAATGTAGTGTTCGTTCTCAATAACCCTCAAATGTAGTGTTTGATTTCAATAGCCCTTGAATGTAGTGTTCGATTTTGGTAACCCTCTAATGTAGTGTTTGATTTCAGTAACCCTCAAAAATTGTAACAGGGAGATTCAATAAAAGTTATTATTGTTAAAAATGGTTCTAATTTTGCCCTAACCAATCAGATGTTAGATTCCAAATGTTTAATAAGATCTGATTGGTTGGGGCAAAATTAGCACCATTTTTAACTATAAGAACTTTTATTGAATAACCTTGTTAATCGTTAAAAATGGTGCTAATTTTGCCCCAACCGAGCAGATCTTATTAAACATTTGTAGGGAGATTCACCCAGAGCCACAAATGCTCTGGGCAAATCTCAAGCCAGCTTTAGCTGGCGTTAAATACTTGCATGGTAACACCTGTGCAGCCTCTGGTAAATCGCTTTGCGCCGGTTGCGCAAGTGCCTCTTCCAGGATTTAAGACTGCGAGACTTAACATTGTGCTAACCGGTCGTAAATTTGATAGCGTGGGAAGAAAGGAGCGCTGCGCGGCTGCAGCGCTCCTCTGTGAATTGCCCTGTTGAAAGCTATCATCTAATTGGTTGGGGCAAAATTAGCACCATTTTTGAGTTTTGAGTTGAAATCGGGTTTGAAAGGTCTTTTCTTATGTGCAACCCCAGACTTAAAATTCCACACATTTACTGTAAATCAGCTTTCCACCCCTAAACCATAACTTTGAAAGTGTTAGTCACAAATAACTGTTATATTCAGACTTTAATGGAACTTAAATTCTACTTGTATCAATCCTGTTTATACAACAGAGGTCCACAGTATCTAAATATTAATAAGCATTATATTACCATGACATAAATTTTCCTCTATTTTTGGGGTTGATGCAATACATTTTTTTCCTTTTCCTTTTGACATTTTTTAAAATTAATTTTAAAGAGCTGCACTGCTACTGGTGAATAGCTTGTGGCAGCTGTCCGTGTGCCTCTTGCAATTGTCCTGCAGCAGCTGCAAGCTAGGGGTTTAAAGTCATGCTAATCATGAATTGGTTACCATGAGTCTTAAGGGTATGTACATAATCTCATCTTATATCTTTTTTACTAACTTCAAAGTTTTCATTTGGCTTGTTCATTTTTGTAAATAGTTTATTTTATCGAAATCTACATGCAGAAAGGCTGGTTGTTATTTATATTAGAAGCACAATGCCGGCTGCATTGATTTCAATGTAGTCATTCATCATAATAAACTACTAAATAGTCCTGTAATATGCAGATTTAATAAGTGTTTAGCCTCAATCTTTCACAAACTCCTTAAGATTATTTATTTATTCTAAAGTCTCCTAGATATTACATTCATTTTCAATCTACCCATATCTCACAAAAATGACTTTAATTCTGCCACAGCCTCTCACAGGCTGCATTCCATCAGCATACCCCTTAATATTACCTCCATTAATAGTTACATGTATAGAAACTACATAGTGCACAGCTGCAGATGGAGGATAGTGATGTGAACCTGATATTAGCACAGCTCTGTGCAATACCTTTCTCTATAGTGTACCTATCTAAAAGGAAATGAAACCTTCTATATCAGAAGGTGAATGAAAACTTGAGCAGATCAGTCGAGCTCCACATTTTTGTTAATTTCTCACTAACAAACTGACTTAGGTAGAATGAGAGCTAACATGAGATCTTATTGAAATCCTGTGGGAGGAGACTCCTTACTATATGATGAAGTTAAACTGGAAAAAGTGATTAAATCTATTTACAAATGACAGGAAAAAAACAAACAAAAGTTAGTAGAAAGACATAAGGTGAGTGGAAAAAAAGGTGCACATGTAACCAATTGCGGAAGTGGCTCTGGGTAAGTATGCTATTTGTGTGTAATTGATTTTCTTAGGCTACTTTCAGACGAACAGCAAATATCTGACTGGTACCACGATGTTGCCACTAGAGCAACATACATGTAGCGTTCCTCTAGCAGCAAATACTTTTGGAACTGCTCAGTTTCACCACTCGAGTGAAAGTAGCCTTCAGCATAGGACTAATTGCATTTCACCATATTGGAAAAACCAGTGTTGCCATGAAATTAAATTTCAAATTTCAGCCCATCTCTGTTAAGAAGCTGTCTATATTTAACCAGATAATTCCAAGAGATGGCTAAATGTAAGTGATGCAATTTAAAATATGAAGATCTTCTGCAACACCAGCAGCTTTATACTTCTTCCATTATTTCAATGCCTACAGTAGATAATAAATGGATATTCTTATTATTTCCATTTACTAAGAAACTGTCAATTTTGATACTACCTGAGGACTGTGAAAAGACCACTTACATTACAAGTTGCCAACCTGGATAGAGTAATTTCATAATTTGCATTGCCATCAAGTTATGATAGCTCATATTTTCTGAAACAAATCTGTTCAGTGAAAAAGTAGAGCAGCAGGTTAAAGACTTTTTTCTAGGTCAGAAAAAATACATTTATTTCTGTTGAAGGTAATTAAGCTACTGATTTCAGTCACACAGATAGAGTATTACAATCAGCATAATGGCTTTGATAAGAGTAAGACTTGAGATTTGCTTTATTTAGTGTTCTTTACTATTACCTTTTCCAGGGTGCCTTTCTTATTTAAAACTAAAAATGTTAGAAACCGGCTAATTTCGTTCCATTTTAGAATTTTCGGAGATTCTGTAACATTTTTAAAAGGCCACCCCAAAACTAAAATTTAATCCACTGACAGCCCTACTCTGTAGTGCTCCTTGTGGTTGTCCTGCAGTGCCTTCTAAAAGTCCAGAAAAGTGTAGAGTAGGAGTCTTCTTGTGTGTAAGCCATATATCTGCCCTTTCCCTGTCCTCCTATAGGTAATCTGGCATGAGCCCTCCCTCCATCCAGATCCATCAGTGCTGCAGATCCTCTTTTAAATAAAATAACTTTTTCTGTAGAGTAGGGGACCCCCTTGCACCCTAACCTCCATAGTATTAAGTTAAAAAGGTGCCCAGAAGTAGACTTACCAATCTTCATTCCTTCGGCTTTCTCAATAGCCGGCAGCTACGTCTGTGATTGTCTGATTCTCAGCCAATCACAGACACGGCTGCTGGTGTGTTCCCAGAAGTAACCTTAGAGGCAGTGGCCAAGGGATCGAAGGTTGGTAACTCAGTTTCTAGGCACTTTTTTAACTTATAAACATGGCGGTTGGGTTACAAGGTGATCCAATACCCTACTGCAAAAGTTATATTTTAAAATCTGATTATGCAAAAATTGACCTACAGAAGTTAATGGGGGAAAAAGCCAGAAAGTATGGGTAAATAAAGCATACTACTGTAGATGGCTCAGGCCAAGTGAGCGGCCGCCGGATTAATGACAAGGTAGGCATGACGGGTTATTGACAAGGCCACTACAAAAAATATAAAGAAAGGCTGTCCAGTCTCCCATACTTGCAAATAGGGGTAAAACCTCCTTTATTTGTGCATATAACAAACCAATAAAAAACAATATAGAATCAGAGGATGGTATCTATTGTTAAATATTGCCTTCTGATTCTGTATTGTTTTGAGGCTTTAGGGGTAATACCTCCTTTATTGGTGCATATAACAAACCTACCAAAAAGGTTGGTTTGTTATATGCACAAATGGAGGTTTTACCTCTATTTGCAAGTATGGGAGACTGGACAGCCCTTCTTTATATTTTTTGTAGTGGTCTACATTGAAGGCAGCGAGGTGGCCACTGCAGATGTTTGGGAACTACATCTCCCAGCAACTAAAGCATGCTGGGAGTAGTAGTTTCCAAACATCTGGAGTATCAAGTGATTGGGGTTTACTGTGTAGGATTTACTCTACATTTAAAGCTCAAGTAACTCAAAATAATATAGAATCAGGAGGATGGTATCTATTGTTAAAGATTGCCTTCTGATTTTGTATTGTTTTGAGGCTTTAGTTGCCCTCTAAATGGACAGCAGAATTCCCATACAGTAGTCCCTTACAGTAATAGCCATACTGGATTTGGCTATTACTGTATGGGACTACTGTATGGGGATTCTGCTGTCCATCCTCCTGATTCTATATTGTTTTGAGTTACTTGACCTTTAAATGTAGAGTAAATCCCACACAGTAAACCCCTGATTCCTTGCTACTCCAGATGTTTGGAAACTACTACTCCCAGCATGCTTTAGTTGCTGGAAGATGTAGTTTCCAAACATCTGCAGTGGCCACCTCGCTGCCTTCAATGTAGGCCACTACAAAAAATATAAAGAAGGGCTGTCCAGTCTCCCATACTTGCAAATAGGGGTAAAACCTCCTTTATTTGTGTATATAACAAACCAACCTTTTTGGTTGGTTTGTTATATGCACGAATAAAGGAGGTATTACCATTTATACCTCCTACTTATACCCTATATTTTTTACCCTCGGTTTATACTCAAATCAATCACTTTTACTCTTTTTTTTTTTTTTTTTTTAGGTAAAATTAGGTACCTCGGTTTATACTCTAGTATATACTGTAATTTTGTAACATTTTGTTAGTCTTCCAAACAGCTATGTTAATGCATTGTTAAAGAATAACTGTATTACCTCAATGCATTTTTTTTAAACTGCTTAAAAAAAAGAGTTAAGGTATCCAGCCCTCCCTATACATTTTTTTCCTGATTTTGAGCCTCTATTTGCCTTCAATTAGTCTTCAATTAGCCATGCTAAAGGGGGTGTAACGATTCTGTCTGCCTCTAACTGTCATTCAAAGCTAGAATGCGAGAAAACACTTCCACTCACCATTGATCAGCTTGATCAGCCAATGACAAGTGATATGTTAACGATGGCCCTGGGCCGTCTAGGAGGCGGGCTGTTAGCACTCATTTTTGCTGTGTGATATCTAACGGAGTGCAGCACGGTTGTAAATGAGAGTAAGGGATTTCAGCTGCTGGAAGTATGGACATGTAATGGGGGAGATGTTGTTTTTTGGGTATTGTTGTCCTTTAAAGACTTTGGGGTATATATATAAAGGAGTTCTATTTTCACGATTTCGCTAAAGCCAAAATTTGTTATGTCAAATATTGTTATTTTTGCAGTGTTTATAAAACAGATCATTTTTGCCATGGCGATATGTCGTTAATATTACTGCATTCATTGAGTATCAAGTTGGAAAAGAGAAATAGCACCATTTTGTCTACCAATATCTGTCCAGAGACATTTGCCATGACTGACAGTAATTCGTCCGAGGGAAACCATTTACTATTGACGAATAGTCTGTCAAGACGAAAAAATCCGTCCGTGTGTACCTAGCCTAAGTTCAAAAATGTAACTGACTTTTAACTGACTCAACTCCTACTGCTGCTGGTATGTGAGCCCTATTCAAGTCTATGGGGTAGATGCCAAATAAAGATTAGGCTTACAGGGGGTACTACCAGAAGCAGAGGATCTTGGGAGAGGGGAAAGAAGAAGCAGCATACCAAAACACATGAAAATATATAAATTCTGGTCCTAGTTTCAACAACAATTTTCTTTTATATATATATATATATATATATATATATATAGTGTGTGTGTATATATATATATATATATATATATATATATATATATATAGTAGGTTCTAAATTAAGTAGTGTAATTGTGTTTGAAAATTACAGTGAGCTGTCATATCGTGCAATCGGGATTCTTTTAATATTATGTTTAAAAGTGTCATTTTAAAGATCCATAATTGCTTCGTGTCTGGTACTTAACTGGTTTGGTAAGCAAATTTGTTTCAATTAATTTTCAGAATGAGTTTTCACCTTGTTCTTGATAGTGAGACAAAGTCGATTGATTTAGATTTTCCACAGTGGTTTTAGACTTGTTTTCATTTCTTAACATTTTCTGCTTGATTGAATGCTTGGATAAAGATACATTTAAACATACCAAGGCAGAGAAATGTTTTGTAATGACTGTATATGGAGTGTCTTCAATGTTTTATTTAATTTTACTCAAACAAGCAATAAGCAACGTGTTTAGCTACAGCTATTCATGCAGTTTACTCTTTCATGCTCCTGTTTTAACACAGAGAGATACAGGGTAGCTGATTGCACAAACTGTTTCTTTTTCTGGATAAACACGCTGGGCTTACCTGAGCCCAGTGCCTTGGAAAGGAGAGAGGTGGAGAGTGTAGGGCTTGAGTTTTTGCAGTTAAAGAGATGATAAATGAAGAAATAATTTTTTTTAAATCTCAATGTAAAAGAAAAAGCATATATTGTGAAATAGTAAGCTGCATTTACTTAAGAATTATATTCTATAACTAAGATGACTTCCATGTGGTTGTTAGTACAACTACCAGCCCATGTAGTTTTAAGAGCCTTGTGAGCATGAGCATCTGTTGGTCACACCACCTGACCCCAGTTTTTACTTTCTCTGTGCATAGAGTATTTTCTATACAGATCTCCCCACACTGGAAGCCCTGCAGTTATTAGCCAGCATAAATGGCATAAAAAACAGCCAACCAGGAACAATGCCAAATAGTAAAAATACTAAATAGATTTACTGCCTTTTTTATTTCCATTATATTCATGGGAAAAGATAAAGATTCTAAATGTACTGATGTTCTATGTATTAGCTCTTTACGGAACGTATTTAATGCTCTATTTTTAGCAAGATTACATGATGTTTATGTTTTATTGAAATTTTAATATTCTGATTTTTGTATCTATGCTAGCTAAGAAATAAACTGCAATTTTTACTTTTCTCTTTTGTATAAAATGCAAAGGAATGTGTAATATTCAGGGAGAGGTGTGTTAAATGTGTTTAAAAGTAAACTACTTTGAAATCCCTGTTATGTGAGAGAGAGAGGCAGGATCTCTGAGATGTAACATGATTGGCTGTCAGTTGGCAATGCTGTAGCTTTCTCTGAAGCGTAATATGTACACTTATAGTAGCTGGGCAGGACTTTCACTAAGAGGTGCATTTTATGGCAGCTGACCTCTAGTACATAAAGTTAATTTTCAAGAATCACTCAGCAGCCATAGAAAAGAAAGAGATGAGACAGCTTGTCGTATATTTGGGAATGTTCTCTGTTTATTGAAACAATATTGTCTGATGACTTTAAGAATGGTTATTAGCATATTGCATTACCACTTACCTTCCTCTTACACTTATCCCATTTGATACTCTAGATGACCAAGCAGTGCTGATTGATGTTAAACACTGCTACAAAGAACATTCTGCTACAAACAACATTTTTTAGTTATTTCGCAAAGGAACCCTGAATTGAGTTACCATTTTGGTTTTGATGGTAAAATGTTGACCTAAATTTTGCTATCAATATTCTGACAGCAAATTTTACCTGAATATCACGAATATCATGCCCTTCTGTGATAACACCAAAATTATTAGGCCATGCAGTTCATCATGAGAAAGTAATTTCACCTTTAAAAATTCACATTTGCTGCTTGTCATGCTCTAACCACCCTGTTGACTTAAAGAAAGATGAAAAAGTTTTAATGATACAGAAAAGCCAGGGCTACATTTAGATAAATATGTAGATAATATGTGTAAATAAATAGGCCTTAATGTAGAGCAGTTGTTTTCAGCAGCAATGCTAATTGAAGTTGTACAAGGGGGAGGGGTAAATGGGCACAGCCTATATGGGCAACGTGACATCAGTGCGTGCACTGATGTGTGAGTGTGTGACATCTCGTGACACCATGCTGTGCATGATGTGGTGAGAAGACGTCACACACCCACAAGTTTGTGCACACACTGACGTCACGTGGTAGGCGCACGGACCCAACGGAGAGTGCATTTTGCGGCCAAAGAAGGATATGCAGGAAAACTCGGAGGGGCAGAGCTAAACACTCTACAATACAAATACTAGATGTCAGCAACTTTACAACAGGAAGGGTAGGTTCTGGAGGGGCATAGAAAAAAAAAGGGCAAAAGTTTTTTTTAAAGATGCTGCTTCCAAATAAACTTAACTTTGTTTTACAACATACTTACCCTTTAATGATTACTGGATCGGATGCCCTGCATTATTTCCAATTAACTTTATAGATAACTTAACTAGATAACCAAACAAATAAATAACTATTAAACTAAATAAATAAATAAGAGAATCTACTATGAGGATGAAAATATAAATTAAACCTAAAGGATGCTTGTGAAGGTTCTCATTCATCCAGGTCATGGTATATCTGTTGTATTCAATTAGATCAACTGGACTTGAAATGTAGTTCTTGAAGACGTTTCGCTAGTCATCCGACTGGCTTTCTCAATTCAGAATGACTTGTACAAGAATCTGTGGCAATTCCGCTAGTCCTCCAACTAGCTTCCTCAATTCAGCATTGTATATGGCAGACAGTTGGTGTCTTTATTTTCACATAAATAGCCTCCTTAACACCTCTCTTGAAGGCTATTTATGTGAAAATAAAGAAACCAAGCCTAAATAGAGGGTGGGGGGTTCGACGCCAACTGTCTGCCATGTACAATGCTGTTTTGACACCTTACTCTGGGCGTTCCTATAACACCTCTTAGCCACTATCCAATCACGCCCTTAACACTTGGCTGTGATATGCTAATTGGGATTTTCCAGGGTACATAATTGCCAAGATTCTTGTACAAGTCATTCTGAATTGAGAAAGCCAGTCGGATGACTAGCGAAACGTCTTCAAGAACTACATTTCAAGTCCAGTTGATCTAATTGAATACAACAGATAAACCTAAAGGATCTTAAATTAACCTTAAACTAAATTTTGATAAAAAAAAAAATTCTTTGATTATTGGTTCATTATGCCTTATTTTCATATGATTTATGTTGATTTAATAGAAGTTATTTTAAATTTCAGTTCAAAGAAGTTTAACAATATACTATGCCCAACTGTGCCTAAGTATACTGCATGATGTTATTGTAAAGATGGTATTTACAAGACGGACACATGTAATGCAGCAATACAAAATGTTTAAAATATTTAATATATATAAATGTTTACACATAAATATGTACGTTACTGAAATGCCAATAAAAATTTGAATGATTAGAAAAAACTTTATAGATGCAACACTATACCAGTGCACAACACAGAGAAACCAGTGACTTATTTCTAGTTTTGGTCTAAATGCAGTTAAAATTATGATTACAAATATATGTTATAAGTTAATATGAAGGTATTAAACCAAATGGTAGAAACTCAAGCTAGCAAATATATCCTGCAAACTACCGTACTGTACATGTTTTTAATTATTTCTTTAAGTTTTACTTACCGAAGGCCTAAGAAGGCGCAAAACAATTATCGGAGGCCTGGAAATAAATACAACTTGAAATTATTCAGAATAATTTAAAAAAATTAACATCAATGCTGAAATAAAATTATTAGGCAGTAACGTTTTATACCTTATTTATAATCACAGATATTAAAAATGATCACATCATGTACAGTATATGAACAGCTTATGTCAGCCCAACAGTCTTTTTAATTAGTTCATACTATTTTGTCTTTACAAAAATATTACCCCTAAAAACAAAATGTCCAAAGACTATGCTGCACAAACTGTTTTTTTTTTCCTTCATTAAACCACTGTGTTATCTGGTAATTATTTCAACATAACACCACTGTACTATGAAAAGGAAAGGTGAATTAATGACATTTTCAAATGTCAGGGATTATCTTAACACCTTTATTACAGTTTATAAAAGTTGGTTCAGGGCATTCTAGTACAATTATTTCAACAAAATTGTCTCTTCGTATAAATTGCTAATTATCTGTGTATGACAGCATGAGACTGCTTCCAACAACCTGCGTGGATTTTAGGGTTTACAGCAGGTAAATTTAAAACTATCATAGCAGCAACATTTCCTATACAAGGATGTTATGGATATATTTGTAAAAAGCAATGTTGAAATTTAGCCTTCAGAAAGGTTTAATTCAAAAGGGAATTTCCTAATTGTAAACTCATTTTCTATACAGACATTTGACAAGCTAAAGCTGTACAAAAAAAAGTATGGCAATCAAGAAACTCCAAGTACAGAAAGCAGTCAAGAAACCTTTCCTTATGTTTTCTACTTTGATTAATCAACACAAAGAGGGCAACCTCACAAATGTTCTCTCAAACAGCATTCATTCTAAGCTGTTGTAGCTCTAATAGTCTGATTCTGTCCACCTCTATTCCAAGTGCTTACTCAGACTATAAGAGTAATGCTCAGAAAAATGCCTGTGACTCTAAAATATTGTATATTCCCAGTTGCTGAATAAAATAGGAGTAATTCATTATTTTAAAGGGAAACCAAGCTTTATTGTTTTTCTCTGATTTTTTATTTTTACTTATTTAGACTGTGCTCTTTAAGAGCTAGGAATGATTAACAACTTCTACCACTTTGGTTTTTGTCTTATACATGGTCTCCATTCTCTCTTCTTAATGCCATTTAATCTGTCATTGCCATTGAAGTTATAATAAGAGTTGGCCGAACTTCATAAAGTCCGGTCCGTTTTCGAAGTTCAAATTCTGACACATGGAAGTGAATGTGAGAGTGATAGTTCGAAAAGTCTGGGTGATTTACAGCTATACTAACAATGGTAACTTACTGTAATTGCTGTGGAACCTGGGAAATTGTATGGGGAACATGTCACTATCACCAAAACTTGCTAAAACACTTCTTAAACACGAGCGGGCAATTGTCAGGTTTTGTGCAAGCTAAATTCTAGGGTTTGGCCAATTCGAGGGTTACCGAACTATACTTTCGAGGTTTTCCAAAAATAGAATGATAAATTCGAGGGTTACCGATATCGTACAATACTTTCGAGGGTTAGCGAAAACAAACAATACTTTCGAGAGTTAGCGAACAATACATTCAAGGATTTGCGAACGGCTCGTAAATTCGATAATTCTCAAAACAGCGACGAAGAACGTTTGATCATTAGCGAAAGTCTGGAAAGTTCAAAAGTCAGAGAAATCCGGGTCAGGGATAGTTTGAGAAGTCCAAGTCCGTTCAGACCTGTTAAGTCTGACTCGAACTTGGGTTCGAGTTCTAGTCCATCTCTAGTTATAAAAAGTTTCCTCTGTTTCCTCCTCAAACACTTTGGAAGAATTTACCGCTAATTACTTAATCCTGTCAAAACATCACAATAACCTGGGAATTATATATATATATATATATATATATATATATATATATATATATATATATATATATGTATATATATATATAGTGAAACATTAGTCCATCATGTGTTTTCATCAATAAACATTCAATGGCACAGACTGCTTATTAGGTATTAGAGATGGACTAGAACTCAAACTGAACCCGAGTTCGAGCCGAACTATTTGAGTTTGAACGGACTCGGATTTCTCAAACTATCCTGGACCCGGATTCTCGATATTTTCCGGACTTTCTATAATTCTCGAATGTTCGAACGTTCAAGGCATGTCTATTATACCATTCCACAAGTTAATATCGAATTCTCGAATCCACAAGTAAAATGTCTATTATACCTATACGTGAGTAAAATGTCTATTATACCTATACGCAAGCAAATATCGAATTCTCGAATCCACAAGTAAAATGTCTATTATATCTATACGCGAGTTAATATCAAATCCGCAAGTAAAATGTCTATTATACCTATACATGAGTAAATATCGAATATCGAATCTGCAAGTAAAATGTCTATTATATCTATACACGAGTAAATATCGAATTCTCGAATCATGAGTTAAATGCCTATTATACCAAAATGTCTATTATACCAATACACAAGTAAATAACGAATTCTCGAATCAGCAAGTTGTTCATTGGATAATTAGCGAATGTTCGAACACGAGAGCTCGAAAGTAGCGCACGTGAGAGTAAAATCGAGTTTTCAAAAGTCCTGGATATTCAAACATGTTCCCCAAACCATTTCCCAGGTCCCACAGCCATTTACAGTAAGTTACCATTGATATTTTATTCGTATTTCATTTGAACTTTTCAAACTATTTGACTCCCATTGACTTTAATGGGTCTGTTTTCGAACTTTCGATATAATTCGAAAGTTTGAAAACGGACCAAACTTTCCAAAGTTCGACCATCTCTTTTAGGTATGTACTGGAGTTTTAACCAAACTTGGTTTCGGGTCGAAACTGTAATAGCAATATAGATAGATCTATTGAAACCAGTTTCGATATTGGAATTCTGAGGTTTCAATTTTGAATTTTAATTTCAACTGTCAAAATCAAAGACATTTCTGCAAACCCACCAGCAAAAGAACCCCCGGCGCGTGTAATGTTGATTACGAAATACAGTATATGTATATTGTTGTTCCCTTATATTGTGTTTCACGAAGTAGTTTACATACAGTACATGGATATTTCTAACAAATTTGTTTTTTTATTTAGAAAATAAGTTACATAAAGTTAAATAAATACAAATACTGATAATAGATATTTAAAGGGTAAAGCATCTGTATTACTACTAAAATGTCTACCTTAAAATTATCATGTGTTATCATGCATACTTTGAGATATATAAAAAAAATACAATTTTAATATGAGGAACTATAGCTACAATGCAAATGAGCCTGGATAGAGGCTTAAATTATAATGGGAGCAGCAGTGGAATATTATCTTATAATAATCACTCAGCTATGTAACTGAGTGATAATTTTAAGAAAATGTTCCACCACAGCTCCCATACTCTTCTGGCCATACACCCTTCTAACCTTATAATGTTTTTTAAAAAGTAAAACTGTCATTTTAAAAGTAGAAGAAACTGACCTTGGTATACTTTATTTTCCGAACCTCAGGTCAACCCAGCATTAATCCTCTGTAACTCAGTGGTAGTTTTTACCCCTCCATGCAGTCTGCAAGCAGGGAGCAAAGAGATGTGCCCCCTTAACTTATAGAAATGGCAGCTGCTGTCTTCCTCTCTCTCTCATTCTCTCCCTCTCTCCTTGCCCTGTATAAAAGCGTTTGACCTGCAGCCTCATGCTTTTATATGGTTAGAGAACTCCATGGTGATGTAATTTTCTTGTATTAAACTGTAAGGGGTGCATTATCCCTTATAATTCTTGATTAACAGATCTCTGATCACTTCTCACTCGCTTGTGCAATTCTTTCTATTTCTCCCATTGCCAGCTCTTCTACTACTAATGCAGTGTGCAAGCCTGAATGTTAGAGCTTTGTATAAAATCAAAGGAGCAGTAAGGGTGTGGTGAGATGCCAGCTGCTGCATGAGTGCAGGGGCAGCTTTTTGACAGCTCACCTGTTTCCATTCTTCTGAATTGCCCCACAGTTTTAGAGAGTTAAACTATAACATGTATTGTATTTTTACGTCTTTACTTACAGAAATACACAGCAAGGTCTTCACCATGTCAACTTGTCCCAAATTATCCTGTATTATATATTGTATTATGGAGTCAACAAAAAGAGCAAGGGGGGGTTAGCTTAAAATGATTTTGCAATATTGCTAAAATCAAGATGTTAAGGAAAGCATGTTTGCAATGTTAAAAATATTTGTCTTTTTCTGGAGTCTAGTTTTATATAATAAGGTAATTGCATTTTTTTTTAGGAAATGCAATCAGACCCATTGCACTTAGAGCTGTGTCTGCAATTGCTCGTGCTATTCCAGGATTTCCTATTTTAGCTACTGGCGGGATTGATTCAGCAGATAGTGGACTGCAGTTTCTTCACAGTGGAGCCTCTGTATTACAGGTATATTTTAACAAGTTTACCATTTATGTAAGCAGAAATGTGATCTTGCATCTTAAAAATATTTTGTATTGGGATAAAGGTAAGATTTTTTTTTTAAATATTCATATAGCATTATAAATGGCTTATTTCATTTTTTTACACAATGGTTTACACTTGGTATTGTAAGAGATAATTGCTTATTTATTATTAGAAATCAGATTCTGTGCACATTGCTAGAGTATATGCCAATTAAAGGAGAAATTTAAAAAGGCACTCTTAATTAGAGATGGCTGGTTCGCGAATTTGAACCTGGATCTACGAATCACGGATCTTGTGGATTTTCCAGAATTTTAATTTCCAAATTTTTTCCAAACTACCTGGGAGATGTAATAAAAGTTATTGTTAAAAATGGTGCTAATATTGCCCCGACCAATCAGATGTTAGCTTTTAAATTTTAAATAAGATCTGATTAGTTGGGGCAACATTAGCACCATTTTAAAGTATAAGAACTCTTATTGAATAATCCTGTACGTTCGAAAATTTTAGAAAAGTCGAGAAATTCAAATCCAGGATTTTTAAGGGAGGGGGGGGATTTCTGAAGAAGCACAGTAGGATTTCATGACTAGAGATGGACTAGACGTGAACCCGAGCTTTAACAGTTTAAAAAGACCCGAACTATTCTGGATTTTGAACTTCTGAACTTTTAATCACTATTGAATTTTCGATAATTTTCAAACAGTCGAATTGAGGTTCTTCGACTTTAGCACTCCAATCCCTATACAGAAAATAGACTTAGTGGAGCGTTCACCTACCACCTCCGTTAGCGGAACTCCACGTCAGCGGCCTTTAAACATGGTGCCGCAGTCCTTGAAGACATATACACTGCAAACAATGGGCTTCAAGATTTAAGGCTCGTACACACGCTCAATTTGCGAGTGAGCAACAACACTGACGGATGAGCGCTACACGTGGTGAACGGCCGTTCCGGCGAGAATAGTCCGTGTGTATGTGTTTGGTCGGGGTCATTCGCCAATCCGCCAGTCAGATCAACGAACGACCCCCGACTGAACACATACACACGGACGATTCTCGGACAAAATGTCTTTTCGTTGCGTGTATAACTCGGCCGTCGAGGGTTGTCGCTCGCGAATTGAGCATGTGTACGAACCTTTAGGGTTTTAAAACTTCACCTTTATTTGTAAGCAATTCTGATTGGATACATTAAAATTATTTCAGAAAGCATCTGATTGGTACACTAACCAATAAGATTCTTTTTCAATCAGAATTGGTTACAATCAGTTGGTTGAAAATGGAATGCGGAAGCTTGAAAAACAGTTAGGCAATTTGTTTTTTCATTCGGTAAGTTGTTTTTTTGTTAGGTAAGTTGTTTTTTATTAAAGTTCTGGATTTATGCACGTGTTCCCCGGACCATTTCCCAGGTCCCAGAGCCATTTACAGTAAGTTACCATTGCTATTTTACCTTCTATTTAGGAAAATATGTGCAAAATCCACGAATCCGCAGGTGGATTAGATTTTAGCAGTTTTGCCCATCTCTACTCTTAATATAAACATCCCTTTATTAGTGGGTACCATTGAGGACAGTTAATATGCTGCAAATATTCTCTGAACCTGCTGAAATTTGCTTGTATAAAATTATTCAAAGTGTTTTTGTTTCTACTTTATTCTTTTGTCTGTGCCACATGGGAGTTAAAATTATAGGGGGAGATTCAATATGGCCCTTTTCTGTCTAAAACCCATGTTAACCTGAAAAAAATTTGGGTTAACAGGGGTTTTGGATGGATTTTAGAGCACATCGCCATTTCCGAAAGTTTTTGGAAATAGCGCTGTGCTAACGATCCAAAACCCGTTGCATTAAGTTTTGCGCTACTTTGTATCGTGAAACTTAACGCTACGGCTTCTGGAGCATTAAAGTTCCGCTCCTTAAATTAGCCCGATCACGCGATGCAATAACTGACGTAATCTCGTTTACGTCAGTTATTGTATCGCGGGATCAGCTTAGGTAAGTAACGGGAGCAGCGATATTGAATCTCCCCGATAGTTCTTAAAAATGGACTTTCGGGTCAATAGGAATCTCATTTTATGGCTTTTACGTATTATTTTTTGAGACAGCTTTGATTCATAGGGACATATTTCATTTTATGGCTACTATCACTGTTTGTCACATATATCACTTGTATTCAACACTAATAGAAATACCCCATTTATTACAAAGAAATAAAGGGAATAAAAAAGGTTAAATAACATGCTTTAGAGTAGGATATAGATACATAAAAAAGGGGTTGCTTTATTAGTATACTTTTATAATTTCCCCTCGTAGCCTGTAAGCCTTTTGTGTTATTTTTTTATTGAACATTTTTTGGCATATAAAGGCTCATTCATTAAAAGTTCTTAACGTTAAAAATGGTGCTAATTTTGCCCTAACCAATCATATGTTAGCTTTTGTATATTAAGATCTGACTGTAAGATCTGATTGGTTGGAGCAAAATTAGCACCATTTTTAACGATAAGAACTTTTATTGAATGTCCCTGTTAATCTGTATAGTTTCTATATTTTTTCCTGCCATTTTAAATGATGGTGAATACATTTGTCTGTTCCCAGAGTAAACCATTTGTGGGCTTACACCTTTATTGCACCATCAAAGTTTAGCAAATCTACTATACTTACATCCACCTAAAAAATATATACCGTCATTTACTATTGCAGTTTTCCTAATTTCACACACAAAAATATGGCTAAAAATTGCCAGCCCAGATAGAATAAGCTTAACAGAGTATATGCTTATATTGAACTGGTCAAATATTAAGAAGTTATCATAATTAATAAAAAACACTTTTGAAATAAATTAAACCTCGCAGCTTGTTTTTCTAGAATGCACAGAGGTTTTTTCTGCATAGACACAGCATGATATTATGCAAATCATTCACTGTGGAAACAGGATAAACACCCATTAGCAAATTATACCTGAAGGACTGTGGTAGGGGAAGTGTTCATTTAGGGAATCATTGCAGATGGCTGGCTGAGTTTAAACTGTTTTCTGCAGGATAATATGGTGACTGAAAGACAATTACTGTAATTCTCTCCCAATAGCAAAACATTCAAAATACCTTTCCTTGTTTCACTCACACAGATGAAAGTCACTGAAAAAGAAAACCCTTGTTAAAAATGTTCTATGCATTGTGATTGACATTTGTCTGTTCACATTTATACTGTCCATATTCTAGTTTTCTTTAACTTTTGAATGTTCTGTTTTCTGAATTGTTCTAAATGCTGGTATTGTGGTGTTATTTTTTTCTGATGTGCAAGTGCTACAATGCAATCAGTATGTAATAGTGGGTGCAGTATAGCGTTAATACATACTGGAGTTATGTATTGCACAGATTCCAGGGTTGAGTCCAATCTGATATTTTAGTTACCACAGTGTGCGTTCCAAGGTTAAAATGGGTATGCACCTTTGTATGTCTGTATTCTGTTAAACCTTTAGGTCAGGTCATCCTGTTGACTTGGCTAATAAATAAGTTTTTTTTGTAAAGTTTTGGCATTTGTGGGTTTGTGTAAACTTATATGTGTGTTCTTAATAGTTATTATTTAGGCATTTTCATATAGATAATTGGTTAGTATGTCCAGAAGAAACAGAGGAAATAATGAATCTTGGGGGGGAAAAGACTAATTAAATGCCCTATCAAGGTTTTTGTTTATAAGAAATACTGGTTTACAGACAGTAAATTTCAAGGGCAAAACACACACATCGGTTTAGAGGAAGTAATAATATGGATGCAAAGTTCCCCAAGCTGCTGCTTTTTAATAACTGGAATGCAAAGTGCCTTGACTAAAAAAGCTACTTAGCTACTTGGGTGGTTTACTCATATGGAATTTTGTTTAGATGTTGCTTTCCAGATTTAGTTGCCCCCTCCTGATGCTGCAAAAACTCTGACACCAATATTGTAAAAATTTAGGGGGCTGTCAAAAAATGAATGGTCCTTATTTCCTCGTAGAAGGGAAGTATCTGACTAGCAAACACGCCCTGAAAATAACATTGTGGACAACAATGTAACAGAGTAGAGAAAGTAAATTGGCCAAACCTATACAGTATAAACCTACTACAAACACACTTTGCCTTAATTTATGCCATGAAAAATTAAAAAAACTCCAGCAAAAGAGCTGTTAGCTAAACTTCTCTTATAAGACATGATCTAATGACCCAATAAGCTGAATGAAATATTATTGGTATTATTTAACGTCTGTATGATATTATTGATATTATTGATATTATTTAATGTCTGTTGAAATCACTTATCTATTAGTTTCTAGAGAAACTAACATGAGCTAAAAATCCCTCTGCAGGCTCACCCTTTCTGTTGGACATGCATTCTATGTATAGGGAGCAGACCCATAATGTAAAGCAGGATTTTACTCTTTGCATGAAAACCTGCTTTACATGCCTGCATCCCCAAATTTTTTTTTTACACTAAAATAAGACTTGCGTATTAAAATATATTTTTTACTGTAAATTATAGTATCATATTCTGTAGTATTCTGTGATTGACAAAAGAGAATACTAGCTTCGGAAACAGGAGACAATATATAATAGCTGTGGCACACACATGCTAGTTCTTGGGATGGTAATTAATGTGCTATGTATTTATTATGCAAAGCCTAATTACTGTGCTGAGATCTTGCACATTGCAACAAAAAGGTCTGGGTGACACAACATTAGTTTAAATGTTGTTAATTGCAATATGCAAACTATTTGGTATGTGCATGCTCTTTCGAAAACCTTTCATATAATAAATACAAGAAAATTACAACTTGTTATAACTTCGATAATGCCATTATTGAAAACTAGCTATACGTATTCACTAATACATTTCCGTCTATTAATACTTAGTGTCATAAATCTATTCAGCTAAATCTGTAGTATTATCAAATTGAAAGGCATAATGCTGATGATATGACTATTGGCAGCAGCTGTACTTTTATAGAAAATTTGCCTTTTAAAATAAGTTTGTATTCATTTCTTTTGTTTAAAGATCAGCATTAGTTTCAAAAATGTGGAAATTTTATTTTTTTCTAGTCATTTGCAAGTGCCCATTTATCCAAACAATCACAGATTTAAAGCAATAGTGTTCAATTCCCATTAGAAATAATCTGTACCTATTTTTCAACTCCTTGTCTTGTTCTTCCACACCTATCTTGTTACCCAGCCATAATGGCATAGAGTTTTACGTAGTGCCTCCAAGACCAGTGCACCCTGTTTCAAGTGTTTCTATAACATGTCCAGACATTGATACTTGTGGCAATATTAGGCATGGTTATCGTTAATTTGTGCTACTGGCCTTTAACATACTTTACTGCGACCATAAATGTACATATGAGGTTGTACAATTACAATCACAGTTGTACAAACACAACGGTAGATTAACGATCTTGATCGTCATTGTACGATAACCCAAACAATGCAGTAGTCTACATGTGTTGTATGAATGACGTATATTTACAGCTACGTTGTACTTTTACGTTATTAAATATGGCCCTTGGATGACAGATTCTGAGCTATATCTTTTGTCATTAGTACATCTGTGACTTTATTACTTTTTTAAAAATACTATCTCTTACTTCATGTTTTAAAGAAGATCTCAAAACATTCAAAAATATGCATACATATGTACACATTTATTTCTTGTCAGTTTCTGTAGTTAGAACAGTTAAAGAAATAGTTCATTGCAAAAGTGAACTATTCTTTTAATGCATTGATTGAAGACCGGGAGGTTAAGGAGCTATGCCTTACCTCCCATTCTTTAATCAATGCCTGTGGAGCCAGGAACGAGAGAGAAGAAATTTACCTTTCGCACAATCCCCCGCGGCCACACAGACAGGTCTTGACCACTTTGTGTTTCTGTTCCACTAAACAGAACCAGAAAGCGGTCAGGAATTGCAGTGCTGCTGTGGTGGATCTTCTTTTTTTTACCAACATATGATCGCAAAATGAAATGTAACAAACGGGACCTCGCGATCGTATGTCAGCCACATAGAAGATGCAGAATGTGGTTTCTCCAAAATTGATTTTATGTCATGGATCGGTCTGCCAGGTAAGCTGTAATGTATGGGCACCTCTATTAGAAACATTTTTTAACATTTATCAGACAGTTTCTGTTCCTCATGGGCTCTCTTTACCTATCAATCTCTGTTTACACAAACATAAATAATTAAAAAATAGTAAATACAGCATTCCAACTGGAATCTTAAGAAACTATTTATTCACTCATACAACCTTTCCATATGGATGTTTGTTTGTCAGATAATGGAGTAGGAGCAATTCTATGTTAATGACATGAGAAAAGGGGGCATGCACACAGATTTAAACATTTCCTTATCCTCCCATTGAAAGCTTTCTATTTAGCAATATTTCATTTAAGGCAATTTGCAATGTCTATACTGATCATACAGATTTATTAACAATATTATTACCCATCACCTCTGAACTCCTCAAACTATTTTCTTACCTTTTACTGGTCTGCTGTCTATGTGTTGCTATATTAACAATTAGAGCCCTTTTCTCGTGCCCTTTTTTGTGAGGAATTTGGCATAAATGAGAGACACATTTTTATACACATATGCACTGTATGTGTCTTGGTGAACTTTTACCTTTTTAGGAAATTTAAAAGACTGCTCTATAGAGACAGTCTGGATGATTAATAAAAGATAAATGGATTTGTAAATGTCAATTTCCTCATATATAGAGGTCAAGGAATGTATGAGGTTATTACTCGATAAAGATGGCTACTGAAGAGGTCAAGCTTTCTTATTACTTCCTGTAAAGCACATATTGTTGACTGGATTGCTGCTAATAATAACATGTAAGTTTAATCTCAGGGAAAGAATATACTATATTCTATGTCAAATTAAGTTTTTACAAATTTTCTAAATTTCTAGAAATTTCTAAAATACTATTGTGCATTGAAACGTGTTCCCCGGGTCCCTGAGCCATGTATAATAAGTTACCATTGCTATTTATACATTAAATGATAAGTACAATATTTAAAAATATTTTTGCCATAATCTTTTTTCCCCTAAGCCCCTCCAGAGCCTACCTTTGTAGATTCAAAGTTGCTGACATCTTGTTTTTCCTTAGGTGAATGGCTAGCTCCGCCCCTCCCAAAATTTTCAGCTATCTCCTGATTCGTCAGTCTATATAAATATAAAAAGTAAATATAAAAACTGCTGCTTCCAATTGAGCACAACTTGATTTTACAGTACACTTATCCTTTAATCTTAGGTGTAACTAAGATGCAGATTTTTTAACTCCCAAATTTTCATAAAATCTGCGAATCAGTGAGCAATAGAATATAATCTTATAAAAAACTGCTACATGATGATTTGTTGCATTGCAACAGGAGTCAACTGAGCTTTGGGATCTGGCCACAATTAGCTTAATAATGGACCACTGCTGCACATACTCTAAACTTGTTGCTCGTTTTGATCATCAGCATCCAAAGTGTTCACATTGAATATACGTGTTATATTATGTGTTTGTGTGTGTGTGGGGTGCTACTATTTTTCAAAGTTTCTTGCCTTGTAAGGTGTTCTCTTGCTAAAGTGTACAATTTAAAGTTTGAAAAAATATTGGGATTTGATAATTGTATTTAGAAGGTTTTTTTCACATCTATGTTCATCCTGCACATTAAAAAATACTGCCTGATTTTATATCTCAGTAATTTATGTATTAGTAGTATTTATTAGCATATTTATTGACTTCCCCTTCATTATTGTAACCATAAATTAAACTTTAAAAATGGATTTCTTATATTCTGCATCTTATTTCAGCTATTGTGTATTATTATGTGCAGAGAAATTTAATAGAGAGATTGTGAAGCCTTTTTTCATGTATAACGATACACATGTAATTGTCTGTACCATACCTTATTCTACTTTTGTCTTATTGGTTTGTTTGATGTTTGAAGGGGTTTTGAGCTCTGAGATGCTTTTCAAAGATAATAATTACGAGGCAGATGTCGTCTATCTTGAGGAAATTAAAGATTGAGGCCATTGCTATAAAGCACATCTAAAAGAAAATATGTTGCAGAAAAAGCAATAAAAGAACAAAAAAGAAAAGCTAAACTAGCACATAGATGCATTAGGATTTAACAGTAGATCAATAAACTGTGGGGATTGCTTTATCAGTACAGCATTAATTAGCAGTGACAATGTACTGTCTATTCTGCTGCCTATCCAAAATAAAAATTGCAAGGGGAACCACAGATTTTCAACTGTAATGATGTAGAAAAATAAATTCTGAAAAATCATCTACTCGGAATACTTGCAGTTTAAAATAAATGGATAAATAATGGAACAAAATTATTACATCAGCATTTCAAAATTATATATTTTTTTGATACATAGCACTGGAAATTTTAAATGGAGCTCAGATCTGGCATAAATCTCAAGGAGGCCCACGTGAATCCCATTGTTAATCTGAGGCGATATTTTTATACTGATTGAGCATTTGATTTGGCCAAAAAACTGTTTTGCTGAATACCAACTATGTGTTTGGCTAGCTTTAGCTTGTGTTCTTTATTTCTGAGACAGTCCATACTGATTCAATGTGTCTGTACCTCCCCAGCTTGCTAACTGGTCAAGTAGTGAAAGATGCATAAATAAACTGTTTAAGCATACCTAGGTTGTACTTTTGTCTTCTTGTCTGAGAGTGTCGGGAGCTGTAAATGGAGCCTGCATTTTTAAAGACATTGCATTTTAAAGGTTTCCTACCTTTAAAATGAGCCATCAACCACACTCTATGTGTTCCACAGCCCAAGATATAAAGAAATTACTGACTAGAAAGTTAATGGGTGGGAGGCTGACATGTGACATCCCTAAGGCTGCTCCTCCACCTCACTGCCGGTGAGCACAGCCTCAGACTTCAGTGACAGGACAGGAGACAGGAAGACCCTCCCCCTCCCTGCTGTGTGAATATCAAAAACAGCCTTTTTAGGCAGAGTTCTCACTTACTCTCACTATTTTCACACAGTTTTCTGTAGGGCAGGGGTGTGTGTCTGAATGGCCCATGGCACCCGTGAGTTGGCGGGGCCACGTCACCCATGAGTGGGCTGGGCCACATGGGGCTGTAAGGGAAGGAGCCAAGGGTAGCTTGCAAATGGAGGGTCCATGGTTGGGAGGGACCAGGGGGCTTGCAAGGGGAGGAGGGCTGCATGGGGAGGAGGAGACACAGGGCAGATTGACTGTCATCCACTGACATAGTTTCAGAGCAGGAAGCAGGAAGTGCAGGGGACCTGGTGATGCTGCTGCCATATCACACAAAAAAATGTAAATATCTTCAAAACTATGCAAAATAAACATTGACAATAGGAAAAAATAGGTATAAAGTACCCAAAGTGTATCCCATTTAATACCCGTGGAATACCTCTTTAAATAGAACTATAAATGTCCAATGTAACCGACAAGAATAACTACTGTGATCTTGATACATTTTTTATTGCACAATACCCAAACCAAAACTATACACCAACTGACTAAAAAACAAACATCAGAGCAGGTTAAAAACACAAAGTGTACATGTGGCAAACTTCATAAACATACGTCCTATCCAGTCCCATATGTATCCTATGATGATCCTCTTAGTATGCCAGAACGGGCTATGAATAGTCAAAAATTTGAAATGCCAAAAGTTGCCTTACCGAGAGTGTCTTCGGCAGTGTGAGTCTCACTCCCATGCACAGGTGATACTGGGACTTACTCACTACACTTGTCTGCTTCACCGAGTGATCTCTGGGTGGACCTCTCTCTCTGGCGTCTCACGCATCGACACTTCTAGGTTTCCCACATCGCTCCGGGCGTCCTCGGATCATGTCATGTGGGTCAGCTCCATCCGATTTCACCCAGACTAAAACCTGTCGGGAGCAAAAAACTCTCTTACCTTGGCACACTCTTGTCTCTCAGATAGCAGCTCCAATTGTCCACATGTACATCAATAAACAATCCAACGTGCGTTTCACCCCATGGACAAATAGGCGGGGATTCTTCAGGGAAGTTACTCATCGTTATTTCCTCCTCCATGTTTGCCTATTTATTACTTTTGCATCAGTGATTAACCAATTAAATCCTGTAAGCCAAGGTGCAACAAAATCACATATTCTTAAAGTTTTTTTTTTTAAATGACACAAAATATTGCATATCTTAATTAAGTAGAATTTTGGCAGAAGCATCTTCCAAGTAAACCACAATACCAACAATAAGGAATTGAATTACCTAGTATGTATTATGTTCAAACTTCACTGTTTGCAACAATATTCATACACATCTATAACTTAGTTACTTTGAAACCTGATTTTGGAAACAATTAAAGGAGAACTCCCCATTTAGACCTTTAGGCTTCTTTTTTTTTTTGCAATAGTGCTTTTTCTAGATCACTTCCTCTAATACCAAGCTTTATTCTTTCTAATCCAAAAAAGTGCATATCATCTTTTACACCATTATGTTTTCCCATATATGCTTAGCTATACTATTGTGAAAATCTTTATTAGACATCTCCCTCATATGCTCTTGAAAGCGTACCATCAATTTTCTTTTTGTCTGACATATATTAAGCTGGAAAAAAAGAAAAAGGCTTTTAAAATTTTGAAAACAGAGGGAACAGAACAGGCTTACAGGGAGTACAAAAGCTGTAATAAAGAGTGCAAGAGTGCAATTAAACTAGCTAAAATAGAAAATGAAATACGGATTGCCAAACAAAGCAAGTCCAACCCCAAAATGTTTTTTAAGTATATGAATGGTAAAAAGATGAGGACTGAGAATGTGGGACCATTAAATAATGGGGCTGAGGTGGTTGTAGAGGATGCCTAAAAGGCCAATCTGCTAAACCGTTTTTTTACATCGGTTTTTACTGTTGAGAATCTTTGTCCTTACAGCAAGGATTGTAATAATATGCACGGAAGAAATGAAGAGTATTCACATTGGTTAACAGAGGATATGGTACGGAAACAATTAGACAAAGTTAATATCAATAAAGCCACAGGACCAGATGGATTGCATCCACGGATTTTAAAAGAGCTTAGTTCAGTTCTATCTAGACCACTGTTTTTCATCTTTTCAGATTCGCTTTGGTCTGGGGATGTGCCGCTGGATTGGAAAAAAGCCAATGTAATACCAATATTCAAAAAAGGTAGTCGTTCACAGCCTGGTAACTATAGACCTGTAAGCCTAACATCAGTGGTAGGGAAGGTGCTGGAAACTTTGTTACGGGATCATATGCTTGACTTTGTCTCCAGAGATCATCTTATTAGTAGTAGTCAGCATGGATTTATAAGAAATAGATCATGCCAGACAAATTTTATTGGTTTTTATGATGAAGCAAGTAAGAAGTTAGATTCAGGCACAGCAGTGGATGTGATATATTTGGATTTTGTGAAAGCTTTTGATACTGTGCCACATAGGCGACTAATGTATAAACTGAGGACTGTTGAAACATTTGTTCAGGGATAGAGAACTGGTTATTGGATCGCAAACAGAGAGTGGTGGTTATAGGAGCTACATCTATGTGGGGTAAAGTTCTAAGCGGAGTGCCTCAGGGTTCTGTACTGGGGCTGCTTCTGTTTAATCTGTCTATAAATGACTTAGAAGGGGGCATTGAGAGCAAGGTCTCAGTGTTTGCTGATGACACTAAACTATGCAGAGCTTTGGAAACTTCAAATGATGTGCAAGTGCTGCAAGCAGACCTAGATAGATTATCAAAATGGGCAGCAGAATGGCAGATGAGATTCAATATTGATAAATGTAAGGTGATGCATTTGGGATTTAATAATCCCTGTGCCACCTACACCATAAATAACTCTGTGTTAAGTGCATCTGTAATGGAAAAAGATTTGGGAGTTCTGGTAGATAACAGACTTAGCTAGCTAGCAAGATATTGTCTTGTATAAAGAGGGGAATAGATTCAAGAGAGAAAAATATTATTCTCACTCTTTACAAGGCACTGGTAAGGCCTCATTTGGAATATGCAGTGCAGTTTTGGAATCCCATATACAAAAGGGACATCTTGGAAATTGAGGCAGTTCAGAGAAGGGCAACTAAATTAATAAGGGGAATGGATTAGAAAAGTTAGGGCTGTTTACATTGGAGAAGCAACGTTTGCGTGGGGACATGATAACCTTATACAAATATATTAATGGGCCATACAATGAACTCTCTGGTGCATTGTTTACTAATAAGTCATATCAGAGGACTCGTGGACATCCTTTAAGGTTGGAAGAAAAGAAGTTTCATCTTCAGGTTAGGAAAGGTTTCTTTACAGTGAGAACGGTGAAAATGTGGAACTGTCTTCCAGCAGAAGTGGTAATGGCAATTTCATTTAATAGCTTTAAAAAAGGCCTTGATAAGTTTCTAAAACTAAAAAATATTGAGAATTACTGGTATTAATGCATATAGATCTGGTTGATCCAGGAATACTTTCCGATTGCCGTTTGAAGTCAGGAAGGAATTTTTCCCCCCTTTTTAGCTGTTTTTTTTTTGCCTTCCTCTGGATCAACTGTTAGGTAGGGCTAAAAAAAAAAAGAGGGTGAATAGGTTGGACTTGATGGACATATGTCTTTATTCAACCTTAATTACTATGTTACTATGTAAGATCACAGTAGTTATTCTTGTCTGTTACATTGGACATTTATAGTTCTATTTAAAGAGGTATTCCACTGGTGCTAAATGGGATACTTTGGGTACTTTATACCTATTTGTTTCTATTTGAATTATTTGGTCCTAAGCACCACCTGTATTGCACGTTGGTTGGAACCTCAGGTACCTTGTTGTGTACCATAATTGTTTTCCCCTGACTCCAGTTCAATTGCATTTCCTAAACAATGACAATAAATTGCAAAAAATTTCAGGAGAGCAATTCATATCAGTTTACCTAAAATAATTTTTGGACCACAGTTCCCCTTTAAAACAATAAACCACAAAAATATCTACTTTCAATGCTCTGTATTACACTTTTTATATTATTTTGCTAGGTGAGTGATTGCATCCTCTTCTGGATCTTTCTCAACTGTGTCTGACTGCCACTGTCTGTTTTTACTAATCCCCACAGTAGAATTAAATAATTTTAGGAAGGTGCATAGAGAATATTTTAGGAAGGTGCACACAATGTAACTGCATATTTATTGTGACTTTTCAAATGTCACTTAGATATATGGTGCATAACACTAGGAAGACGATATTTTCAAAACATTCGGGAGATGCAATATCGCTAAAAGATGCTACTCACCTATCCAAGATCCTGCAATGTAGTAATCACTTGAGATTTACTGCATCGCGATCTGGTTAGGAGCCTCCATAAAGAGTTTTACGTTTGTGATACTATGTAGGTATGTGTAGGGAAGCTGGGGATGCCTCCCTGCTACTCATCCTGTATCATAAAGATTTTAAGATGCCTAGAGGGGAGGAGCCAGGTAACCAGGAAGTTAGGAAGTGAGGGTGAAGTAAAGAGAGAACTGGAATGATGAATGTGTAAACAGAAGGAAACCCTTGTTAGGAAACTCTTTTCTCTCCAGTAATACACTCCAGCATACAATGTATCAGTTTCTGGTTCTGCAACCTTCACTCTTGGCTGGCAGATTATAAGTACTGGTGAAAAGTTGATATCTGCCTTAAACAAACTTTTCAATTCTGTTCAGTGGAATAAAGTGAATACTTGAAGTTCCCAGGAAACCTCTCTCAATCCTGGGTGGAAGCATGCCAATCCTGTTATTCCTGCTCTCTCGTATAGCAGAGACACCGGACTCCTGTAGCGCCAGTCCAGACTATAAATACCAAACTTCTATTTTGTGTAACCAGAGGGCTACATATGTAATATGATTTATTTATTACATCTAGTGCCTGTAGCGCTAATACAAAACGGTGCAAGTTCTGCAATGTAAAGCCCATGTTGACCTGAAATAATATTGGATAGCCGGGGTTTTCCAGCTATGTGATGTGGTAGCAGCATCACCAGACCCCCTGCACTCCCTGCTCTGAAACCATGTGACAGTCCCTGTGAAATTTAAATTTACAGACCTTACACAATCCCTGCTGTTAGCTGTGCGTCGCTGTTCTCCCCTCCTCCTCCTCAACCTTATTAGCCAATAAGACCTTACTAAGAAAAAAATGACTATTCGGAAAAATAGCTTTGCTATACTTGTGTGTGTGCACATGCACAATCTAAAAGCCTGGATTTTACACTTATTTTGCCAATAATGGTACATATTACATGTCCCTGAATTTTGGGCCCTATTTATAAAAGATCGGTATCGTTATCGTAAAATACCGATCGTTATCGTAAAATAACGACCGGGTTTTTACCGATAATGACCGTTATTTACCGATAACGACCGTTATTTACCGATAACGACCGTTATTTGCCGATATCGGTAAATACCGGTCGTTATTGGTAAATAACGGTCGTTATCGGTAAATAACGGTCCTTATCGGTAAAAACCCGGTCGTTATTTTACGATAACGATCGGTATTTTACGATAACGATACCGATCTTTTATAAATAGGGCCCTTTGTTTCTTATGTTTAATGGCACAATATTTGAAAGTGTCTTTATAGCAATGTTGTTTTTGTAACAGTCACTGTGGATACAAAATTTTATGATTAAAAGGGACAAATGATCTCAGTAAGTGCCATATGGTTTAGCACTATTTAAATGTAATTGGGAAGGTTTCATTCTAAGAATTATTTCCCTCAAATATATAACCCCTGTCTGTGTCCTATCATTGATTGATCATTGAGAGTAGTAAGCGACTGGAGGGACTGATGCAACTGATAGTTTTACAGCGTGCATGTGCATGCACACACACTAGTGTAGCAAAGCTGCTTTTCAGAATAGTAAGTTTTTCTTAGTAAGGTTTTATTGGCTAATAAGTTAAGGATAAGGAGGGGAGAACAGCCACCGCACAGCCCACAGCAGGGAGTGTGTAAGGTCTGTAAATTTAACTTTAATGTTACAGGAACTGTCACATGGTTTCAGAGCAGGAAGAGCTGGGAATCTGGTGAGGCTGCTACCACCATCACACACAAAAATGTAAATATCTTCAAAACTATGTAAAAAGATTTTTTAAATTAAATTAAAAAAAAACTCAATTAACTGAATGTTAATTTACCTAAAGTCATTTTTGGACCACAGCTACCCTTTAATGCAGTGCTGGCATATTATGATAAGTTTCTTTGCAGGAGGGTAATCACATAGGTTGTTTTGTGTAGATTATGTGTTTATGTAAGAGACTAAAAAAAGATAACTGTTACTTTCCTTACTTCTTGTTTGGTTCCAGTCAAATTATTTGTCATGGCCTATACGACACTTTCTATGCCTGGTAAAACATTGGTGCTTTACAGATTCTATAAATAAAGGTATTCTTTCTCTTATATCTAGACATCTTTTAAATTTACAAATAATGTATAGTTCATTAAAGTAGATAAAGGTCGAGAGTTTTACTGCACTAAAAATCCATATCTTTGTTGCAGACAATTCAAATATTTATTAACCATACAGACTTACTGTAATTCTGCTTTCCCTGAAATTCACTAATTCTGTTAATAGATAAATGCAATTTCTGATGAAAACTGATTATGGAAAAGGTTAAAATATGACAATATTTGTTTGATGATTTCTCGTGCATAGTTAGCTTTGGGTTGATATTATTTTAACTGAATATGTTACCTTATGGCAAATACTCTTTGAATTATTGACAAAGTGGAGTGCTTAGAACAAGACTCATGTGAGCCATGAGGCCCAGGGCTCCAAATCCCAATTAAATGTGAGAAGCAAGTTATAATTTAATATCTGTTATTGATGTGTGGTCATTCAAACTCCCTTGTATAAAATGAGAGCTATTTTATAAAAAATAATTTTTAGGTGTGGGTCAATGTCTGTCCAGGATATGAAATATTGTGTTTTGTTTCAGAATATAAAATATTGTGAAATAAATACTTTTTTTGTGTGGAGTAGTTTGATCATACAAGAACTAAACAACATTTAAAGAGACACAAAAAAACAGTATACAAGAAAGACCTGCATGGTTGTAATGTGCATGATACTTAAAGGGCAGTGCACCAACAGTTGCAATGCTCCTGTGTGGAGAATTATCCAGTTAGTGTGACTTAAACTTTGTTGTGGTGGCTGTGTGGCAAAGGGGATGCTGGGGGTTGTACATAATTATACTTTGTGAGCTCTAAGGTTATCTCCACCCTCACTTACCAACTCCTCTCCTCCACTGAACTGGGGGGGCCTCTCAGGGAGGAATGTTTTGGACCTGGCCTGAGGGTGCAGATTTTTGGAAACTACAACTCCCTGCAAATAAGGAATGCTGGGAGTTGTAGTTTCCAAACATCTGGGGTGCCAAGGAATTGGTGGTAACTGTATGGGATTACTGTCCATTTAAAGGGCAACTAAAGCCTCAAAACAATGCAGACTCAGAAGGCAGTAGTGGTCATAATTTTTACCCTCAACTTATACCCGAGTCAATAAGTTTTTACTGATTTTTTAGGTAAAAATAGGTACCTATATTCAAGTATATACGGTACTCTGTATTTTAGAATGTACAGTGTTGCGTAACTTAGTGACACTTTATAAATAAAATTATACATAAAATCATAACTAACTAGTTCTAAATAGATAGAAGGGCTACTAAATTGATAGAAGGGCTACTATCTAATCTGGTTGTTGCTATAAGAATCTTATTTTTAATATGTTGTTCAATATTAAAAAAACTTTTATAGACAGTGTGGTTTTAGGCATAGTAAATAATGGGGTATCAGGTCACTAATCTTCATTCTTTCAAACAGAGAAATATGTAATAATAAGAGATTAAGAAATTTGCTTGCTAAGCAAATCAAGTTGTATTTTGAAATCTCAGCAAAATAAAAATGTTGTCCCTAAATGCATTTATTAATTGAGAAGAGAATCTGTTGACAAACATAGGAGTTACCAGTCTAACAGGGAGATGTAATAAACGTTCTTATCTTTAAAAATGGTGCTAATTTTGCCCCAACCAATCAGATGCTATTTAACATTTAATGCTAACATCTGATTGGTTGGGGAAAATGTAGCAATATTTTAAACGATAAGAACTTTTATTACATCTTCCTGTAAAGCTTCTATGACTTTTCGGTTCTATAGAGAATTCACAAAGAAGGCAAATATTACTTTATGCATTTCAAAAAATTTGTTTTAATTTTCCGTAACAAGCATTATAACCTAAATATCATAGGGTAAAGTAATCATATCAAAATGACCATAATGAAACCATTTTACCTAATAAGATACATAAAATACACAGATTCTTATAAAGATTAGAAAATGTTATGTTTCCAAAGACACAAATTTATAACACAAGATATTTTTGGGCTCTCATAAATTTATTGAAATCCAAATGTATCTTGATGTGTCATTATCACAGTTTAATCACTAGGTCAAAAGTTCTTTCAGAACATGTTCTGCTGTCAAATATGCAAAATTCTGAAAGTTTTATTTTAACAATGCCAAATTCTGTATTGACAAAAGGTTGTTCTCATTTTAAAATGATTACATGTGGCACATGAAGATTTTGATATGGTAAAAAAAAAAATAAAAGTTAATAAACACATACATTGGCTTGGGAGGATGAGGCTGGCTGTTTGCCTGTTTCCCCAGGTGAAAGCTTGAATGCGGTGATGATGTATTCATGTGATGCCCCCAGTGAATATAAGGACAGTGAAATTCTAGATATCTGTGGCTTATGGGGCTATGACATTTAGATTGCTTATTCATCCAGCTAAGTAGCAAACAACAATTCCCCCCTACCCATACACCTCTTCTACTTAGAAAAACAAAAAAGATTTCTGGGAACTGCTACAATTCTTTCATTTAAAAGAAAACTATAGACTATAAATATAGACTATAAAAACTAGAGACTATAAATACATAAGAGAATTAAAAAGAAGTTTAAAATCAATGTACTGCTACAGTTACATAGTAGATGAAATAACCTGCTGCCTGAATTGCTAAGAAACTGCTTGGAAACACTCTACTTTGATTTCTTTGAGTAGATGGTTACATTATTTCACAATGCAATACATAAAGATATTACGGCTTTGATGTTTCACATTGTCACCAATGGGAAATAATAATAGAAAGCAGATAAAGTAAAGTGTAGATGTTTATATTAGAAAACAGCTGCCTTTACTTGTCTTTTAAAATAATTTCTAGGAGGAAGCCTTTTGACCCATGTTTTGATCGAAAAAGTATTTTTCTTTATTTTTTAGCAATTTAAATGAACTAAAATATGATTAAATGGTATACAAAGAAAACAATTGCTCAACTGTACTTTAAATTAGACATTAGTTGCTGGTTCATCTTTGTGATAAGGGAATTATTATTGCCCTGAAATAACAGAAATTGACTGACACCCCCCACATATAAATTATAACGCTTTGCTACCCCACTGTAAAATTCAAACATAGCAAACTCTATTTTTGTCATGTTGTGAATCTGAGCAATCTAAATTCCCAGCTTCCTACCCTCCACGCTACTTTAGTCTATTTCAGAGCTGGGTAGAATTCAGGCAGACACCGAACTCAAATATATCCTGTAAGTTCTTTTGTAAATCTTTAGTTCCAGTAGCCAGCAGTGCTAACACAGAAGTGCCTAATTTTAGTGTGGAATATTACAATAATGGAGTTCCAAGTGATCATCATGCATGTAATGTTTCTGATAATACAGTGGTTTTTTGTTTGTTGTTTTTTTTCATAAATGGAATGCCGATTTAATGCACTCCCTGTACAATACATATATTAATAACATTGACAATAATTGGATGTGGGTTGAGATATCATAAATACTTCAATTTATCTTTCTAATATTTATGCATACAATTATATGGCCATAATTTCCACTATACTTTGTCTGCAAAATACTGTGAGCAAGTAAAAAAAAAAATCAGGAAATAGTAATTGGTATGTTGTGACTTTCTTAATTTGTTTGATCAAGGTTTATGTTTACTTTCCCATAAGAATTCAAACATGTTTGTCTCCCATATGGTATATGTAATATTTCCCTATTAAGAAAAGGATAGATTAAAATGATTGTATTTTTGTATTTTCCTGCAGTTTCTTAAATCTACTCTAAATTAACATTTTATTCTCATATATCTAGAATTTTACAACTGCATTATACTAAACAAGACCAGGACAACTAATTATATATAGCCAAAAGAAATGGAAAAGGTTCCTGCACACCTTTTTTGACAATGCTAAAGGCATGTATTTAGAAAATATCTGCTGGGTGCATCCAGAACAGCTAGCCAGCAGTGTAGATTCAAAAATAGGGGAAAACTGGGCACACCAATCTTAACAAGGGTTACAAATGTATTACGTAGTTTCAGCACAAAAATTTGTGCCTTCCTCCGGTTGTTAATATCTTTCTGAGGAAGGTACAAATTTTTGTACCGAAACGTCACACATTTTTGACACTTGTTAAGACTTGAAAGGCTGTACTTAACGTAATAAAACACTTATTGCTTATAAAAAGGATTGAGTGGTTTCCAATGTGATGTGTGGTGATGTGAGGTGATGTGCAACAACAAGCAAAGTGGCGATGGACGGGGGTAATTACTTTTTCCGCTGGTTATTGCTGCTTTATAAATTGTGCTAATTCCAAATTTGCAGGGAAAACAGCATGGATATGCCCCATGGTTTGTTTTGGATTCATCATTTGTGATGAATATTAGGCATGTAGCACTGGTTTGTAGGTGAAAAGCAGGCAGTAGGTCGAGACAGGCAGTACAGGTTCAGATTTCCCATTTCACTAAGGTGAAACACTGTTATTTTTGCCCAAATGTATAAAATGTCATTTTGAAGCCCGGTCTTTAAGTCTGTTAAAATTACTTTGCAATGAACCTATAGTACTGCACAATTTAATATCTTCAGGAAAAACAGAAATCATACTCTCAATGCTTAAATCTGCAAAAAGTGCAAATAGTAAGATCAAGATAAATTTTCCTTAATTAAGATATAAACTTCCATGAGGTACAAAATAATCCCATCAACTGACACCCCCAGATCTAGGTTACAATTCATATTTTCAAAGAAGGGATTTAGGTTGGTTTGGTAGGATCTATTCAGCATAAAACCATTCTGGGACTTACTTATACCATTGTGATCTAAAACGTTTTCCAATATCAATTCTAAAAGTATCATACTTTACAACAGAATTCAAACTGACAAGTTTATAATTATTTGGAAAATTTTAAATAATCAACAATCAACATTTACCATCCGACAATCAATTTTTGCATAAAGGAATGCAAAAATGTTAAATATAGTGGCCTAGCAACTAGAGAGCTAAGCTCCCTTAGAAAAATGAATATCATCTGGCTCTGGACCTTTGTTACTTTTAGGAGGTCTAATCAATTTACAGTCCTTCCTGATTCAGTCACTCTTCTTTTTCCAATGAATTAGAAGTGGAAGATGTTTAAGATTTTAGCATTCTTTCTTTGTTACTAGTATCTACCAGTTTCTAATCTGTAAAAGTTAGAGACCCACAACATCTTGAGAGATGGCATACTTACCTTCTGTGCTCCTCTTTCTTGTGGGCATTCAGCATGAGTTACTGCATTTCGGGAACGAGGAAGGAAGGTAACGTCGGCTTTAAAATAACATTTATTTTCTCAAAAACAAGTGTTATCTGTATTGCACTGGGCGCTTGTGCCGTTAATATAAAATGGTGTAGGCCACACAAATAATGAGCCTGGAATCTTGGGTTTAACTAATTTTTGCCACTTTGTGGCCGATATTACTCAGCTATAGTCTTTTTATATAAAATTTTGCTTTCTTTCTTGCTTTTCATTTTTATTCTGTTATTGTGTTATATTCTGTATGAAATTCTGTTGACAAAACTGGTAGTTTTGACTTATAACCAGTATCTAAACTCAGCATATGACTAATCAGATAGTCAACAGTCTATAGAGAGTCCTGGGAGTTTAAAAAATCTTAGATGTTCAAGCGATTTTACATTCTATCAGGGTTATTCAATAAAAGTTCTTATCGTTTAAAATGGTGCTAATTTTGCCCCAACCAATCAGATGTTAGCTTTCGAATGTTACATAAGTTCTGATTTTAAACGATAAGAACCTTTATTGAATCTCCCTGTATGTTCTTTATCATTATCTCCTACTATCTCAAAGTTGTTTTTAAGAATGTGTCAATATTAGTTGCATAAAATGGCAACATTGGTAGTTTTTTAGTGACTATTTTTAGTTTTCAGCAGCTCTGTGAAAACAACATGTTGCTCTTCTTTTTTGCTATAAAGTATGTAGATGTTACTTACAGTGTTAGATAAATATGTAAATATGTTCAAGTGAAATTTTATTTATAACAAAATGTATTTATTTTAGAGTCACGTGATGACAGTATAAACAAGATGTGCTGGTAATTATTGTATCAAGAAAATAGATTAAACTAATAAAAACATAGATATGTTTTTGAGGGGAAAAAATTGTAATTTCCAATATGTACGAAAGAAATTTTAGTCTGCTAGTTCATGGGGGAAAAGTAAAGAAGGCACATAGGTCAAACAAAATTGATTAGAACTCTCACAAACAAGCTGCAAAACAAAATGAAATTGTTCTTAACATCAGCAAGTAAAATAGGGCTTGTACTCCCTGCCGCTAAGGCCAATGAGTTAGATTAGCCTTTTAATACCCAGCCCTCTAATAAAGAAAAAAACATCATAATCAGGATACACTCATGTTACCAGCCTTATGCCTTTCATGGACGAATCCACTTCATCAGCCTCTGATGAAATGGATTTGTCCATGAAGCGCATCAGGCTGGTAACATGAGTGTATTACAAGTATCCTGATTATGATGTTATCCAATAAACTTTGATTTTTTTACTCACTCCCTGAGTAGCGCATACCATCCATTCTATAGACTTACTTGATTCTCTGCCAGGAAGGCAGCATTGTGGATGTACGCACCAGTGGATATGTGATTCAGAGTGCCGCCAGCTGAGTCTTAGAGTTCGAGTTTGCCTCTAATAAAGATACCTTGCTTTCCAATAACGTTAATGAAAACTATTGGGGATTAATAAGAAAAGTCACAGCTTTATTAACCAAACTCTTTCTTACAAAGTATGCCAGTGTGTGCAAGCTTGCATCTGGCATGAATCAGCACTTAATATCCAGGGGTCTCCAACTGTGGGGAGTGGCTTAACTGAGAGCTACAGTCCACCAAAAACCCATGCCCCACCCCTCAAAAAAATAATAAAGCTGTGACACAAAAAAATAACCAGATTAAACAATAGAAAGCATGTGGGAGCTAGTCAGGTTCCCTTTCTGTGAATAATTCCAATAGATATTGTATCTTTAGACTGAAGAGAGTTGATAAAATAAAAGGCAAAAGATTTTTGGTCCAACTTAGTATATGATCACAGAATGCAGGACACTGATTACTGTATTTATTTTAATTGAAAAAGACGCATGCAGCGAAGTATTAAGACATTTTTACCCCCTTGACTTTGCATTTAGAAGAAATTAAATACCATCCAGTACCTTGTGTAGATAAAGTGGCCAGATTATAAGCTCTTTTGGGCAGGGCCTGTGAATGTATAAAGTAATTATAAAGCTCTGCAGAATATGTAGCCCTATATAAAAAATAATTACATAAAGACACCCAGACTGTAGAATAAACACCACAAGTAACAAAAAGAGAATGTTGTATCATTCTAGATTTGCATTATCCTTGTGCAAAGTCACCAATCCTATATTTTAATTTAATTCATAGATCTACTTCTTTAAAATTGAACATAAACTCAAAAAAAAAACCTTAAAGAAACCTTAAAGAGCATTGAGACGCTGGGACACAACAGGATTTTATTTGCAGTTCTTCTTTGCAGGTCTAGACTTAAAAGAGAATATGCATACAGAAAGTCAGTTTCACGTGGAGGACTTTAAATAGGTTTATATTATTTCATCTCTTTTGTGTCTGTTACAGTATAAATTATCCTTTCATTCCTACTTAGTTTTGTCATATTAGATATTTTAATGTTCATGTTTTATTGTAAGTTTTGCTGTCCTGTTCAATTAGAAAAAGATTACAAAATGTTAAACATGGCATCATAAGTGATACACATGAGCTGGTTGCTTGAATACCTTCTGTACTTATCAACTAAATATGATGGTATGCCATACTAGGTTATATGAAACTCACAAAAAAATATTAGTTTTAGCAAGCGTTACGCTGCACAATGTATTAGTCGAGAGCTTTCTAGAGAGATTTCATTATTTGTATGTATGGTAACACTGGGTCAGAGATAGCAGCAAAACTAATAAAAGTAAAAGATAGCATCTTCTCTTTTCATAAGCAAGCATCCTGCTTTATCATTCCATTACCAAACTCAACGTTGTTACTTTATTATGAAACTTCCACTAAGTGTCAAGCAAAGTGCTCAATATTGTGATAAGGAGGAGGCCTTCACATTTACCCACATATTATTCTCTTAAATAAACCAAACCTGTGATACCATTAAAAAAACTACATTTATTAGTTTTTCACTTGTATTCTGCACAATTTAATATTAGTAAATATGCCTTTCTGTTGAGCATGACCAATCCATAATTATTTTTTATCACAGACAAAATACAACTCTTAATACATATGTACAAGTGTGAGAAGAATGTGTGACAGAAGAATTATACTAATGCAGTAACTGACTGCATTCTAGCAGTAACCAACAGTTTAAAGGGCATCTATAGTGACAAAAACACATTGCCCCTTTGCAAAGTTAAATTCATGTACTCTGTGCTGCCTTAATCCCATCTCTGTCAGTGACTTTGTTTAACCATGGCGTCAGATCTCTGTGCAACACTCCCCCCTTCCCCCTCCCCTCTGTTACCTCCTCCATGTCTCAACTCCGGCTAACCGACAAGATTATCATGTGCAGTAGGATTTAAAAGTTCAACATCCTGAAAAACACACCCACGCACAGTGGCCAATAGAAAGCAAGCTGTCCTGGAGACACGGAAGAAGATGGAGAACAGTTTTGGATCTCTCACTTTTTGACCCATCATCAGTGAAAGCTATTAAAAAGGGGGGTCAAGTGCAGCCTTATATCTACCATCAAAGCTACCTCTCTCCCCCTGCTAATGCTCTTATCTCTATGTTTATTACAAAGCAGGGAGGGGGGATCACGTCACAGGCATTTGATTGAGGAATGCAATCACATACTCTTCTAACTGGTGTATCCCAGGACAGAGAGGGAATCTGAAAAAAGTGAAGACACTCTGGGGGTTGTGGGGAATTATAGAACACATGGATAGAAAGAAAAAAAAGTTCATTTTCCCACTATAGATGCCCTTTAAGACACTCCCATTCCTTCATTAAAATGTGTTCTCCAGTGTCAGAGATGAGAGAATTGTCAGTAACAATGACTGTGGGAGGAGACAAACAGTCACTTATAATACATGAGTATAATTTTCTTTTCACATTTGTGTATGTGCACATATGTATGCAGGAACCCAAATTGTGTCCATTATAGCCTTGCCCTTTACTCAGCCTCTGGAATGATTTAGTTGTGCAGTGAAGATCTAAGCATGTTTGACCTATCAAACAGCCAATGAGGTAAAAATTACTGTTCTGATCATTACAAGGGAATATGCATCCTGGGAAGAATCAAAATTATTACACAACCTAAAATGTCAGTAACCTATAACCACAGCAAATATGAAGAGAATATCAGGATACCTCTATTCCTTATTGCTTGAGTTTGATACAGTTTATGATGAAGCAGTATAAAAGGGTTACAAAGAATGAAATGTTGGTTTGTTCAAAACACCATGTTTTTTCCTTGAGTTTATTAAAACCCACACTGAATGATATGTGTTGCCAAATGCCAGGAAACCCATGGGAAATTGCAGGAACAATGTACAAAAGCCAATAGCTTTATTTTGTCTCTACTAAAAAAACATACTCATAAGAGTCCCAAATGACTTTTGCTGACCCAAAAATGACTTTCTTATAAGACACATTTATTAACTGAAAACGACACACACTCAAAGAGTAGTTTAAAATGACATATTACCTGGCCAATAACAGTAAATTGTTTGTTTTTAATTTAGTTCCTGTGTTTAGAAATGGTTTGTAAAACTGTTTTTAATAATCTATATTAGATTTCTGCTGGCACTGAGGAGGGAATAACAGGCTCACGCATAAAGAAAAAATGAGCCAAAAAAGGCTTGCCAAACAATTCTCCAGCGTTCTTAATCTTTTTAATCATTTTTATAGAACTCTGTGTTATAGCAAAAAACATAGGCAGGAATGTGAACATCTTAACTTTTGCCTTCTATTCTTGCTGGCAATAAATATATGTAAGTAAAAAGAAATCGAGAAGGTACTTAACATGGTAAAGAACTTCTGTCAGTCATGGTTGTAAGCATCTTAAGGGATCCCTGACTGAAAATCTAACTAAAAATGAAGCCAACCTTAACTTTGTACATTTTCTGTTCAGTTGCTGTAGATAATTGAATCACAGGTGAGTTAAATTCTGCTATGCTGAACACAAAGCTGTAATAGCTGATATGTAAGAATTTTGAGACAGTATCCAAAAGCCAGACTATCCGTAAATTATATATTTTTACCATTTTGAAGCATTAAATGACAGAGCCTAAAATTTACAGTTTGAAAATATTCCAACTTCTTTTATCCTTGTTTTCTCTCAAAAGGAAGATATTGATGGATTTGTTTATTCATATTGTCTTTCATAAGTAATAGATGATTTACAAGAAAGTTTAAGTAGGTTCCAGATTTACCAAAATTTAAATCAGTACCATATTTTGAAAATGAACTCCCAACAACCTTTTTAAAAGGTAAAGGATTCTATAAGTAAAGGTGAAGAATAGTCTAGGGGACGTGGCAAGATGGCGGAGTGAACGGACGTGCTTTCTAGGAGCTCCACATCTACACAGAACCTGCTACTCAATCCTGACACAATCCTGCACTAAAAAAAACCCTCCAAAAGACAGGAACATAGATGAGAACTTGCACAATTACCCCACGAAACCGGGAAACAGTTAAAATGGTGGAACGGCTCGCTAAATACCAGCGAGTCACCATGCAAGATGGCGCCAGTCAACCAAGAGGCAAGGCCTTACCCTCAGCAGCACTACCTATACAAGCTAATACCGGCACTACATCCCAAGAGACTGAAACAGTGGACATAGAATCCGATGCGAACCCTCCAGTTTCTTTACCCCAGGTACAAACTCAACTGTTACAGGCAATTAATGATTCTAGGGTAGCGTTAATAACACTGATTGAGGGGATGAAAGTAGAAGTTGGGCTAATCCGGCAGGATATGCAAAATCTAAGGGAACATGTAAAAGGCACCGAACAACGAATATCAGAGGTGGAGGACCAAATACCCACAATAGGTACCGATGTGGGGGAGCTTAAACAACAAATCCACTATCTCCATTCCAAAACAGATGACCTTGAAAATCGAGCTCGCAGACAAAATTTAAGATTTGTGGGAATCCCGGAAGGGCTGGAAGGCCCACAACCAGAAACCTTCTTGGAAAACTGGCTACGCGATCAATTTGTGGCTAACTCCTTATCAGCATCCTTTACTATAGAGAGAGCCCACCGGATGCCCACGAAACCTCCACCGCCAGGAGCAAGGCCTAGACCCATGATAGCCAGACTATTAAATTGCAAAGACCGGGACCATATTCTGCGCCTAGCTCGCACAAAAGAATCCCTTAATCTGGAAAATAATACTATATCCAATACTATACCCCCACAGCCGCTATGGAATGGCTTGAATCCAGATCCAAGCCAATGCCGTCACCAAATAAAGAACTCTTGCCTAGAGACTTAATCCATATGACCACCAATACTCCATATATACTATAAAGGACAACAAATTGCTGCAAATTTGAAGGAAACCGCTAGCTTAAAATACCCTAAAAAATATCAAGGGATACGAAAACTTGAAATTATAAAGCCTTAAAAATCTAACTGTAAACACAAATATAAAACAACCTGGACACAGACATACAAGTATCTACAAAAGCTATATCGGATACAAATACCCAGTTAAAGGTACTTTATTTTCCTACGCAAAATGTACTACATTTCTCAAACCTGGTTTACCTGAAAATACTATATTATGTCTACTGTAGAAGATATTCCCAACAGAAACTGGACACAGACATGCAAATACCCGTAAAAAATCATAATGGATATAAATATGGACTATAAAGATGGACTATATCCTTCACCATACCTGCCGAATACACTACCTCAACCAGAACTCTTTTACCTGAAGGTAGTATACTGTGTACACTATAGACAATATACCTAACAAAACTAAGTACTAATTGTATATGTCTATAAAATATATTCGATAAGCTATAGAAAACCAAAATAATTTAAATCTATAACATGACTGAGATATTGAAACAGGTTAAATGTAAACTATATATGTACTTAAGTTATACCCTGACAAATACCAGGGAATGTTTATATATGTCACTGAACACTCTGTTCAATATAGTATGCCTCACACTGCACATACAAAATATTGAGGGGTATATAGGGTGCATACTATGAACGGTATACCAAACAAACACCTAATATTCACAGTATAAGTATACTTTAACGAGAAGTGAGAAACAGGAGTCATTCAAACCTATGAGGTACTGAATATGTTAAACAAAAACAATATGTGTAACTATACTGTTTTTAGATAGAAGGTGGGAGAAAGGTGAGGAGGGAAGAGGAAACAGCATAAAAGCAGCCAATACAAAGATATTTGAATATATCAACAATATAAAAAGTGCCCTGCTATAAAGCAACTAAATTATATCTCAATAGATGGGTACCAATTTCCACCTCATATGTTAAAAGAAGCAAATATACGCACTTACTATTGATAAATACAAAAGAAATAATATGTAGATGCTCAGAGCGGAATAGTGCATCTGTCGCCCTCGCCGCTTGTTACGTATATAGCACCTGGATGCTTCCCCATTTATTTTCTCAAATTAAAAGTTTAGTTTCAAATTAAGTTCAGTTTAAAGGAATGAGAGAGGCTTTTAACCACCTCCAGGGTGGGTCGGGAAGGAGTTGGGGCAAGTTATTGTTATTACATGTTTGTGACTTCAATATTATGCTTAAATTGTGCAAAACCAATACCTATGTTTACAAATACAAAGATGGGGGAAGCCCCTAGAGTTTAATAAATGTATGAAGATATTATATGACTGATTGTTTAAAAATTATGTCCTGGAATGTTAGGGGGTTAAACGATAAAATAAAACGGATCCTGGTGTTTGCAAATATAAAAAAGCAAGACCCAGACATTATATGTTTCCAAGAAACACATCTACTATGGGAAAGAACCCGTTTATTGCAAAAAAGGTGGGTGGGATGGGCTATACACAGCTGTTTCTCTGTATATGCACGTGGGGTATCACTACTTATACTCAAGAGAGTAAGATATCATATAATCAAAACTCAGACAGATGACCAGGGAAAGTTTGTGTTTGTGGCCCTAGAGCTAAATCATATACAGTATGTACTAATAGGTATATATAACACACCACCTCTGACAATGCAAATCATACATAAAGCAGCTCTGTTCATATTGAACTACCCAAGAGCCCATATTATCTGCATGGGAGATTTTAATTGAATACTATCCAATACATTGGATAGATTATATACAAGACCCACACACCTAACCCAAGAATCTCACACAACATTCTCCCAAGTGATAAAAGATATAGGACTACTAGATCCATGGAGAATAAGAACCCCTAACAAACTGGAATATACATGCTACTCTGCCACACATCATAGCTTCTCACGAATAGACAACTTCCTGGTTAATGCAAACACAGTACCACTTATCAGAGATATTCCACATCTCCCAAGAGGTATCTCAGATCCCTCACCAATATATCTGACACTGGAAAAACCGAATATAACCCCAATATTTAGACCATGGAGATTTAACCCTTTCTGGATAACGCTCTTCCCTAACCCAGATGCAATACTAGAACAACTCTATATGTTTCTGGAATCCAACAAGGGAACTGAATCACATCAAGTATACTGGGATACTCTGAAAGCATTCCTTCGGGGATGCCTACATGCCACCGTATCACATATTAAAAAGCTAACTAATAAAGAAGAAACACAATTGGAAAATAAAGTCCGCTTAACTGAGAACACATACACAGCTAACCCTACAGAAACGCATAGGCAACTTTGGCAAACCGCAACCAGACAATACAAAATACTCCTATACGAAAAAGCCAAACGCAAACACTTCTTCACACAGCAAAGCTTCTACGAAGCAGCTAATCAATCAGCTAGGCTACTAGCATACCTAGCCAAAAATGATACACAGCAAATGACGATCTTGGCAATAAAAAAACTCACTAAATGTAGCGGTAACCAACACACCAGAGATTCAACAATGCTTTGTTGAATACTACAAAGATATATATACAACTAAACTGACTGCAAAAATATCCCCTTTCCTCAATTATCTAACGACCACAAACAACTACAGGACACCCCTCTTACCACTGAGGAAATCCAAACAGCTATTGAAGGATTAAAATCTGGTAAATCACCTGGCCCAGATGGCCTCCCAATAGAAATATATAAGAAATACAAAGACGTACTCACTACACAATTACTTAATATGTACCAGCAATCATTTAAAGCAAAATCGTTACCATATACACTATATGAAGTGAACAAAATCCTATTGCTAAAACCAGATAAAGAACCAACTGAATGTGGGTCATATAGACCAATATCGTTATTAAATAACGATTACAAAATACTAGCTAAAATACTATCCAACAGACGACAACGAGCGATCACTACTATAATACACCAGGATCAAACTGGCTTTATGCCAGGAAAATCCACTTCAATAAATATTAGAAAAGTACTCACACAACTTGTAATAGACCACGACAATTTAGGAAGACGAATCATAGTCTCCCTGGATGCCCAGAAGGCATTTGATTCAGTCGAATGGCCATTCCTCTGGGCATGTATGAAAAAATTTGGATTTGGAGAAACATTTATCACATGGATACAAATATTGTACAATAAACCTATTGACACCCTCATAGTGAACAATTCCACATCCAGACAATTTATTCTAACAAGAGGTACAAGACAGGGCTGCCCCCTGTCACCATACCTTTTTGCATTAATAATCGAAGCATTCGCTATACAAATTAGTATACACCCCTCTATACATGGTTTCCAGCTAGGTACATATGAATGCATTGGTCTGTATGCAGATGACGTGATCCTCTATCTGGATAATGAAAATGAATCTCTGCATACAGCTATGCAAATTATTGGGAATTTCGGAGAATATTCGGACCTGACAATGAACTGGCAAAAATCTGTGCTGTGTCCTCTTGACACCACTTCTGAAAATATAAGACCACTACCATGCCCTATACAGATACATACCTCCTTTAAATACCTAGGAATGATCATCCCAGCAGATAGTAACACATTCTATGAACATTATATAGCACTCCTACAAAATCTAGTCAAAAATAAATTGCAGTCATGGAAAACACTACCAATCAATCTGATTGGAAAAGTAAACTTAATCAAAATAATTCTGCTCCCGAAACTGCTATATACAATACAGCATTCAATATGCTATATACCACAACATTTTTTCACCACAATTAATACTATGATTACAAGATTTCTATGGGGACCAGGCAGAGTTAGAATTTAACTACATACACTACAACAAGCAAAGGAAAACGTCAGATTAGCTCTACCAGACCTACAGCTATACTATTTAGCATCCCAGACAAGATATATCCAGAACTGGGTAACGAACCCAGAAAATATAACAATTTCTGAAAACATGCTATCACAATATCTAAAAGGACAATTTTTAGCCTATTTGAATATGCCCACCAAGCATGTTGTTGGAAGCGGTACCCTATTACACACACAATTCTGGAGAATCTGGAAAGAAACGCAAAAATTAACCAATGTCAAAGGCCCCATAAATATTACACCCTTATTTAACAATTGGGAATACCCCGAACTTGCGGCCTTCCCAGTTGCATCTGATTGGTCCAGACTTGGAATTACCGAATTTAGCCACATAATTCAGAATAATCAAATATTGCAATACAATGACCTACAACAAACATATAATTTACCCCCACACTATAGATATAGGTATTTCCAGCTAAAACACTGTTTGACAGCACAATTTGGAACAACTGAAATAAATCTATCTAATTACCCTATTATAGGAATATTGCGCACCCAGGGATTACAGGGACTTACATCCCGAATCTATAACTGTTCAAATGTAAACTACTACCTTACAGAGATGCTACAATGGGAAAATGGACCAGATATGTGGCGGATCTGGGGGTGGAAAACTGGGATGATGTAGCTGGCTCGCACAGGTTGGTATCCCCAGCTGCTAACAACAGATTAATACAGCTATTTATAATACACCAGGCATACATGCACCCAGTTAAACTTCATAATATTAGCCATACGAGACCCTCGACCTGCCCAAAATGTTTTATGGATAATGCAGACTTCTGGCATCTTATATGGAAATGTCCCAGAGTATCACACTTTTGGAGAAATGTAGTTAAAATACTAACTAAAATATTGGGGATGCCAATGTGTGTGGACCCTAAACTACTCCTATTGGGAATAATGGAAGAAGATGCCACCAATAGATATAATTCTACTCTCCTCCCAAAGACGTTATTTCTTGCAAGGAAAACAATCACACTCAAGTGGATGGCACCTGATCCACCTACTATAAGCCAATGGTTAACATTGGTCAATGCAACTGTCCCATACCAAAAAGTTTCATATAAAAATAGAGGCTGCCCGTTAAAATTTCATAAAATATGGGATATATGGTGCAACTCATCTGAGACACTTAACTGAATGGGTAATGCACGAAATATACAGACACAACTTTAAATAATATATGCAAATGAATGAGAAAACAAGAATTGAAGTCACAAAGCATATTTATTGTTTGTTGTTAAATGTTTATTATCAACTGTAACAGTTTAACCAATAGTTTTGTTTAATACTAAACGTCATCAAGAAAGACATAAGTGAATATGAATGCAAATATAAACAAGCAAATGTATAAGGAATACTGTTGATAATTTAAAATGCACAAAATCCAATTGTACATGCTGATGTTTGTCTAATTATGATGACTTGAATAAAAAGTAAAAAAAAAGGTGAAGAATCCCTTCTTATACCCCATGCTGCCATTGTAGCCCTTATAGAAACTGCATAGCTTCTAAAGGCTTTAACAGCATTTAATTTGCTAAGGTAAAATCAATTAGGAAATGCACTTGTCTACACAGTGCTGTCCCTGGTTGGTTAGAGGGCTAATGCTCCTGTTTTAAAATAATTTAGTTGATGTAATAATAGGTTTACATTTTAAGTTTGCTTTCTCAGTTTTCATATAAACTTTTTTCTTTCTGCCATTGAGCTGAAAAATAATTGTAGAACAATAGCTACATTCAAATACTACAAAGGCTTCCATATTGGTGTGAGATATATGTATAAAAATGATCATGGAAGTAGTGAGTACTGGATTCCAGGGGTTAGTGCTTGCAAGGTTGTTTCAAGATTACATGGACAAGGAGATTTACGGGCACTACCATGAAAGCCTTTTCAGTTACAGAATCTATTTCTTATATGTAAGTAAATGCAACTTACTGGAGTAGTATTTTGAACTAAAACATTGTTCTAAAGAGGAAGCTTTCAGATTAAGGGTTGGAAAATGATTAGTTCTCCTTTAAACAAATGGAAAGTATATACATGGCATATTTCAGCACAGTATATTATTAATTACTGTTGGCATTTAAGAAAATAAGATGGCACATGCAGACTTTAGAGAATTAACCTTGGCAGCTACATTTTGGGGATCATTGAAAGGGATTGTTTTTAAGTTGTGTAAATATTATACATTTGTATTTGTTTTTATTTTAAAAAATGTAACAATTTTTTGTGATCCATGAGTCCGTTCAACCTGGTGTGGGAGTGTCTCGCTGGTTCTTAGGAGGCTCCGTGGATAGGTGGCCTATTGGGGCTTAGCCCCTCCTGTCTGAGGGGTGTGACTGTTGGGAGCGAGCGGGCTATTTAAACACGGGGGGGTGGACGCCATGGAGGACCTATGACTAAGGGCTGAGGTAGCCCAAAACGCGTCAGGTCAGATCTGTGGAAGCTGCTTCCGATATGATGTGAATAAAGAAGCTTTTGTGAAGTCCTACATCCTGAGTGTTATCTGTTGAAAAAGTGGCCGGTCCCGGTGTGTGCACTCCCTAAATTTGTTACATGCAGACTTTTAATACATACACTGACATTCTGGATTTAGGGTTGCTGAGTCTTTTTGCATATCATGCATGGTTCAAACACTAGTTTATTAATAGGTTACTCCTTAGTATTAGTTTAAGCTCCAAGTCCTTTTAAAATGTACTAATTTCTGTTGTGAAATGTGCAATTTTTTTTAAAGGGTTGCCAATTGAATTTATATAAATTTACTCTGAGATGGGGTGAGGTAACAATGGAACGCTGCATAGTGAAAAGTTGCCCCTCCATCCTACATATTTCACTGACAGATCTGCTCCAGCCTCTCCTCCATTGTAGTCATGCACCATTAATTATTTCACGTCACCTTGAAGTGACGACATGAGTCTGCTTCACAGGGAGAGGAGCAGTGTATAGGTTTGTCATCACCACATAAAGGATGATCCATTTCTTTAATTTATGAAGCTCAGTATCTTCTAAACCAGGGATAGGCAACCAGGAGATCTTCAGATGTTTTAAAACCACAACTCCCGGCATTCCTCTACAAGCACTCTGTAATTAGGGAATTATGGGAGTTGTAGTTTTCAAACATCTGCACATCTACTAGTTGCCTATCCCTGTTCTAAACCCTTGATGATAGAAAATTTAAAGATTAATCAAACTGCAGATTAGACCAATTAATTGAAAATCCCATTGCAGTTCCCAACGATGACATGCATATAATAAACACAATTAGTTCTTTATATAAAATGTACAAAAAAATATTGCTGTGCAATTTGTTGGATGAGTAAAAATGGAATCTGGGTCCAAATCAAAACTCTCGCAATCCCAAGTTCCAATCAGACCCATTGGAACCAATCAGACCTTTCAGGTTGGCTAAACTTTCCATACTTCTGATAACCCTCAAAAGTACGGAAGCTCCCAAAAGCAGTATTAGTTTATTTGGTAACCCTCAAAAGTACTTCTACTTTCAAGGGTTACCGCATATTTGAACAGAAAATAGTAACCACATTTACTGCGGGGAGCTGCAACCACAACTGGACCATAAATCATCCACACTGTTCTGGACTTCTGGTGAGCTCCGTACCCATAATTCTGGAACTGCCTTCAGACAAGATTCAACAGTAGAAAGTAAAACAGGTAAAGCTCCAGCCTCAAAGTAGGAATGGTGGCGAGATAAGTAAAACTTCACTTTTATTGATATATGTTAAAACCACCTCAACCCAAACACACTTTTGAGCTACGCTACTTTTGAGGATTACAGAAAGAAGCCTCCAATATACATGCAGAAGCTCAAAAGAAAAATCTGCATGAATGAAATTACATTTTATTTACATTTTGCTAATTTGTACTTGTTCCCCTTACTATTTCCCAGGTGCCCTTTACACTAACCTTACTTTTACCCTGACCCTGACTTCTGTGAGTCCGTTTTCGAATTTTCCGAATTCAAACAATTTGAAAACGTTAAAGAGACTCGCTGGTTTCAATCATCTTTAGTGATGAGACTGCAATAGGTACAAGGGTACTGCGCCCATGAGACAAGTAGACCACCACTGATTAGTTATAATTTGTACAGTAACACTAATATTTAACAGCTAATGTGGTATTCGAGATTTTTAATCCTGTTTTGTATAGGTATTATTATTTAACCAAAGATGTATGTTTTAAGCATTCTTTAATATTTTAGCTATACAATATTTCCCAATGTATCCAGTTATTTCCAACTTCCCAGTATCAATCATACAGGTGGCATGCTTTGGGTGTTCACTCACTAAATAAACTTTCTAAAGCCTTCTTAATTTTGCCTCTGAAAAAGACCACATTTCAGAATATTTTAAATATATAAACTGAATAAAAAATAACACTATTTGCTTTTACTATAAATATGGCTATTCCTCCTCATGATTCTGCCTATAGGTTTATTTGGTGTTGATATTTCAATTGATACAGTGCTATGCTAATGATAATTGTGTCTTCTATTTATAACGGTAGAGGGGAGTTTAAAAGGTCCTAAAGGTTCCTGTATTTTAGTATTTCTCTTGGTTATTACATTTCTTCCAATAAATGTTCAACCAACTCTTAGGGCTAGGCCACACTAGCGTGTTTTTCGTGCGTTTGTGTACGCGTTTTGCGCTCGTGTTCGCACCTGCGATTTTTGATAACATTGAAATCGCGGGAACGTGAATATTCCTGCGATTTCCGATGTGCATGTGATTGCTCGTTCGTTTGCGTTTTGCTGCAAGCATTTTTTCATGTAAATGCTTGCGTTTTTGGCTTTAAGGATAGCGAAAGAGCAGAAAGCACAGAAAGCACGCACGCAATTGCGTGCAATAACACACGTGTAAGTGTGCGCACTTGGTGTGTTGTAGTGTGGCCTTACCCTTAATGTTCCCTGGGAATGACATTTGAAAGCCTAAAGCCTTTGCAGTTCATTAACACGGTGACCGTAATAACTTATTTTTTCATGAAGACCAATATCTCTACTAATAATTCCCAGGATTAGCTTGTCTAGTTTACAGTAATATTGAGGCCTTTGTTACTAAATATTTGCTTACTTGGGTTTTTATTTTGATTTTTTTATCATTATAATTTTGATACAGTAGATATAGGGATATATTAGTATTAATTGCAATCTATTAGATGTGGACTAAAAATCTTTACTTTTCCAGGACTAGAATATTATAATAACTGTGCCCGTGATGTCAAACCTTGGCACACAAAATATTTTGGAAACTGCAATTAATACACGGGCATGCTGGGAATTGTAGTTTCCCCTAACATCTGGAGTGCCAATGCTTGACATCACTAAGCTATACTATGGGTTTCTGTAGGCAGGACAAATTTGAGACAATTTTTTTAAAGATATATTGCTTCTTACATCTTCATGGATCGAAGGTAAGTTAATCTGGTAGCAGTTAATGATTAGTATGAGAATTCATGATCTAGAACTAATGAAGTAAATAAATATTTACAGCTTTTCTAAGAGCCCATTATTTAACTGTTCTGAAGCAGACAGTGCAAGCTGCATTCTTAAACACCACAAGTAATGTAATAATTTAAAAGCCTAAGGAATCTGCTGAAAATCCACACCGAGCTACAGAAATAGCCCTGAAAACGCAAGGCAAATAGTGGCCATATCTCCAATATAAAAGTATATTTCTTATTGTAGATGGACAAAAAAATACAGGTTTTGTTTTGTCGGCTAGGCTGTGGGAGGTAACATTGCAGCACTACCTTATTTTGTCTTAAAGTCTAACAGCATAAAAATTGTAATGATGGGAGGTGCAAGCAACAGGGATGGCAGCTTTTTAGAGTACAGCAGTTCCAAAGAGAGAGGGAAAAGATATTGCCAGAGGAAACAAAAACAAGCACCAGGACATGTAGCTCACCAAGTTTTCAGGTCAGCTGAGGAAAACTAAGATGGCGCTGATCTCTAATCAGAGTGTTCAGAGATCTGATCAGAGATCAGTAAAGGGAAGTGGATTACAGTGACACTAATGGCACAGGGGTTGCCTGGGATGGTACATGGTAGGAACTTCAACTTAAAATCTATATGAAATTAAAGGGCAAGTCCACTTAAAAAAAACTTTGTAGATTACTCCCCAAACCCCACTTTCGCAATATTCAAAGTTTCCAAAGACGCTCCTAAAATTTCTCTGTCCATCACCGTCTAGGTGCAAAAACAGGAGCAGGGGACTTCTGCGCTGACAGCCGCTTTACTGGTTACGGCTGTCAGGCAATTGGATGTGATGCCACGTCTTGCTTTAACTGATAGCCACAGCCAGGTGGAGTGGCTGTCAGCAGCAGTGTCAGAGTAAGAGCGGCAAGGGACCGGGTCAGGTAAGGAAGTTCATGAGCGTCTTTTGAAACTATCACAAAAGTGGGGTTTGGGGGTAAGGTTTTTTTTCAGTGGGCACGCCCTTTAAATGAGCAATTAAAAGTCATAAAAGGCCCCTTAGCTTTGTTTTCTTAAAGGAGATCTAAACTTTTTTGTAATCCTAATGTGAGAGTTTTTTCTCCCCAGAACACTTTTACATTGTAAGATTCTTCTTTAGTAGGTTGTATGTACCAATGTGGGGGGTCCCTGTTAAGACATTTTGAAAGCTGCTTATTAAACTGCAATTTAATTACCAGCCAGTGTGACTTACAGACAGCCTTCTTGGCGCAGTACAAAATATTCAGCTGATTATACCATTTGTTCTTTTATTTTTCTGTTCCTTGCAAAAGATAAAACTTCTTAATGTATGTACCTGTATTGTTTGTATAAGCTGTGGTGGCTCATCAGTATAAAGCACAAGTTTTAGGAACACAAAGTATAGTATCACCTAGTCCAACCTAATCAGCAATACCCATATTTTCTGTATAATAGTTGTTCCAGGGTAAGGCCTCAGCAAAAAATCAGTTTGAAGAGAAAAATAATTTCTTCCTGACTCCAAGTGTCAATTGGTAATATCCCTGGATCAACTCCAACTTTATGTATCAATACCAGTAACATGCAACATTCTTTGTTTTTAGAAACTCAATTTGTTTTTTTTTAACTATCCAATAAACCCACATGAGGTCATGGGTTCAAATCCCCAAAGGTTCGTTTTTTGTTTGTTTACATTATGTTCCTGGTAAAAGATAAAGATTCCGCATAAGTTTGCAGTTTAAATTTTCTGTTAAATTTTTCTGTTTCTTATATCCATGGCAACTAAGAAATAAACTGCAAAGATTACTTTTCATTTTATATAAAAAGCAAAGTAATATATCATTGTAAATGCAAAAGCACTTAAACATGTACACAAAAACTTAACTGAAATCCCTGTTCTGTGTCATGGAGAGGGAGGATTATATGATTGGTTGCCAGCTTCTGGAAAGCAAGACTGAAGCTTCCTTTTTTTAATTTGTTGAACACTACAAAGCATGTGAAGTGTACTGCGTACACTAAGCAAGGTGTCACCCAGCTAAGCTGGATTATGGAAGCTGACCCCTAGTACACACTGGTACCCATTTCATAAATCACCCAGAAGCCACAGCAAAGGGAGAGGTGAGACATGGCTTGTTTATATATGTTTGAATGCGCTCTGTCTATTATGGTAGGATAATGTTGTCTGGAGACTTTGATTCCCCTTTTATATTTATAATAAAACATTCTCAACCAAATCAATTACTTTTATGCAAAGATGGCTAAGGCTAGGTAAACCAATATTTCAACCCAACTGACAGATCAGGTTAAACCCTCCTTTTTAACCCTGGATCCCTGGATCAACCAGAACTACAGTAAATGTATTAATACCAGCACCAGTGGAGTTTTGGATTTTAAGTCACGCTAACCAATGTTATATCGGTTGGCACTGCTTCATTTTAAACTGTTTCATTGCGGCGGCTGCTGGAAAGTTAACCGCGCAGCTCCCACAAGCGATGTTATATGGTGAAAGCGGCATTCTATTGCGGCACTTTAAATGCCAGCTAATAGAAAAATGACAGATAGCGATGTTCCGAGAGCCGCTTTTGGCATATAACATCGCTGGGCTGTTTGCACAGGGTTGTCAATTGTGGCTCTTGGTGCATCGCCCTGTTAAAATCCAGCCCACTTTTAAAGAGGAAGTTCAGTGCAAATACATATGCTTTTCAGAAAAAAGAGCAGTATTTTTCCACCCCAATGACCTTAATCTGCCAATTCAGCATTTTGTCTGTGTATAAATAAATGCAACCGAAATACTGACTTCCTGTTTGCAGGACCTCTAGTAGAGACCATTATGGTCTTGCCCTTGACCCAGTGCCTGGTTTGATTCAGTAGCTCAGTAGAGATCTGAGCATGTTTGACCCATCCAACAGCCAATCAGTAGAAATTACTGTTAGGAACATTCCAAGGAAGTGGTGCATTCTGGGAAGAAGGACCGTTAGAACCTGAAATGTCAGCTCACTAACGATCATTACTTACCTTCCCTCTTTCCTCCGCCGTACTGTCCTGGCCCTCTGCTTGCATGAAACTGCAAGCAGGGGGCCGGACCGGCAGTCGCGTCCATGATTGACTGAGAGGAAGCCAATCACGGCGTGGCTGCCGGCAGTTCAGAACGCTGGGGGAAAGAGGGATGGTAAGTAAAGATCGGGGGAGTTTCTGGACATAAGAATAATGTGGTTGGGGTTGGGGGAGGGAGACCTACAATACCCCAAAGGGATTTTACAATAGGGGGAGGGACTGGAAAATAGGAGGGAGAGGGAGGGGGAAGGGGGAGGGCTGCTTTGAGCAAGCCAAAAACCTCTAAGAGGAATCCTCAGAGGCGGAAACAATTTCCCTCCCTGCAGTGCTCCTGGGGGCAAGTTTTTTGGAATTTGAATGGACATTACCGGAGAACCATTTGGAGCTGGGATGTAAGGTAAGGATTTTTATACACTACACAGTTTGGCCAGTAGTGGGTTAAATTATAGTTTTGGGGGTGGACATGCCCTTTAAACCCTAAATGCATCACCAAATTCTAGGCCAACAGACCTCAGTGTATAAATTAGTCACCTATGTTGTCAAAAGCTTTAACACAATTCAAGTATACTACATATACTGCTGTTCAATATAATGTAAATTCTAACTCCCCTGTTCATAAAAACAAATACATTTGTCTGACACAATCTATTTTTGACTGCTGGCTACTACTTATTAGAGATGTTCAAAACTCTTAAATTTTGTTCTGTTTTCGGATCTCAGAAATAATCGGAAGATCCAATAATCTGAAAATAAGAAGTTATTTTTAATGGTTAGCGAAAATAACCCTGTACTTTCGGTAACCAATGAAAGTTCCGAAGTCCTAACGGTCTGTTGGATTTTGGTACAGAGTCGGACTCTGATGCCATCTCTAATACTGGAGACAAAGTCCAGAGTATGCTCCTTTAACAAAGTTTACAGCACCTCCCCTAACACTAATGTTAGACTTACAGGTCTATAGTTACCAGCAGTGGACAACTACATTTTTTGAGTATTAATATTACTTTTTTCCAATCCAGCAGCACATCATTAGACAAAAGTGAATCTAAATTGGTAAGAAACAGTGGTCTAGATAAAACCTTTTTTGTCTCTTATTTTAGGCTAACCCTGCAGGTGCAGAAGTTCCTCTGCACCTTCACCTTTCTTAAGCTCTTTTTTAGTTTGTGTGTTCTTGGCATTTCCTGTTACTTCATCCTCATCACTAATATTTTGCACTTTGAAATCCTGGAAGCAATTGTGTTCGTGCGGCATTGCCTCTTTTATGAGCAGGTTGCCTGACCTGTTGTCTCTTGCAGCCCATACATATTATAAGGTACACCACTTTCGTGGTATTACAATAAAAAAAATATTTCACCCAATGTTGTTGCTGGGTTTCAGTAGAGGTAAATTCTTGGGAATAATTCATCCCCATACAGGTTCTACATTCTCTATACTCACATTTAAAACTGCCTGTTGTACTGAGCCATATCCTCTTAATGTTACCCAATTGATCTTCCTAACACAGGCTTGGTGACAAGATCCCCATAGGGTTTTTCACTACCTCCTGCATCCCTGGTTCCAGACTTTTTTTTCTCCCAATACTCCCAATATTTAATACTACATTTTTAATCTGATTAAATTCAGATCCGTAACAAATGTTTTTTTTTCCTTTTCCCTAACTTATCCTTTGATCTCTCAGTTTTCCCAAAGAAGCTTGTCCCTAGATTTATTTTTCACTGTTTATACGCCCTTTATAAATCACTGGGATTATAGTCCCTATTTAAAAACCTGGTACTTAAGTTCTCTTCTGCCCTTTTGAATGCGGGTTCAGTAGATCAATTTCTACTGATGTGTGAACTGGAAAAATGGTATACCTCTCACAACATGCTTTGGGTGGCTGCTAGAAGCTTGTAGCAATGTGTTCTTAGCACCTCAGTGTCTACCTTACTCCCAATATTGTCATCACATAAATGTTATAGATGTTATAGCTAAAAATGTTATAGATTTTCTACCATATGTTGCTGTGAACTCCAAGTTACAATCATTTTTATTAAGGTATTGTAAAAATTCAAACACAATATACCTATTTCTTCTGAAGGGATTTTTACCTCCAAAGATGTGGGTCTCCTCCTACCAACCAATAAAAAGGTTGGTAAAGGAAGAAGCAAATTATACCCCCATGGCAGCCCCACATCTTTGGAGGTAGTACCTCCCACTAAATAGAAAATAGTCCCTTAAGTAGTTAAAAAAAATTCAGTGACCACTGCCACAGTGCCCACAGTGTGTCAACCACCCATATCCTTTCCCCAACTCAATGTGTCTATCTTTTGCAATACATCCTTGGTATCGGCTATATATGAATTCAATTTCTTAACTATAAGTTGCAAATAAAAATTATAATAATTATAAAAATAGTTTACCCAAACTCTCCCCCTATTACTGGCCACCATAAGCCTCACTTCTGGGTTTTCCTCCTATGGACCTTTGGGAGGTGATGTGAATATGGTTACTACTAGATTATCATTAATTAAATGATTTCCTTAAAATTCAGTGTAGAATCACTCCACAATTTAATGTATACATTTTTGTCCCCCAGTTGGCGATGAGCCTCTTTCATATAATCTTTGATGTTAAACACCAAAACCACACCTCCTATGTCTGCCATTTTTAATAGTTAAGCTCTCATCACTGCAGATCTCAATTCCTCCCTCTCTTTAACAGATTGCTCTGACTCTGCTCATTCCCTATATTATTAATCCTGTCATGTAAATTCTTTAAATCCTTTTCAACCCTTTGTTGAAACATATCAATGTAATTTGTCCTAGAATTTACAAGATAAAAATTGGACTTTTTTCATAAGCCACTATTCATCTATCTATACAGCATCCCTGCATTTCTACTACAGGGTACCTGTATATTCTCCGATTCCTGCTAATCCTGGACAGTGCATTGATCTGCAAAAGTTCATGTATATCTTCCCTCTAAGTTGCAACATCATTAAAAAAAAATTTACCCATTACCATATTACAGTCAAATCAAAATAACCACTTGGTATAAATGACAGGACCTTGTATAGAAGTGATATGATTTTATAAACCTATTTGATAGGTTTATAACATTTATTGGTCCTTTCTCCCATAGCATTGTCTATTCCTCAGTGCATATCTTCTCTGGATTCTTTCTCCTATTTAGTCTGATCCTAATTCATCTGTACTTTGAGACCCCCACCCCTTATGACTATTTTTTCCCCTTTTTTCTGCCATTGTTGATTTTGATTGGACACACCTTTTTGACTTCTAAAGTGTACATAGGCCACATTTTCCAGACTACAGTCATGTCGTGGGGACATTTCTTTCTAAGTCAGATTAGTCTTTCTTGCTGGTTGTATAGGTGACATATTTTCTGGGTGATTTTAAAATCGATCATTTCTCCGCTTCTATATACAGTATCTTCTGCTTCCAGGAATGAACTCTCTTTTGTTCTTAATCTAATTTATCACACCTGAATGTTTTATGTTTTCTCTCTTGTGTTTCTTTTTCCACATTTTCTATCCTCACCCTTAACTATACCAGATTTTTTTTCAAAAGAGTCCCCATTGTCTTTCTTATCTAGCTCCTTTTTACATTCCACAATGGCATCTCTAAATTTCTGAATCTCAATCAATTTCAGATAAGATCCAATTTCAAGACTCACTTAAGTCGGATTCAGGGTATGGAATACCCATTTATATTTTATAAAGTCAGAGTCCTCTAGGTATAAGTCCATTCCCTAAGTATAGCTTAAATATCACCATGTCATGATATCAAAATGTCTCCTTCACCATCAAATCCTCCAACTGGTGAAACAAAGCTCCTATTCAACTAAATACATTTTTCTGTGTCTCCACTTTTTTTTGTTGGTTTATATGAAAGTACACCATCCCCCAACCCTCCCCCTGCCTTTTCTCCCCCAGAATTCCCCTTCGTTTGATAACAGCAGCATGGGAAAATTTTGCAGGTTCCTGGGGGTGTGTCTTCCCCAGCTGGGAGAGCTGTCACTCAATGTGCATCATCATGGTAGCAGACACACCCACTTGGCTGCAGTCAGAAATCCTTTCCTGCCTGACTCTCTAAGTTAATTTTTACAGCAGAGAGAGACAGGGGAGGAAAAGTTAAAACCCTCTCCTCTTCCCACACTACTGTAACAAAGGCAGGGGGGACTTGTGTTGTTTTTAATAAAGATTTTTTTGTGTCTAACTCTGAGAGGGGTGGTTGAAAAAGTGATCTAAGATTGATTTCATAGGAGATGTTGGGAATATGAGGAAATCTGGTATGGGAGGGGGTGGGAGAGAGAAAAAGTACCTGATTACTTCTCCAATAATTAGTGAAGTCAGCAAGCTGCTGTGACGGTCATGTGATTATTCCTCCATTAAACAGTGAACTCAGTAGCTTGAAGTGTGTGTGTGTGTGTGTAGAATCGACCAACCAGTTAGATCACACAGACAGCAGTCCCAATGGATCCTCACACGTTCTGCACATGCACTAAAGGAACATGCGCGTCGGACATTTCCCAAGCAGACGCGTAGGATATTTCCCAAGCAGGCAGTCACTGAAAGGGGGCGGACCTGCACCACCCACAGCATTCTGGGAGAAACTCATTGGATTTCTTCTAAACTACTGCTCAAAGACACAGGATACTGCAGGTACATATCCACCTTACACGTATCTATCCTTACAACCCAGGTGACTTTTATCGATGGAGATACCCTTTAAAGTATGTTTAAAAAGCATTGCAGTATTATGCTTGCCAGCTCTGGTGTTTCTATCCATCATTGCTCTCTGTCTGCTTGTTTCCATATTCGTGTAACAGCATATCTTCGCGAACAGTATTTCTTAGCAAGCAATGTAGTCAAGCCAATATCGCCAACCACTGTAGCCACACCTAGCTGATTCAAAAGACAATTGTTATAAAAAGAGCAGGGAGAATAGATGGAGAATAATGTTGTGCTTAATATGGCATATAATTATCGAAAATACAGCCACGAGTCCAAAAAAACTAATTAGGTCGAACCTGAACTAGTTTGAATAGTTCAAGTTCGTCCGAACTCATAATGTTTAGCTCAAACTCAGGTTTGAGTTCGGTTTTGTGTCCATCTCTAGTGAGCTAACAAATTCTGTAGGTGACAGATGACTAAACAGTTACTCCCAAATCAAGGTACACAGACATGTGCTATGGCACCCAATAGAATTATTTCTTCTGCATAGGGCCATATTTATAAAGGTGCGGTATTGCAATACCCCAGCTTTAACGGGTGTAATGGGGATCGTAAATTAAGGTTTTAATTTTACAATTGGGGGGTTGAACAATTACTATCGGGATTGTACATTTACGATCTTGTATACTGGCTTATATAATACCATTGCAGTATTTTATATCACATGGTATTGCACAGCGGAACGGTCCTAAATGGGCGACCACGGCCGTCATTAATGATAAGCCATGGTATCGAAGGTTTCTGATACTGCCCCATAATTACTAGTTTGAAGGGAGCATTACAAGCAAAGGGCTTCTGCTTTTCAGGTCTGTTTTAACCAAATGTATTTTAATCATTACAAGTATTTCTCACTGTGAAGAAATATAACATACAAAACAAATATCTGTAGCTGTTTTTATAAACATTATTTGACTGTGAAATGCTGTTCACTGCTGCAAAACAGGACTTTTTTTGTTTATCAGTGTACAGAGCAGCATAATCTGTAGTAATTTACATTTTGTTTCATATGTATATGTGGATTATAATAAATGCTACAGCATGGTAATCTTGCATGAGCAACTTTTATAATAAAGGTAAGGTTTAGTGCATAAAGCTTATGCATAAAAGTGTTAAGAGGAAATAATGCCAAAAGGACTTGTCCACCCAAAAATCTGGTCACTTGTCAGTTACCTGCCCTAATTGCAACAGATATATTAAGCACATTATTAAATATATTACTAATCAGATATTTAAGGATAAGTATTTCCCCCATTTTGACAGAAGAAGCTGCCTCCTCCCTCCATGCAGTCAATCAAGGTTGTGACTACTGACATCACAGCCAATGATTGGTTGCTTCTTCCTGCTTCTTCCACCTCTGCACATGCTCCTAAAAGCTCATTGAGCAGGAAGAGTAGGAAGCAACCTCTAAAAGAAAGTAGTAGAACAAGGGCAATACGTATAATTAAATATCTGGTTAAAAATGCATGTGATATTGTGCTAAAAATAGCAGTTAAGATTAAGAGCAAATAAGTGACCAGTGGGCATGCCCTTTAAAGGGGAACTAGAGGGTTAATCAAAGTCCTCTCATATATGCTGTATAGCAGATAAAGAGAATGCTCACTTATAATGTTTTGCTCTGGTCCTACCCACTTGCTTCAACCAACAAGTTTGGGGATGCCTGCCTATGAGAAGATGTGCTCCTTCCAAACCATAGGCAGAATTAGTGATTTATTAAAATTTTCGAAAGAATATTTAGGTTATATTTACAAAGGAAATTGAGAGTAATTATGTTTTGCATCGTTTTCTCATTTAATCTACATTACCCTGACCAGAAAATATTTTATTATGCCATCATAGCAGCCCCGGAAAATCAATTTGTAGCAAATTAAACATTGTGTATATTGCTTCTGTGTATAAATCCTTAAAATATGGTATACTAAGCACTATCTTCATTCTTTAGGTTTGCAGTGCAGTTCAAAATCAAGACTTTACTGTAATTGAAGACTACTGTACAGGGTTGAAGGCACTATTGTATCTAAAAAGTATTGATGAGCTTCAGGACTGGGATGGACAAAGTCCGCCAACTGTCCGTCATCAAAAAGGAAAACCAGTTCCAAAACTTGCTGACCTCAGAGGACAGGTATGATATTCAATGCATCTTTTATATAATACCAGTAGTTAAACTCTCCAATAGGGATGGCATAGAACTCGAACTCGAACCCGAGTTCGAGCCGAACTGTTCGAGTTCGAACGGACCCGGACTTCTCGAACTATCTCGGACGCGGACTTTCGATATTTCCCGGACTTTCGATGATTTATCGAATGTTCGAACGTTCGAATCCGCGAGTAAAATGTACATGGTATCTAGGCGCGAACATCGAATCTGCGAGTAAAGTCTCCATTACAGCCTATACGCGAGCATCGAATCTGCGAGTAAAATGTCCATGTTACCTCGAACGTTCGAACGCGAAAGCTCGAAAGTAGCGCGCGTGAGAGTAAAATCGATTTTACGAAAGTCCTGGATATTGGAACATGCTCCCCAGACCATTTCCTAGGTCCCACAGCCATTTACATTAAGTTACCATTAATATTTTAGTTGTATTTGACTCGAACTTTTCGAACTATTTGCCTCCCATAGACTTTAATGGGTCCGTTTTCGAACATTCGAACTTTTACAATAGTTCGAAAGTTCAAAAACGGACCGAACTTTAAATAGTTCGACCATCTCTACTCTCCAATTTCATCCTTGCTAGCTCTTATGTTTTTCCTGGACATATCACAATCAATCAAATCAAAATGTTTCATGGTGAAACTAAATAAAGCAACTACTTGTGTTGCAGGTAGCAAAATTGCATTTATTGCAGACTCACACACACACAAAACATGATTTTATGATTGACTGTTATTCAATGCACACTTGCAACTTTTTTTGTGAAGACTCTGCTTAATTGCCTTCAGCTAGGCTAAATTAAATTGGTAAAACTATATACGTGCATCCAAATGTTTTTAAGCTTCTTTCCGTAGCAATATTGATTTATATGCATCCACCTTGCCTGATCAGTTTGCAATTAATATTATGCTCTTATATCAATAAAAAATTAATGGTCTAGGTTTAAGTATTAACACGTCCCTTTCATAAAGATTTGATGGATTAGATCATTCGCCAGCCTCGGGAACGATCATCATTTTTACAGTACACATTTTACCAATAAAGGGGCAATTCAGACCGAAACATCCCTTTATCATTAATGTGTTTCTTAGCTTTAAGCATTAGTGATTAGTAATTGAAAGTAGTTCATCTGAATCTGAAGTCCTCTGAAACTCTAATATGATTATATTGACTATTTATCGCCCCTGTAAAATGTAATGGCTGAAGGGTAGCTATAATTTTTTGTCTTACAAACAACAAAATACTTTTGCGCTTGATTTTTTATATTTTCAAATATGTATATAGAGCATCTCTGGATCAGATAATTTAATAAATGAATGGGGAGATTCAATATTTCAAATCCCCGCTACTTACCTTTGCGCTGATTTGCACGGATCTAAAGACCAGATCTAACTCTGTGTTAACGGAACACTTTGGAAATTGGATGGGGTGCACTGTGTAAAACACAAGCTAACCTGATATGATATTGGGTTAATATGTGTACATTTTTAGGGATACTGAATCTCCCTGGAAATGTTATCTCTCAGTCCAGTACCAGATATTAATAAAAGTAACATTCTCCCAAAATGGCTTTTACGTTTTTACCAAACAGGATTCTATTTATAGTTTATTATTTCGTACAACATAGACAAAAATTATCTTGCACATGGTTTTGTTCCAAAAAAAAATTATATATGCTTGTGAAGGTATGAAGACTGCGAAGAGTTATATTACAATGCCACCTTGTGAAAGCATGTATAATGCTAAACATTCTCTCAACAATGATACAATCTTGGTTTCTGCACCTTCAAAGCTTTTTGTTATGACACTCTGCATGAAGACTAAAATTACAACTATACATGGTGTTCTCTGCTTGTTGCACCATCAATTATTTACAATAAAATGGGGGAATGAGAAGATGTTTTAAGGAAGCATTTAATAATTCAAAGGCATCTGTTCTGTAGTCCCAGCAGATCTTAAGAAAAAAAGAGGGAGAAAAAAATCTGACACTATTTCATCTGGTTTGAATAGTGCAATATTTCCAAGATAGACAAAATGAAAAACAACTTTAAAAAAACAAATCTGGGCTGTTGTTTTGTGTACTGTAAAACTATATTATCCACATATAAAACTGAAAATGGTAAAGTAAAACAAAGGACACTGTTAAAGTTAAAGATTGATCTACATTTAATTATATTTCTACTTGTCTTTGAATGATGACTGTAAGACATAAGAATAAACACAGTTTGGTCCAAAAAGAAATAAAAGGCTTCAGAGAAAGCTGCTTGACCATAAGAAGAGTCTGACAAATATATCTAGAAAAATAAATTTCATGTGCATACATATAAAAGATGTTTCCCATCTCCTTAGTTTAATACATGGCAGTATATTACAGGGACAATATTATACAAGACAATACTGTATTAACATAATATAAAATGGACAATACACAAAATAGTTTTTGGATTTTACTTTTCCTTTATAAGGGCTTGTAAGAAGACACTGAGAATCACAGTGGCTTTTTCTTAATTCTAGACGGGAACTTTAAAGGAGAACTATATATATATATATATAGTGAGCACAAACAGGGAGATTCAATAAAAGTTCTTACTGTTAAAAATGTTGCTAATTTCCACCAACCATCAGATCTTATTTAACATTTGAAAGCTAACATCTGTTTGGATGGGGCAAAATTAGCACCACTTTTAACGATAAGACTTTTATTGAATCTCCCTGAAAGTTTTTTTCAAAAACAGTTAAAATGATAATGCCTGGGGCGGGGAGGTAGGATTGGTACTTTCTACCCTACTGGTAAAATATCCATGAGAAGCGGCAGCACAAAGAAAACTGCTTCTGCCATGCTTCCTGAGTGCTTCAGCACTATCTTAATACAGAAAGGCCAAAGGCATTAACCAGTGGCAGAAGAAAACTGTATCTTCTTACAAAACTATATTGGGAAGTGAGAATACTCAATCCTACCTCCCGGCCCCAAGTACTTTTCGTTTTCAAAAAGTTGATTTTTAGCAGTATAGTTGTCCTTTAATCTTTGGCTGTAAAATTTCTGTTGAACTAAAACTTCTTCCACCTACTGACAGTCATGATAATTTTTAAAAGAAATCATTGGGTTTAATTGGATTTATACATAACTTTTAGCTCAAAAATTACAATTAAAATGCTTTATCAGATGTCTTTCTATATAATTTCTCACAAAAATACAGTATTAGAAACACATCTTTCATTAAAATATACAGTCCTAGCACCCTCATCCTCTTAGCATACACATATATATGTAGCTGTTTTCTCTTCCTCTGGAGAATGTACACTAAGTATTCCCAGGCCATAAAATGGGAGGGGCAGAAACCAAGGGCTTTGTTTACTGGGAAGAAAGATGTGTGTCACTCAGTTTTCTTCCTTATAACTTTATACACACATGCAATTATGGGTACGAGCTGTAATTCCCGACGTGTACAAAACAGACATTTCAGTTGAGTATCGTTTAATGTTTGGGTGCCCGGTCAGACGAAACTGCTTTTTTGTCAGGCATCTTTGATGATTCACCAGTCCATAAACAAGTAGTAAAGTGTAGTAGCAATAACACAGGACTGTAACTGTGTAAAACAAGAATTTTATTTAACCCTGAAACATGCGTGCTACATGTTTCAGACACGAGTCCTTTCTTGAGAAAGTCTGTGCTTGAGAAAGGACTCCTGTCCAAAACATGTAGCACGCATGTTTCAGGGTTAAATAAAATTCTTGTTTCACACAGCTTCAGTCCTATGTTATTGCTACTACACTTTACTACTTGTTTATGGACATGATTATCCAGCATGGTGAAGACTGGAAAAATGTAAAGCACTGGATTCATCGCTCTGTGTACTTGGATACCCCTACCTGCTTAGGAATGATGATCCACCAGGTCACTATTATTGGTTGCCTTTTTTGACAAATTACAAAGCGCTGATAATCGGTAAAAGTCATACTGCCGCATATCACCATTTTGCTTATCACCACATATTGCCATACATCACCATGGTAACCAATAAATCGTATTTATAGTACAGCAAAAAGTATTAAGCAGTTAAAATCATCATCTGAAGTGGCAAAAATGCATAGGTGTGCATATATCTATCATGAAAATAATCCCTGAAAGGTGTCAGTATATTGAGATGGATTTCCCAATACAAATAAGGGTCCAGGGGTGGTGTTCAACTATTTTTGACTATTCATTGTAATACGGTCTGTGATTATTGAATTTCCTCTATTCCTGTATTGCCATTTTTCAAATTTCCGATGTTTGCTATTCAAATTTTCAATGTTAATTTTTGAGTTTTTTCCGATTTTCTCTATTTCACAATTAAGTTGAATGAGGGTCTTTTTCCCACATATACAAGAGTGTTTCATCTGAACTGGTATTGGTAGACATTATGGTGCAATTTCTATTTTTACTAATGAATTTGCTAGTAATATCCCCACAGAATAATCTTAGGGGTGAAAAAGATTTGGTTTATGAATATGGTGATATAATATGAGTGGGGCTCATCACTATGCATGAGTGTGTAAGTTTTTGATACTGTAGGTATGCATATGACAGTATGTGTAAGTGTGTTTGTGGGAAAGCGATGTAAGAAAGAAATAAAATGTGTATGCGGGCCAGCAAGCGTGTTCATTAGATATTATGTATGCAAGTTGTATATATATGTGAGAGTGTGTGTATATGTTTAATTCAGGGTGTGTATGAAGGTCAGAGAACGTGTGTAGGTGGTGGGAAAGATGTTGTTTATGCATGTGCTAAGTATGTGTGCATATGCATGAGTGTGTGAGAAGGAATATATGTGCAGAGGGTGTGTGTGAAACTGTGCATAGGAGTGATCATGAGTTTAAGTAGGTCAAAGTGAGAGTGTATGTATGTGGTATATGTGTGTATGATGTACAGTGTAGTTATTTGAGGGAGAAAGTATTCACGTGACTGTGATTCCACTGTATCAGTCAAAATTTGGAACATCTCATTCAATGCTTTTTATCTATTTTTCTATATTGCAAATAAATATTAAAGACATTATACTATAAAGGAATACTTACTACATGTAGTAAAATAAAAAGTGATTTTGAGTTTTATTATTTAGATTCTTTTAACACCTTTAAAAACCTTTTGGTTTGATGAGAGCTTTGTACTCTTGGAATTCTCTCAGTCACCTTCTTGAGGTAGTCACCTGGAATGGTTTTCCTACAGTCATAAATGAAGCAAAGCATTCATCACCCCTCTCTTCCATGCTTTACAATAGGAATTATACATGTTGAAACTTCCATAGTAGCAGCCTCGCTGCAGCAATTTGACCACAAAGCCCTAATGAAGTGTCCTCTTATTATTAATATTATTATTATTATTTTCTGAATATTTAATTGACTTTTAACCTTGTATTTATGCAGAACTCTACCTAGATTCAGTCGGCAGCTAGGCCATACACGGACCAATAGTATTTTCTCCCTTTACTTAAAGTAAAGCCGGATATTTTCTGATTGAAATTTTCCCTCTTTCGTTATCAAGGTCATTCGTCGGCATTGTGGTCGGCCAGTTTCGGTCCCCACACACTGACTATAATGTAATTTTTAATTATCAGTAATGTGTATAGCCACCTTAATTTCTACTGATTGGCTGTTGAATGGGTCAAACATGCTCAGATCTCTACTGAACAACCAAATTAATCCAGGTGCTGGGTCATGGGCAAGACCATGGTGGTCTCTATTAGGGGTTCTGTAAACAGGAAGTCAGTGTTTGGAACCATTTATTTATACACATTCCAGATCATGTACCTTCATTCTGCTGGTATAATTTCTATTCATGTCTGTAAGACCAGCCCCTGTCTGCAAGAGATTTGGGAAGGTTCATTGGAAAAATAAAACATAGAAAATATAAATTATAATTCAGTTGTTTGTTAGCATGTGTTTTAGCTAGATTGTTGACTTGTATTCCCCAAAAGTTGCATTTTAGACTCTCGCCTTATATTCCCTAAAACTTAAAATTTAGGCTTCCATTAATTGGGAATTTTAGCTAAACTGAGAGCTTTAAACTGAATTTATGAGTGCATCCCTTGAGTTATACAAAGCACATTAATCATGACCTTATAAGGGCTCACACTACACATTAAATGAGAAAGTTTGATAAATGTGTTGAATTACAACAACTGCCATTTATACTGATGGCACTCAAGCTAATTAAACATTTTACAGTATGTTTTTATGTATGCATGTATTTATTTATTTATATGTATATATACAACTGTAGTAAACAGAGAACTGCTTTTTCCCAGGTTAAAAGCAGCTCTTCAGAATGTCAACTGGGATAATGTATTATCAGGAAAAGGTTCTGAACAGAAGTGGACCATGTTCAAGGGGATTTTAAGCCAGTTCACATCTAAATTTATACCCTTGGAAAATAAATGTAAGAAATAAATCTGCACCCATGTTTCTGAATTCTGATGTAAAAAGGCAAATGGAAAGGAAGAAAAAGGCATTTAAAACCTTTAAGGCCGAGGGAACGGAAAGGGCCTTTAGGAATTATAAAAACTGTAAAAAGGAGTGTAAGAAAGCAATCAAACTAGCTAAAATTAATAATGAAGTTAGGATAGCTGAACAAAGCATCACTAAGCCTAAAAATGTTTTAAAGCATATTAATAGTAAGAAGATGAGGACTGAGAATGTGGCACCATTAATTAATGGGGATAAGTTAGTTATGGAGGATGGCGATAAAGCAAATGTCTTGAATCATTTTTTTCCCTCTATATACACTATAGAAGATCCAAGTACAGATATCATAGAGTATAGTAGCAATAATGGTATAAAAGATTCAAGTGCACTTTGGTTAACTGAGGATATGGTACAGAAAGAACTAAATAAGGTTAATATTAATAAATCTCCTGGACCGGATAAAATACATCCTTGGGTACTTAGGGAGCTAAGTTCAGTTTTATCTAGGCCGTTGTTTCTTATTTTTGCTGATTCCCTCATGTCCGGTGGTGTGGCTCTGGATTGGAAAAAGGCTGATGTTATTCCATTATTCAAAAAGGGTAGTCGTTCACAGCCGGGTAATTACAGGCCTGTAAGTTTAACTTCAGTGGTGGGGAAGATCCTGGAATGTTTAATAAGGGAACATGTTCTAGAGTATGTTTCAAGGACTGACATTATAAGTAGTAACCAGCATTGTATCTGTTGTATTCAATTAGATCAACTGGACATGAAATGTAGTTCTTGAAGACGTTTCGCTAGTCATCCGACTGGCTTTCTCAATTCAGAATGACTTGTACAAGAATCTGTGGCAATTATGTACCCTGGAGAATCCCAATTAGCATATCACAGCCAGGTGTTAAGGGTGTGATTAGATAGTGGCTAAGAGGTGTTATAGGAACGCCCAGAGTAAGGTGTTAAAACAGCATTGTACATGGCAGACAGTTGGTGTCGAACCCCCCCACCTCTATTTAGGCTTGGTTTCTTTATTTTCACATAAATGGCCTCCTTAACACCTCTCTTGAACCAGTCACGTTCCTTCGCCAGTATGTTAACATTACAATCTTCAAAGGTATGTCCTTTATCCTTAAGATGCAGATACAATGCTGTTTTAACACCTTACTCTGGGCGTTCCTATAACACCTCTTAGCCACTATCTAATCACACCCTTAACACCTGGCTGTGATATGCTAATTGGGATTTTCCAGGGTACATAATTGCCACAGATTCTTGTACAAGTCATTCTGAATTGAGAAAGCCAGTCGGATGACTAGCGAAACGTCTTCAAGAACTACATTTCAAGTCCAGTTGATCTAATTGAATACAACAGATATGTTCTGTTAATAAGGCTAAAAAGCATGAGACAGTACATCTCTGGAAGTCTCCTGACCCTGATGGCTATACACCCATATTTTATGACCTTCAGTAATAGCACCTCTGCTGTTAGAAGCTTTCAATTCTATCACCCCCAGAACATCCTTTCCTACCCCAAGCTTTGGAGACACACATAACAGTAATTCCCAAACCCAACAAGGACCCCACAATATGTGTCAGTAATCTCCCTTTACCCCTTATGTTGAAATTAAATTATATGCAAACAATCTAGCGCTCAGACTCATCCCCTCACTAATTCATAAAGAACACGTAGGTTTTGTACCTAGCAGGGAGGCTAGAGTTAACACATTTATCACAATTTAAACAACATTATTGATGTCATACAGGCAAAGATGCCAACTTTTATACTCTCACTAGATGCTTGTGAAGGTTCTCATTCATCCAGGTCATGGTATATCTGTTGTATTCAATTAGATCAACTGGACTTGAAACGAAGGAACGTGACTGGTTCAAGAGAGGTGTTAAGGAGGCCATTTATTTGAAAATAAAGAAACCAAGCCTAAATAGAGGTGGGGGGGTTCGACACCAACTGTCTGCCATGTACAATGCTATGTTTTAACACCTTACTCTGGGCGTTCCTATAACACCTCTTAGCCACAATCGGAAATTTCCCTGGATCAACTCTACTTTATGTATCAATACCAGTAACTTGCAACATTCCTTGTTTGCAGAAACTCATCCAGCTTTTTTTTGAAACTGACCAATGAACCTGCCATTACAACGTCCACTGGAAGACAGTTCCATAGCCTTACCGTTCTCACAGTGAAAAACCCTTTCCGAGCTTGAAGCCTAAACCTTTTTTCTTCAAGTCTTAAGGGATGTCCTCGTGTCCTTTGACATGTTCTATTGGTGAACAATAGAACATGTCAAAGGACATGTATTATGTCAAAGGACATGTATATGTATTAATACCAGTAATTCTCAATATTATATAGTATCCCTGTACCAACCAGAACTACAGTATATGTATTAATACCAGTAATTCTCATTATATAGTATCCCTGTACCAACGAGAACTACAGTATATGTATTAATACAAGTAATTCTCAATATTATATATTATCCCTGTACCAACCAGAACTACAGTATATGTATTAATACCAGTAATTCTCAATATTATATAGTATCCCCGTACCAACCAGAACTACAGTATATGTATTAATACCAGTAATTCTCAATATTTTTTAGTTTTAGAAACTTATCCAGGCCTTTTTAAAGCTATTCAATGAACTTGCCATTACCAAATCTGTTGGAAGACAGTTCTACAGTTTCACCGCTCTCACTTTTAAGAAACCTTTCCTAACCTAAAGATGAAGCTTCTTTTTTTCCAATCTTAAATGATGTCCACGAGTCCTCTGATTTGACCCATTAGTGAACAATGCACCACAGAGTTTATTGTATGGCCCAATTTATATATTTGTATAAGGTTATCATATCCCCACACAAACGTTGCTTCTCCAATGTAAACAGCCCTAACTTGTCTAATCTGCCTGCATATTTAAGCCCCTCTATTCCCCTTATTAATTTAGTTGCCCTTCTCTAAACTGCTTTGATTTCAAAGATGTCCCTTTTGTATATGGGATTCCAAAACTGCACCGCATATTTTAAATGAGGCCTTACCAGTGCCTAGTAAAGAGAGAGAATAATATTTTTCTCTCTTGAATCTATTTCTCTCTTTATACAAAATCTTGCTAGCTCTAGCTGTTGCTACCTGGCATTGTTTGCTACAGCTACCAGAACCCCTAAAACTTTTACCATTACAGATTCACTTAACAAAGAGTTATTTATGGTGTAGGTGGCACAGGGATTATTAAATCCCAAATGCATCACCTTACATTTATCAACATTGAATCTCATCTGCCATTCTGCTGCCCATTTTGATAATCTATCTAGGTCTGCTTGCAGCACTTGCACATCATTTGAAGTTTCCAAAGCTCTGCATAGTTTAGTATCACCATCAAACACAGACACCTTACTCTCAATGCCCCCTTCTATGGCATTCTGCTTAGAACTTTAGCCCACATAGATGAAGCTCCATTAACCACCACTCTGTGTTTGCGATCCACTAACTAATTCTCTATCCATGTACAAATGTTTTCTTCTAGGCCAACAGTCCTCAGTTTATACATTAGTCGCCTATGTGGCACAGTATCAAAAGCTTTTGCAAAATCCAAGTATACCACATCCCCTGCTGTGCCTGAATCTAAATTCTTACTTGCCTCATCATAAAAACCAATTAAATGTCATATCCCTTTAGATATTAAAAAGTTAGGGTTATGTTAGATTTTGTTTACTCTTGAAATGGGTCTAAAGGGTCTAAAATGTGTTGTGTGGTTTTTGTACAATAAATTTGGCATATAATGAGTCATTGAGTCCTTCTGCAAAACCCTATGGATTCATTATTTACAACATGAGTTAGTATTTGGGGCAGAACACTGGGGTGTCTTAGAGAAAGTTATTGGAATAGGAACTGAAACCTCTGCCGACAGTATTGAATAAAGTATAAAATAAATTACCAATGTTAAAACAATATTTTAGAACAGCAAAAATTGCCTGGACTCCAAGTTGGGAAGCAGGATCCCTGTCGGCAAGATGGGTTCAGATAGAACAAGCATTCGTTAACCCATATTCACTGAGTAGCTTGCTCTGGACTAATAAAAAGAAAGACCTGAAGGTATATGGAAAATAAACCCCTTTATGGTCCACACCCTTGAAATATGGGATAGATACATTCGTACTCCGGGACACCTCACCACTCCCTCAAATTATACCCCACTATGGGGAAATCCAAAATTTACTCCGGAAACATGGGGAATTAATAGAACAAATGACCTATTGGTAGCAGGTAAACCAATGAACTGGGATGAAGCCAAAAAGAAATATAAACTACATCCAAGACTTTGGTTTCAGTTTTCACAAGTTATACACTTTGTAACAAGTATTTATGTGAAACATGAGAATGCTGACAACAAGGACCTGGGCAACATATGCAAAAATTGCCCCAGAGGTCTGGGTTTAATCTCTTACCAGTATAAAGCAATTTGGTATAACAAACAATCCCTTAGGATGTTACCAATGGAAAAATGGGAGAAATAATTAGGAGAGAAACTTACAGATAAACAATGGTCATTCACTCTGGAAAATTCATATAAATGCTCTATTAATGTAATAATAAAAGAAAAATAATTAAAAATCCTATATGAATGGTATAAAACCCCCATTCGACTAAATAAAATTTATACAAAAACTTCACCCACCTGTTTTAGAAATTGTGGACCACAAGCAGATAGCGTTCATTGCTGGTGGTCACGCCCAGAAATAAAAAAACTTTATCAGCAATGCCAAGACTGGTTATCCCAGATATTAAAATCACAGATAAAGTTGGGCCCTTGGGAAGCTCTTTTTAACTTACCAATGAAAGACCTTCATAGCAATACTAATACATTTGTACGAAATGTATGTCATGCAACCAGATGCATAATAGCAGCTAGATGGAAAGGTCCTAGACCCTTAATGAACAAGGTGTTAAATAGCATATGGTACGTTTATAAGAATGAACACCTCACTGCAACCCTGCATGACACAGTATTACGTTTTTATGCAATATGGGAACCATGGATAACTCTGATGCAAATAACAATATGCAAATAAAAATATGACAAACCAAGTCAACTGAAATAGCAATATGAAGATAATAAAAATATTAGAAATTCTCCTTATGATAATAAAACAATAATGACTACTAAAAGATCAAGATGCTCCCTAACCTCAGGTCCCCCCTTCTTCTCTACTTTCTTATCTTTCTTTTCTTCCTTTTCCCCTTTTTAGATATTTTATAGTTATAAAAATGTAATTTTTAAAATTTTTATATGTAACACGTAGATAAAGAACAAAAGCATGTTTATATACCTGCTTAAAATAGTAACATAAGAACTCAATGTGTTAAAAAAAAAACTGTTTTATCTTGTGTGTACCCAAAAGTCTTTATTATCAATAAAAAATACAATGAACAAAAAAGTATGAAATAAGGGAATGGTTTTCTGTCCAACAGCTAAGATAGATTCCTTACAGTTGAACATAGGCTTTTACCCAATCTACAGACAGGTCAGATTAAAGGCATATTGTTTCAATAAACCCTTGATGTGGAACAGTGCAGTACAACATGGGGGGGATGGATCCATATGTACTTGGGGAGAGGATGTATGTGTCAAATAAATGTGCTTAGATTGTAAGCTCTTTGGGGCAGGGCCTGATGTGAATGTATAAATGTAATTGTAAAGCACTAAAGAAAATGTTGGCACTATATAAAACTGTGATAATGATAATAATAATAATGAAAGCAATTTCTTAATCGCTGGGAGATTTTTTTTATGCAGCTGAGAGTACATGGAGTTTAACATATGCCAATGGCTTGGCAAGAGGAGGACTTTGTCAATGTTTTACTATCTCTCACCAGGCATTGTTTAACCTTTTGGAGATACATTGACAATGTCTTCCTCCTATAGTAGGGTGATGATCTCTATTTGGCTTCTATTAATAACTTAGTAGTAAACATAGCAATATCAAATATGTCTTACATTTTTATTATTATTATTATTACTATTGTGGATTTATATAGCACCAACATATTCCACATTTATTTGACACCTACAACCTATCAGTATGTCTTTATGATTGTGGGGGAAACCGGAGTGCCCAGAGAAAAATCAACCAAGCACGGGGAAAATATACATACTCCTTGCAGATGTGTCCAAAGGTGGATTCTAACTAAGGACTTAAGCGCTGCAAAGCTTCAGTGCTAACCACTGAGCCACCCTGCTGCCCAATATGATTAAACTAGAATTTGCTTCTTAGGTGTATTAATTGTTAATGATAAGGGCATTAGAAGTGAACTATACACTAAGGAAACTGACAAGAATCAACTGTTATCATATCAGAACTTCCATCCTGCTCATTCTAAAATAAACTATTCCTGTCTCTCAGTTCACTAGAATCCAGAAGATAGTCAGGGATCCCTGGGTCAGGTGAAATGGAATTTATTTATAATAGGGAATTAGTAATAGGGGCTATCCCAAACAAGAACTAAATGTTATGTGGGTTAAAGGGCATGTCCACTCTTAAAAAAAAAAAAAAAAAAGGTCAATTTTAATTTATCTGCCCCCAGCCCCAAAGGATATATTTAGCACTTTATTACCTACCTAACTTGCTAGATATGTAAGGATTATTATTGCCCTCATTCTGGCAGAGTAAGCTGGCCTCTAAGTCAATCAAGGCTGTGACAACTGACATCACAGCCAATTTGATGCTGTTTCCCCTGCTGCATCCTCCGCACATGCTCAAACTAATTTTTATTTATTTTAAAAAGTTCATTGAGCACAGGGAGGAGAATCATACATTTGCCAGAAAATAATAGAACTTATCATTTAATGTTTGGTTACAAATGCATGTAATAAACTGGTAAAAATAGCTGGTGGGGTTTTAAGCAGATAACTAACATGTCACCAGTTTTTTTAGACATGCACTTTAATGCCTCTATAAAGGTGGTGTTAAGATCAAAAAGTATAACATTTCCCTGGTCTTAGATTATAGGATGGGCAGCGATCATATTGGGCAACTGGTCATAAAACGCTGCCATATAGAGCAAACAGCTTATCCCGAGATGCTTGATATCTTAGAACCAACTCTTTTATCCTATAGGAAAGGGCATACCTTAGGTGGATATTTGATAATAATCAGTATTTCCATCAGGAAAATCCTGACAGGAAATATTTGGGTCTTAAGAAACTGGGTATATTACCGTGTTTACATTGCATTTCATGTTGCTGTGTATCAATGGGCTCCAAATTCACCCTACACCCTACAACTTTTCAGGTATTTGGTTTAAGGGGTCACTATATTTGTGAAACCATGTATGTTGTTTATGTGCTGTGGTGTATTTGTATGCTGTTTAGGTGAGTGTATGTGTGTAGGAGAGATGACTCAACTGATAAAGTATTGAGCATTGCTTGAGTATCACCTCAAGGTACAGGGAACTGACGGTCTCTACACATTTTGTTGAGATGATTCACAAAGAGACCAAATTATGCTTCACTCTTGATATATGCTAAAGTAAAAAAAAAAATTAAAAATATGAGCGTTTAAGGTAGAAAAATGTGAACCATTGATTGAGAATTCAACCTTCTTTGAAAATTCTCCTGGTTGTTTTATGCTTTTATTTGTATATACCAGACTGGTTTGCAGAAAATCATGCTCCTCTGAATTTATTTCATGCACTCGAAAGTACCGAAAGATAATTTTGGACGATACTTTCGAGGGTTACCAAAAACGCAAGATACTTTTGTGGGGTTAGCAAAAATGATCCACACATTCAAGGGTTACCGAAATCAGCCGTTACTTTCGAGGGTTACCAAAAACGAACAATACTTTTGAGGGTTAGCAAACGATACATTCGAGGGTTAGCGAAAACTGTCCGTATATTCAAGGATTAGCGAAAACGATCCGTACATTCGAGGGTTACAAAAAATGAATGATACTTTCATAGGTTAGTGAACACTACATTCTAGGGTTAGCGAACGGCCCGTAAATTCGACAATTATCAAATTTATGATGGTTATTGAAAATACGGTCGCGAGTCTGAATAAACTAGTTCAAACTCAAACTAGTTCGAATAGTTCGAGTTCGTCCGATCTAATAAAGTTCGGCTCGAATTCGAGTTCTAGTCCATATCTAATTAAAACAAGTTTTAGGACAAAATAACTGTACATCCCTATATAGCACTCACAAACATTAACCCTTTACTTACAAAAATTGTTATTGTTACTTCTGTTGGTCTGAACTGTCATAAAAAAATCCTTTTCAGCTCCATTTGGAGTTGTTTATTAAGAATAATTAGGCTTATTTTATAAGAGGTACAGCAAGCAACCAATCAGATGATACCTTTTAACTGATTTACCACAGTTCAAAAATATTTAAAAACATCTGATTTGTTTCTGCAGACACACAGCATGGGAAAAAATTTGCACCACTTATTTAAAAAACCCTAATTGGCTTATTTAATATTTAAATTGCTTCTTAAGTCATACCACCACTTGTGTTTAAAGCTTTTCAATATTAGCTGTATTTATCTGAAAATAACCCCCCCCCCCAAAAAAAAAAAAAATACACGGGCTCTTGAAACACAATTATTTGTTAGTCGTGTTGCTTGACAGACAGTTTCAATAAAAAAATGGCTACTTTAGTTTCTATTATTATACCCTGTCTAAAGACAACTTGATAAGTGTATGATTTAGACAATATCTCATTTTACTGGTTGCACTTTTCTGTGATTGCTTGACCCACATGGTTTACAGATTATGCATACTACCAATACTTCTCATTAAAATGGCCACAGTTCACCAGTTTTGGTAGCTGGAAACGAACTTAGAATGAATTATTATACAACAAAAAGGCTGCTGTCATGCAGAACAAAAGACAAGCAAAAGAGAGCTTTGGCTTAATGAGGCTAAGTGAGTGTCTACCCTGCATCACAGCTACTCGACGGCCTTTGAGCACAGATCTTTCTCTCCACAGGCCAAAACCTTTGGTCTGTTATTTTGTGTTTATGCACCTTGAGGCTAATATACATTTTAATATGCTGTGCATGAAGCAAAAAATCAGTCATTAGATTAGAAAAGGTTCAGTCCCTGTAAAAGTAATGACAGCTGAATATAGAGATGCATTTAGTTTTTCATATTTAATTATAGTGCACTATAGTGCATTTAGCTTGGATAAATTGCACACTTATTATGCTTCATTTTTTTGTTATCTTTTCCTATTAACAGTGCACATGTTTTTTCCCTTGTGTCATGGTAAGATACTTGTATAGCATATTTCTCAAAGGTTGTTAAATTAGGTTTCTGCAAATTTAATTGAAGCAAGACTTTGAACAAGCTGAGAAAATAGATTCTTTTTAGATAAGAATTCTAGTAGAAAGAATTCTCAGAAGACTTTACAGAAAAACATAGGAAACTTACTTCAAAGTTATTGTACTATGTTCAAGTGTTAGTGTATGCATAACAACTTGGCATACCGTGAACATATTGTAATAGGTAATTTTTATTGGCAGGTTTTAGTAAATAATAGAATCTTTGGGGGAATTATATAAAAAGAAGTCTAAAATTAAACCATAGGCTTTTTAAATGATAGGCAAACACAGTCAGTGGCTCAGACCTCCCCTGTTCCCCGCTCTCACCCACTCCGAGCCGGCATCCGCATCTCCAGTGTCCCGGTAAGTGGTCACGTGGTCCAAATCTCGCAATAACTCTCGGTACTCCTCGAGAGTGTGCTCACTGGGCAGGGCTTGTCCACGCCCCTAACAAGTAACTCACAGCAATACCATACGGTCACGGCTTGACACCACTCTTACTCCATTCCCGAGTCTATCGATTACACATTCCAATCAAAGGTAAGTATTGGTTAATGCTTATTGATTAGTGAACTACACAGTAATGTGTTAACACCAGGTAAGTATGTACATCTTTCAATTTGAGGCATCTTTCAAAGTCCTGCCTCACATTGAAAGATGTACATACTTACCTGGTGTTAACACATTACTGTGTGGTTCACTAAGTGTTAACCAATACTTACCTTTGATTGAACCTTGTGTCTTTTTTAAGGAGGAGGCTAGTATGACACGCTAAGTCTATGAGTAAGGGTTACCTGACCCAAAACGTGTCAGACTCTGGTGCTATCTTTCCTCTCCGTACTGCTTTGTTGCTTTTAAACTGATGTGCTAATAAAGTGTTTGTATGGATGAAAATGGACTGTGCAATCTATAGACTCGGGAATCGAGTAAGAGTGATGCCAAGCTGTGACCGTATGGTATTGCTCTGAGTTTTTAAATGATAGTTGTCACCCATATTTTTTTCAATTTATCATCACTTGATCATTCAATAAAAGGTCTTATCATTTAAAATGGTGCTAAATTTGCCCCAGCCAATTTAAACTTATTTAACATTTGAAAGCTAACATCTGATTGGTTGGGGCAAAATTAGCACCATTTTAAACAATAAGAACTTTTATTGAATAATCCTGTAGGTGTTATATGCATTTAAAAAAACATGCTGGTCCTAGATACTGTGCAAGTGCTCCAAAGTGTGCACACACTTCCACCCTGGTTTAAAGGATGCCTATCCTATGAAAAACTTTTTTTCCAATTGGGCAACACAGACCTTTTAAAACGGCCTGTTTCTTTAAAAGGTCTTGAACTTATTGTTGGTATTACTGGTTACATTTTTTTATATCTCACTTTATAAAGTATATTTTGAATGTAGTCATTGGATTATAATTTACTTTTCTTTCATTTCAAGTTCACTATCATCAAGTTATATTACAATTTACACTTTTGCACCTAGTAGTAAAAACAGTATTGAAAGTGAAGTCGGATTAAAGAACCACTGGGGAATCCCTGCCTTCTTCACATAAATATAGAATTTTCAATAATGCACAAATATTACCACAACTCCCCCACACCTATCCCCCTTCTTGCAGAGTGTGTTTTCCCATTTGTTAGGCCATGTGACAGAAGGAGGTAGAGCAACAACACTACAGTTGTCCTTTAAATCTATTTATTAATGATAAAACCTTTGAAGTTTTCTTTAGCTACGAATGCAAATTAAAACAGCACCCTCCCCAAAAAAGTATTGCATGAAACCATTGATATAATTTATTGTGTATTGAGCACTAAATCTATTTAGTAGGTCATGTACTTAATATTGATTAACATTGGCCCTTTTTCTTTTGTTCTAGGGCAAAGTCTAGGTTTTATTTTAAAAAAAAGATAGAAATGATTTGAGTCTGTTGTTCAAGGGTGAGAATTGGGAAATAAATAAGTAGTTTACTATGCAGCTTTGACCATTTGTACTGTTGTTTTCCTGGCTCATGAGAGGTTTAAGTTATGTAGAGGTAAGGAGCTATAAAAGTGTCCCTGCATGTTGAATGAAACAATAGAACACGGAACACATTACATTTTTTAGCATAGTATATTTAATTTCACAAACATTTCTCTTTTTGTTATTTACTCTCCCCAAATGGCTAAGGCTATAGTCATTAACATTATTTTCTGAATCAATATCTGATAGTGTCACCATGGGACTAAAATAAGAATACATGAACTGTTTAAAATATAGAAATTAAAACAGTCTCAAAATTAATCATTTTAATCAACTCATTCAGCAGTTCTGGACCTAATCAAGTACTTTTGTTGGCAGCTCATTGAAATAAGAAACCCTCTTTCATCAAGAAGCTACAGCAGTTTTTACATTCATCAAATATATTTTACTTTTATTCTTAAGATTCCATACGAAAGGAAATAAAATGTATAAATATTCCTAAAGTTTTAACTAAGAAATATATTCTTAACCCTAATCTATTTTCTCTTATATTGTTTTACTGTTTGAAAATCATATCTCAGCAGCATTCTGATGATTAAATGTTCAATCATATTAACTGCCTGCCTTCACTGTGTGAATACATTGACCATTCTTCACTTCTCTCTTGTACTTTAATCTTTGTGTTGTGATTATATAATTAAACATTATTATAAATGGATTAAAGCTAATGTATTGTGTGACAGTGCTGGGGCCATCGTTGCACTTTGTAATACACACAGGCCTGCATGCTAAAAAATGCTTTTAATATTAGTTGGAAAAAAATCCATGAAATAAAACTGTGAAAGAGCAATACAAAATTATTTATTTTATTATCTGTTATTTTTTCCCTAGTGATATTGGTGAACATTTTTTTTTTTACAGTTTTCATGTTAAATATTAGAATTCATAGGTGAGAAAAAGATCAATATATTTTGTTGGGTTTTAACTTTGTTAGCTGCATACACATGTGCGATTGTGGGGACGACCTATGATGTACTATACGCTTGTTTCTGATGACTATCGTTTAATGTATGGGCCTTTTTTCTGACCATGTGGTTAGGCATTTTGATGATCCAACCCGGCAAAACATCTATTGCCAGACAAAGTGTTCGTACATTAATCGATAGGAGGCCGAAACCGCTGTTCGGTACACAGTTGTGCATCACAGGTCGGCCCCACTATCACACAAGTGTTAAGAATGTTTACAAATACCAAACTATCACAGGCACCCAAAATTCTGCAAATTATAATTCCTTTCTTTTAAGCAATGCTATTTTATAGCATGAGAATCTAAAGTACTTTATAATTTAGGGAAGTTTCTGCTGCATACATTGCAGTTTTCTGTGCTATTAAATGGTACATGCTGTCATATACCCAATATTCAGATTGGTAGTCCAACAGTTGGAAAATAAGTGGCTGCACCAATATTTTAGTCCAACCTATTTTTAATTTACTGTATAGAAAAATGTTATCTCTTCCAGAATTCTGAGATTTCATGTAGTGTCAGAATCATTTAAAATGGAATTGGAGGTTGTTTCTTTTATCAGGTCCTCAATCCAGCCAATCCAAGGTAGAAAAAGGCATTGCTGTTCTCCTATGTAGGGCTTAATAATATAGGGGTGAGATTTTTAAAGTTCATATTGAATTTCTGAAAATCCAATTAAAGCCCAATCAAATCTCAATTTTTAAATTTTCTAATATTTTTTTAATTTTTGACTTTTTGATGAAAGACCTGCAAATTTGCAAAACCATCAGTTCACAAATAAAAACCTGGTTCATTTCAAAACAGGCATTCAAAATTATTGAATCAGAACAATGGGGACTGAAAAGCCATAAAACAATTGACCAAACATTGATTTTATAATACTTGCTCCAGCATGTCCAATGACTAAATTGGACTGTTTCTCTCTGATTTCTTTAGGAACTATTTTTTCCTTGTGCTAAATGAGGCAACCTAATATAGGCTGACCATAGGCAGGTTTTTTCTCCAGTATCTAATCATTTGTCCCTCAGGATCACCATCCAGATCAGTACAATGCAGCATGGTATACATGTACATAATTTAGCTGTTAACCAAGGGTCAAAGTTAACCAAAGGTTTAAAAAGTTAGCCCCTCTGTGGTTACATTATATTGGGTAGCTTGAATCTTGCTAAGTGCAGGACTGAATATTGACTGTTACGTTAATTTCATCAAGTGTTTTACTTGGCCTTGAGTGCATTACATGCTTGAATTGACTAAAACTGGGCCATACCTGCCTCCAATTACAAATACTACAGTCATGAAGCCTTTTTTTTTTTTTTTTTTTTACAAACAATGGCAATATTATTTTAGTCATATTTTACAAAAGGTGTGGTTGAAACAAGTACTTTCATGAAATGCATTTTACACACCCATGGGCTTATTTAAGAGGTGCAAACTTTTTCCTGTGGTGTTAATTTCCAGCAACCAACCAGATGATTTGGTTGCTGCAGATTAACAGCACAGACAAAGTGTGGCACCTCTAATTAAACAAACCCTCCAGTGCTAATTCAAGCACCATTTTATGTATTTTACCCATAGAGAAATTAATTGATCTTAAATTTGGATTCTTATTTTACACATCTGTAGGCATGAAGAAGAATTCAAACTTCAAAGTAAATAAGCACTATTCACTTGATGTGTGTTTCGTGCTAATAAAGAATCCAACTTTAGGTAATAGTTCTTTTTGTTCATATTATTTTGATAATGTTCAGATTTTATATTACTCAGAGATGATGGCCTGAGGGGGTTTACTGTAACCACTGATGCACTGAGACTATTCTAACATATTTTTTCTGCCAGTAACATTAACTGTATCACAAAAATAAATAAATATAGGTAAAATAAATTGCAGCATTGTTGACACCATAATCACATAAAAAGTGAGATTGCTATACTGCAGAATATATCTCATTACAGAAATAGAAATATGAACGTAACGTTGTTGCTATGGCTACAAGTTCCCATACCAACATAGAAGAAAATTGTATAAAGTTTCAAAGTAGAAAATTATTACAATTAGAAGTAAGTGTGATTGATAAATTACTTAGGTGGTGTTATATCACAATGCAGAAGCATTAAATATACTCTTGTATGATTTTTGTTGCTCAGGACCAGCTGTGTCTGGTATACCGATTTTATCAGTGTTTTTGCCACATGTTATTGGCAGCAATTGGTTGTATAAGATTTATCAAGAAATTGCTTCTGAAATTCTGCACCAGGGCAGTCTTCTTGCTGTAGTCATCCCCCTCTGTAGTCATTTTCTGCATATAGCTCTATCCTCTTATACTTCCTACATCCCTTGTGGACACAATATGGATCTTATATCCAGAGATAATTGTATGGGAATTGAAACAAATAAGAAGAGTGCTAAATATTGTCCCACCGTTAGACTACAGAGGGTTGCTGATCAGAGATTATATAGGACTAAAAATTTGAAGACCACGATAAAACCGGTTTCTGACATTAAAAACACCATTTCCACAGCAAAATGTAGGACTCCTGGACAGGGCTGGGACGGTACTTTGGAAATGGGGAAATTTTAATAATGTTGTTTTTTAAAATGCTAATGAAAGCTTTTTTTTTTTTTTTTTTACCTTATATGGTTCCCATTGAGTATAATGTTTACTATTCCATTTTCCAGCTACAAATATCAATAAATTTGCTGCTAGAAATGGTTTCATTTTTGAAGAGGTGTTTTAAAACCGCCCAGGGTAAAGCTACCCCCCCACCTCTATTAAAGCTTGGTTTCTATATTTTGAATTAAATGTCTTTTTCAAACGGGTCTTCTTCTTTGTCCAAAATGTGACGTAACAGTCTTCAAACATTTGTCCCTTTTTTTAAAATATGCACTTACACGACTGTGTTCTGACCTAAGGAATGAAGTCTTCTGTACTGGGCCATACACTGGTGCAGTTGCTGTTTAGTCTACCTCACATACAAATCCGAGCACTGCTGCATATACAATATGTTGCTCTTCATGTGTTTCATTATTGGGTTTTTTGCACCTGTTGCTGCCTCGGTGTGTTGCTGGTTTTAAAGCAGACAGTGTCTCTTGAAAATTCTTCTTAAATTCTAGGACAACCACCCTACATATGGGATGGCTTTCTTCCTTAGGTATATACCATTTACATATTCCTACTACTTTTTAGATTCCTTTCTATTTTACTCTTTCACTAAGGGATCCTACTGGACCTTGTGCACTATCAGTGTATGAAAACATCTATTTTTACTCTTGACTCTTGTTTAGCACAGGCAGCTTAGCTTATACTACTTATTTATTTTGAAATCGCTTAGCACCCAACCTGTTCTCACTGCCCCTTTATTTGCTTAATCTGTCACTGCAGTAATACAACTTCTCTCTAGGAATCCCATTCTGAAATACCAGTTACCAATTCTGCAATCTCTAGCTCCAATAACTGTTTACATTTTCTGGTTAGAATACTTCTTTTTTTTAAATTCAAGTTTTGTTTATTTGAAGTAAGACTTGAGGGACAAGTAATTGCAATATGTCATACAGATTTTTCCACTGGTTACAAAAATGCTGTAAATAGTCATTTTAAATAAAATCATACATAGGCTGTTAAGCAGTCGTCTGTCTAGTTTTCCATTTAAGGGTAAGAAACTGGGCTTATATAAATAAAGGGAATAATAATAATGAGGTATGTAAATATAAGGAGGGGGCGGTAAGGAAGCAGTAGAGGGGTAAAGTGGTGGGTAATGCCGACCTGAGTGTAAGCCAAGGTACTTATTTTTATCTGAAAAATTAGTAAAACTGATGGACTTGAGTATAAGCCGAGAGTAGAAATTATGACCACTACTGCCTTCTGATTCAGTATTGGTTTTAGGATTTAGTTTAATTTTTTAAACCTTTAAATTGACCCTTGTGTAATATACAGCAAATATCCCATATAGTAGTAGAAGAACTTATTTGTGCCAATATAATAAGTCAAATCCACTAACCCCCAATTCCTTGGCACTCCAAAAGTTTGAAAACTACAACTCCCAGCATGCATTGGTTGCTGGAATTTGTAGTTTCTAAACATCTGGAGTGGTAAGGTTCAAACTTTTTAGTGGAAAGATTCTACAAACTGCCCACCTCTAAACCCCCCATAGAAAAGGAGGCGCTTGGTCTTACCACTGACAAGAGAGTCAGTCCTTGTTACTCCATTATGGTATGTCTGGGAAGAGGAGGTGCATAACTTTTATGTTATGAAATTCCTGTGCCTTTGTGCATACTTGCGCATTCGTGCAGGCTCGTGCTCCTGACTGCTGTGGTTTGCTGCATGTAAGCTAAGTAATACTTGTAACCTGAATATAAGACGAGGTTGGCATTTTTGGGTCATTTTAAAAAATAAAAACCTCAGCTTATACTTGAGTGTATACGGTACCTGTTAAATATTTATCTTACTGGCTTATTAGCCCTTGGGATTTTGTACATTTCATATCATGCCATATCATACATATTATTAACATTAACAGAATAAGATGTAGAGGCCGTGGGTTTTATTGTGGTGTTAGGATGGTTTGGTATTTGACAGAATTTTTGAAGGTCACCCATATAGTCCAGCATTTGATAAACTGTTTGTGTTTGTTAGAAAGGGAAGCTGTTAGTTCCTCCATTGTCATTATGGAATTTACTGATTCTTGTAAAGGTGAGCTGAATGGGTTTTTTTCAATGCCTTGGTAAAACTCTTTAATATTTATTCTCCCGAACCATCTATACTGGCTATTTTGCCATTTAGTAAGATCAGAGGAAATAGCGAATAGTAATGGGATAAAAGCAATTGGTAAAGGTTCAGATAAGGTATTTGCACTCCCCGGTAGGTGATAGCTTGTTCTCCCCATTTAAATGTTAAGTTGGCGCATAGTTGAGTTGATGGTAGTGATACGTTTAAGCATCAACTATCAACTATACGATTAAGAATTACTCTCAGATTTTTGAAAGGTCATTTTAAAATAACTCCATAGTTCTAAAGGTAAGTTGGGAATAGAGATATGCGAGTGTAAGAGATATGCGAGTGTGGGTTGGTAATATATAAAAGGATATTGTTTGCATAGATAGCTGTTTTATGGAAACCACAAATATCAGTGTTTGACCTAATGGTGTTTGCTAAATGCTCCATTGTTAAAATAAGGAGACATGGGTATAGGGGGCATCCTTGTCTAGTCCCATTCTGTAGTAGACAGGGATTTGAGAGTCTGACATTTATTCTCTGAATTCACTGAATTCTGCCTATATAGTGGCATTATATTATTATGACAAAAGGGACCTTAGCAAATTTGTAGGGTATGTTGAAGGAAATCCCAGCTTACTCTATCAAAAGCCTTTTTGGCATCTAGTGAGATATCTGTTGTATTCAATTAGATCAACTGGACTTGAAATGTAGTTCTTGAAGACGTTTCAAGTCCAGTTGATCTAATTGAATACAACAGATATACCATGACCTGGATGAATGAGAACCTTCACAAGCATCTAGTGAGAGTATAAAAGTTGGCATCTTTGCCTGTATGACATCAATAATGTTGTTTAAATTGTGATAAATGTGTTAACTCTAGCCTCCCTGCTAGGTACAAAACCTACGTGTTCTTTATGAATTAGTGAGGGGATGAGTCTGAGCGCTAGATTGTTTGCATATAATTTAATTTCAACATAAGGGGTAAAGGGAGATTACTGACCACATTGTGGGGTCCTTGTTGGGTTTGGGAATTACTGTTATGTGTGTCTCCAAAGCTTGGGGTAGGAAAGGATGTTCTGGGGGTGATAGAATTGAAAGCTTCTAACAGCAGAGGTGCTATTACTGAAGGTCATAAAATATGGGTGTATAGCCATCAGGGTCAGGAGACTTCCAGAGATGTACTGTCTCATGCTTTTTAGCCTTATTAACAGAACATATCTGTTGTATTCAATTAGATCAACTGGACTTGAATGTAGTTCTTGAAGACGTTTCGCTAGTCATCCGACTGGCTTTTCAATTCAGAATGACTTGTACAAGAATCTGTGGCAATTATGTACCCTGGAAAATCCCAATTAGCATATCACAGCCAGGTGTGTAAGGGTGTGATTAGATAGTGGCTAAGAGGTGTTATAGGAACGCCCAGAGTAGGTGTTTAAAACAGCATTGTACATGGCAGACAGTTGGTGTCGAACCCCCCCACCTCTATTTAGGCTTGGTTTCTTTATTTTCACATAAATGGCTCCTTAACACCTCTCTTGAACCAGTCACGTTCCTTCGCCAGTATGTTAACATTACAATCTTCAAAGGTATGTCCTTATCCTTAAGATGCAGATACAATGCTGTTTTAACACTTACTCTGGGCGTTCCTATAACACCTCTTAGCCAAATCTAATCACACCTTAACACCTGGCTGTGATATGCTAATTGGGATTTTCCAGGGTACATAATTGCCACAGATTCTTGTACAAGTCATTCTGAATTGAGAAAGCCAGTCGGATGACTAGCGAAACGTCTTCAAGAACTACATTTCAAGTCCAGTTGATCTAATTGAATACAACAGATATACCATGACCTGGATGAATGAGAACCTTCACAAGCTTATTAACAGAACATTAGACAATAATAAAATCCAATACATTTTAGACTGATTTTAACAGCCTTTAAAGTATGCCATGGTTACTTTGGATGAATTTATGTGGTGGTAGTGGGTTGGTTCCAGTTAGGAAGCGTGAGTGTTGGAAGGCCTAATTTCCTCAGGAAAGAATGCAGCCCTTTCGGTGGTGGTTTCTAGTATTTTCTATCTGTTAAGGAGAAAGGGAACCCCCATCTGTATAGTCCACCATCTGTGTAGTATGCCACGTTCCTTTAGAGGATTAAGTGGGGGTTTTATGGCCCTCTGTTGGTATGTAACTCTGAAGACGAGGGTGAAGGGATGGGTGAACGTAGATCACAAGATCACAGGAGGGATGCCTCATTTAATTAATTAACCAGACCTTAATTATAGATCTTTGATTAAGGTCCGGTTTTAGACTTTCCAAAAAACTAGTGCAATTCAGCTGTATTAGGTGCGTAGTGCGTGGAGTTTTGGAGCCTTTAGGTTTACCTATCCTGTCCAGTGTGATGCTGTTGGGCTGTATGCTCTGCTTATTGGGGTATAAATATTTATTTCCTTAATAACTTTATTGTTGTAAAGTCTCCTTTTGTTATTTTCTTCAGTATAAACATTTTTCCTTTATATTTGATATTTTTACCTTAATACCATATCTATTGATTATACTTATTTTAAGTTAATATGAGCAGGATACAAGTAGCATATTGTATATTTGTCACTATGCATGTAGCAGATTCTCAAGAGAACTCTGAAGACATCAAACATTTTTGTCCAGGAGCAGTTAAATGAATGACGTTGAGCATTTTTCAGTGCATACTGTGTTAAGTTATTCTTAGGTGAACTCTCAGCATGGGAAAATAAGGTAACACATAGTTTAAACTCCAAACCACAGGGACTCCTAAGCGAAAATAAGTTTCTTAGATAATATTTCAAAAAGAAACATCCATATAGACTTAAATGGAGGATGATGTCACTCACAGTGTTGAACCATGGAACATAGGATAAGAATAATCTCTGTGATTTATAGATAAGTATTAAGTAGAAGTATTTTTACTGTAAATGTAATGGTGGGGAATCACAAACTAAAGTTTACTTTTCACAGTTTGACATGAAGATTTTTATAGTAAACGTATGCACTAAACATTGCTATTCACATAGAATAATATGTATGAATGCACCTGTGTAATATGTCTAATAGTGAATAGATAAACGAGTTCTGAATTTTAACACCCGATAGTTGATATATTTTTAGGTTACACAGTGCTTTGTAATTGTCAAGGCAGTAATTAGGGTTTCATTCACTCTGAATTTATTTATAATAGAAGTGCTTAGTGCCATGGATTTTTCTGATGTACTTTGTCAAACTCGCCTCTTATTTAGTGACCCCACATGACATTTCTTCTTTAATGCTGGAATCGGTTAATTAAAATCATGACATTTATCTCAAGTCACAAAATCACCTTCATTAGTATGATAATAATTTTTTTAGGTGCTTCGGGACAGAAAGACCTGAAGTGACCGACTTTCAAGGTAAAAAGAAGTAACTTCTCATTCCCTCCATTAAAACATTTAGACAAATCAGTCAATGGCTTAACCCTTTGCTGCATTTTGTTGCACCATGGAAAACTACAAAATTATATCATGGTTTTATAGATTAACAATTAGTTAATAAAAAAAGAGATCAGTTCTGTCCTCCAGCCCTGTTATTGACTGCAATACATAGAACAATGTCTCCAATGTATATTAAGTACTTCATTTGAATATATAACATCACCCCCATTTACCGAGAGCCGCATTGCTCTCTCATATCAATTCATAACCAATTCAATATTGGTTAGCGCAACTTTATCTCTTTCCTTACACTGGCTGCGCAGGTATAGGAAAAGAAACCCACGCAGCCAATGAATTCAATATGCTATTTGCACCAGTTTTTAACACCAGCTAATAGCTGTCATTAAAATCGTGCAGTGGGATTTCGATTCACAAACATGCGTAAATTGCGTATTAAACAGCGGAAGTGAGATTTACCCAGAGCAATAGGAAAAAAAAATTATAGTTTGAAGTCCATTTGATTACATTATGTCTCTGCTAGTTTATAAACTCATGTTATTCTAATTCCCAGTGATAAAACACCACGGGCAATTTTGATAAGAGCTATTGCACAGAATTAGGAACATTTAATAAGCACTCTATTTTAGTGTTAAAGTCACACTAATCCTTTCGAGAAAAGTCGCAGAATAATGGCAGCTGTGTGGGTTTTACAAAAGAGATACACACAGGCACCAATTCAATACAATATTGTTTTTGTGGCAGTTTAAAAGTGACTGTATAACACCAGCTTATAACTGGCATTTAAGTAATGCTAGCGGGTAAATCCTCATTGGGGTTTAGCCAGAGCTATAAGCATGAAATTGAATCACAAGAATGAGCACTTGTGGCTCTGCATAAAACTCCTCCAAAGTGTTTTTGATCTACATCTTTCTAGAGACAGACACAAAGACGAAGCATCTCCAATCTATCTAAATTTTCTCAACATTGCAGAATAAGAACAACGGGTACCTGTTCCCCAGTCATACATGACTTCCCATAAAGAAACATTTTTGTCCTGCTGCTTACTGCCATGCCCACTAGTTACCTGTCTCTACCTTCCTTGCCACATACTTTTGGTCTGCCTGCCACCTACTTCTCAAACCATGTGTGGGGAAAATTTGACAACTTATCAGTAGACTGCATGGACAGAATTCTCCTGATAATTTCCTACTTTGGTTTTGGGTAAATTAATTGCTATAAAGCAAATGTATTAAACATTTTTTTCCTCTGTATACACTACAGAAGATCCAAGTACAGATATCATAGAGTATATTAGCAATAATGGTATATAATGGATTTGAAAAAAATCTGATGTTATTCCAATATTTAAAAAGGGTAGTAGTTCACAGTCAGGTAATTACAGGCCTGTAAGTTTAACTTCAGTGGTGGGGAAGATACTGGAAAGTTTAATAAGGGAAAATATTCTAGAGTATGTTTCAAGGACTGACATTATAAGTAGTAACCAGCATTGATTTAGTAGGAATAGATCTTGTCAAACTAACTTGCTTAGGTTTTATGAGGAAGTGAGTAAAAATTAACTGGCATAGCAGTAGATGAAGTATACTTGGATTTTGCAAAGGCTTTTGATACAGTCCCTCATAGGTGACAAATGTATAAGCTATGGTCTGGGGAGGCCCATTTGTACATGGATAGAAAATTGGGTAATGAATAGGATGCAGAGGGTATTTGTTAATGGGGCTTCATCATTATGGAATAAGTGCTAAGTGGGGTGCCACAGGGTTCTGTGTTGGGGCTGCTTCTATTTAATCTGTTTATTAATAATTTGGAAGTGGGTATTGCCAGCAAGGTTTCTGTGTTTGCTGATGACACAAAACTTTGTTGTACGTTAAAAACTTCAGAGGATGTGCAATCGTTGTAGGGGGATCTAGATGCATTTTCACATTGGGCTAAGTGGCAGATGAGATTCAATGTTGAAAAATGTAAGGTATTGCATTTTGGACTTAAAAATCCTTGTGCTAAAATTCCCACAACCTCACATCCTTTCTTCAACCTATTCAAAACACAATATATAAAAGGCTTTATATCCAAGGCATATACACTATTAATACATGCCCAAGTAACCCCTTTATACGAATCCAAATTACTGTAAAATCCTAGCAAAATATATCCCTACACTAACCGCTGAGAAATGGGAAGAAGCAGCGGAATTACATGTATTGGCTTCACCAGCCGCAAAAAATAAAGTGATATAATATTATATACTACAACAAGCGTATCTGACACTGATTGCTTTAAGCCCCATTGCAGGAAGGAGAAATAGCAACTGCCCAAAATTCTCAACCACAAGAGCATCATTCTGGCATCTTATATGAGAATGCCCTCAGATACAAAGATTCTGGACAAAAGTAACAGAATACTTATTAGAGCTGATACAATATAGAATTCCCCTTGATCCTCAACTCTGAATACTCGGAGTTTCAGAGTCAGATACTTGGTCTAAACATCAGTTATCACTATTATGCCAAGCCTTATTTTATGCCAGAAAGGCCATAGTTTCAAAATGGATGGCCCCAGACACACCTAAACTGAGCCAATGGAAAATACTAATTAACAATGATCTTCCTTTCTTGAAATTGATATACATTAGTAGAGGATGTTTAACCAAATTCAACAAGATATGGTCTAATTGGGATCAATAAGAAGGGAAATGCTATGTAAACATTGATATATGGCATTGTGGTGACAAGAGACAAAACACCAACATTATTAAACTATATCTAAAACTCTGACAACGAACCTAAGCAGTTACGCCAGTCCTTTCCCAGTTAGTGAGACACCTCAACAACTCGACTTAAAAGCAAGCCCCGAAATGTCAGACAGAAATTATTACCAAGACTACAGATATGATCCAAATACTCTTTTAATGCACTTATCCTTTAATGTTAGGATAAGAATAAAGTATACCTCCTGTCTACTCCATACAGGTAAATATTGTTGACAAGAAATGTAATTCTTTTTGATGTACTGTATAACACCGCAATATATATGTCTCTGATAAACTATGCCTGTTTTTCAAAAAAAAAATTCCTTGTGCTGCTTATATTATAAATTGCTCTGTGTTAAAAGATAAGTGCACTGTAAAATCAAGTTATGTTCATTTGGAGGCTGCAGCTTTAAAAATACCGTTGCCATATTTTTTTTTTTTCCTATGCCCCTCCAGAGCCTAGCTTTGTGCCTTGGAAGTTGCTGACATCTTGTTACTGGATTGCTGAATGTTAAGCTCCGCCCCTGAGATTTCCTCTGCTTTCTCCTGCTTCAGCCTCAAACAGTAATGCTTGTGAATTCCGTGCACACGCACGTGCACGGTACTCACAGGCATTACTGTTTGAGGCTCAAGCAGGAGAGTGCACAGAACTCACAGGCATTACTGTTTGAGGCTCAAGCAGGAGAAAGCAGAGGAAATCTCAGAGGGGCGGAGCTTAACATTCAGCAAACCATTAACAAGATGTCAGCAACTTTCAAGGCACAAAGCTAGGCTCTGGAGGGGCATAGGTAAAAAATAATAATAATATGTCAATGGTATTTTTAAAGCTGCAGTTTCCAAATGAACATAACTTGATTTTACAGTGCACTTATCCTTTAAGTGAATCCCTGTTGGAAAGGAATCTTGGAGTTTTGGTGAGTAACAAACTTAAAGGTAGCAAGCAGTGCCAGGCAGCAACAGCTAGAACCAGCATGGTATTGTCTTGTATAAAGAAAGGTATGGATTCCACCTTTACAAAACAATGTAAAGGTGGATTTTTTTTTCCCCTTCATAAATTTGGTGTGTTTTTTTTTTTGCCTTCCTCTGGATCAACAGTTAGGCAGGAAATGAGGATATTGTTATATGGGTTAGACTGAATGGACTTATGTCTTTGTTCAACCTCAAATACTATACTATTTTATATAATACAATACTATACCATACTATACTGTATAGAAATAATTACTTATCGTAAAATCATTATATAGACAGGGTTATTCAATAAAAGTTGTTTATCGTTATCGTTTAAAATGGGGCAAAATTAGCACCAATCAGATCTTATTTAACATTTGAAAGCTAACATCTGATTGGTTGGGGCAAAATTAGCACCATTTTAAACAATAAGAACGTTTATTGAATCTCCCTGAGAGTGTTTAATTTGATAATGCACAAACAGTTGATTTCCTTTTTTTTATACAGTAAAAAATGAACAGGTAGATGCACAGCATGGGTTATGATGGTGCGACTGTTAGAGGCTCTTTATGCATAACTGTGTATGTGTAGAAAAGTGAGTAAACTTGTTGATCAAAATATTTTAAAATGCTCAAATTGTAGCTTTAAAAGGGAGCTCTAAATTTTTTTTTTTTTACAAATCACCATAATGTTTGAGACCCGAAAATACTTATTCTCTACTTATAACATAAAGTAACACATTAGGTATTATACATTACTATAATACCAACTATAGCTATTACAGTGAAAGCTGAACACTATTCCAAACAAATAATTATATATGACAAATGTAAGGGTTTACATGTAGCACATACATGGTCTAGAAAATATGTAATAAGATTTCTGCTTCTGCATTCTGTGTATTGTGTCATCAAGGCCTAAGAAAGAAGAAATGCATCCAGATTTAAATCAGTGTAAATCAACTTGACCTCCAAAGGTCCTTTCTTAAGCCCAGATTCTTTTAGTTGGCCTTGCATTGAAATCAAAGAAGCTTTAATTAAAGGGCATGTCCACCCCCAAAACTATAATTTAACCCACTACTGGTCCCACACTGTAGTGTATAAAAATCCTTACCTTACATTCCAGCTCCAAATGGTTCTCCTGTAATGTCCCCCCAAAATAAAAAAAACTGGCCACCAGGAGCCCTGCAGGGAGGGAAATTGTTTTGTCCACCTCTGAGGCTTCTTCTCAGAGGTTTTTGGCTTGCTCAGAGCAGCCCTCCTTCCCCACCCCCTCCCTCTCCCCCCCCCTATTGCTCTCCTTCCCCCTAGTGTAAAAACCCGTTGTTATATAATAGCTCTCCCTCCTGCAGCATCAACCACTATAATAGATTTTCCAGAGACTCCCCCAAACTTTAGTTACCTTACCGCTCTCCCCCGGCGTACTGCCTCTCAGCCAATCATGGACGCGGCTGCCAGTTTCATGCAAACAGAGGGCTGGGCAGTACGGCAGAGGAAAGAGGGAAGGTAAGTAATGATCGGGGGAGTTTCTGGAAAATCTATTCAAGTGGTTGGGGCTGGGGGAGGGAGAGCTATTATATAACAAAAATTTTTAAAAGGGGTGGACATGCCCTTTAATATTATCATATTAATAATATTAATAATAGAAATGGGATCCGGATCTGACACGAACCTGGATCCGACACGAAACTCCTTGGTTCTGAAATCCGAATGATCCATCCGAATCCAGACGGATCGTCCTGATTTCGAAACAAAATTTCGATAATTTTCGAATGTACGGAGCTATTTTTGATAATTCAAAAATAGCATCAAATATTCGAAAATCCTCAAAAATACAATCGGAAACTTGAAAATGGTCTCTGATCATATTTTCGAACGTTTGAGGCTATTTTTAAAAATTATGGAAAATAGCTCTGTACATTTGAAAATTATCGAAAATTCATTCCGGTATCAGATTTTCGGATCTTCGGGATTTGCCTGAGATCCGGGAATCCAAAAACGGAACGGAACTAGTGAGTTTCGGCAATCCCTAATTAATAAGCATTTATATAAAAATGCAACATGAATATAGGAAATGGATTTTAGTTCTCTCCATTTCTGCTTTCTAGAGAAGTGTATTTTGAAGAAAATTCAGTTCAACGGTATAAATTTGGAAACAAATTGTTTGAGTGTAAACTTGAAAATTTGGTAATTGCATTTAAATGCACATTTTTTTAACTCTACCATTAACAGATGAGCATCCATGCTGTAATTGAAAACATTTAAACAACTCCGGAATTAATGATAATCTTGGCTTGTTGTTGCTTCACAACTTTTGTAATCGTTCTCCATGTTATTTTGGATCTTAGAATGCAAATGCGACCATGAAATCATCTATGATTATTGTTCAAACATTAAACTATCTAATATCTACTTGATGTTTGAAATTTAAACGAAGCTTCATGTTCACTTGACAGATGTGGGAACAGAACTGAATTTTGATTAGCTCCTATTCTTAAAAAAAAAAAAAAAAAAAAAAGATTGGTTTATACAAGCTATAATACTGAATCATTTTACATTAAGCACATTTTCCAGATTTGTTACTATTGTGTGCAGTGTGAATTGAGAAGTACAATGACCATTTGTCTTTTAATAACCCTTTTATTGGAATGTTAAAGGACAACTAAAGCCGCAGAACAACACTGAACCAGAAGGCAGAACACCTTGATATAAAGCCAGTAATCTGTGTCTTTCCTCTCGTTTTACATAGTAATTAAGGTTGAATAAAGACATACGTCCATCAAGTCCAACCTATTCACCCTCTTTATATATATATATATATATATATATATATATATATTTTTTTTTTATTTTTTTTTTTACCCTACCTAACAGTTGATCCAGAGGAAGGCAAAAAAACCCAGCTAAAAAGGGGGAAAAAATTCCTTCCTGACTCCAAACGGCAATCGGAATGTATCCCTGGATCAACCAGATCTATATGCATTAATACCAGTAATTCTCAATATTTTTTAGTTTTAGAAACTTATCCAGGCCTTTTTTAAAGCTATTCAATGAACTTGCCATTACCACATCTGCCGGAAGACAGTTCCACAATTTCACCGTTCTCACTGTAAAGAAACCCTTCCTAACCTGAAGATGAAACTTCTTTTCTTCCAACCTTAGAGGATGTCCACGTGTCCTCTGATATGACCTATTAGTGAACAATGCACCAGAGAGTTTATTGTATGGCCCATTAATATATTTGTATAAGGTAATCATGTCCCCACGCAAACGTCGCATCTCCAATGTAAACAGCCATAACTTGTCTAATCTGCCTGCATATTCGAGCCCCTCCATTCCCCTTATTAATTTAGTTGCCCTTCTCTGAACTGCCTCAATTTCCAAGATGTCCCTTTTGTATATGGGATTCCAAAACTGCACCGCATATTCCAAATGAGGCCTTACCAGTGCCTTGTAAAGAGGGAGAATAATATGTTTCTCTCTTGAATCTATTCCCCCTTTTATACAAGACAATATCTTGCTAGCTCTAGCCGTTGCTACCTGGCATTGTTTGCTATGGCTAAGTCTGTTATCTACCAGAACCCCCAAATCCTTTTCCATTACAGATGCACTTAACACAGAGTTATTTATGGTGTAGGTGGCACAGGGATTATTAAATCCCAAATGCATCACCTTACATTTATCAACCTTGAATCTCATCCGCCATTCTGCTGCCCATTTTGATAATCTATCTAGGTCTGCTTGCAGCACTTGTACATCATTGGAAGTTTCCAAAGCTCTGCATAGTTTAGTGTCATCCGCAAATACTGAGACCTCGCTCTCAATGCCCTCTTCTAAGTCATTTATAAACAGATTAAACAGAAGCGGCCCCAGTACAGAACCCTGAGGCACTCCGCTTTGAACTTTAGCCCACATAGATGTAGCTCCATTAACCACCACTCTCTGTTTGCGGTCCAATAACCAGTTCTCTATCCATGAACAAATGTTTTCTTCAAGCGAACAGTCCTCAGTTTATACATTAGTCGCTTATGTGGCACAGTATCAAAAGCTTTTGCAAAATCCAAATATACCACATCCACTGCTGTGCCTGAATCTAGCTTCTTACTCACTTCTTCATAAAAACCAATTAAATTTGTCTGGCATGATCTATTTCTCATAAATCCATGCTGACTACTACTAATAAGATGATCCCTAGAAACAAAGTCAAGGATATGATCCCTTAACAAGGTTTCCATCACCTTCCCTACCACTGACGTTATGGGCGCTGGGAAATTTACCTAAATAACATATGGTTTGTGCTTTACTTCACAGCATTCTAGTATCACACAGTTTGTTCTGCACATGCTCAGTCCTTAGCTATGGCAGAAACTTGTTACACTTGGTCACACCCATTAATAATCCCTAGCCAATCCTTTTACAGGACAGATAAAGCAAGGATGCATGTGACTGAGGTCAAGAGGTGTGGTCTGACACTGCACATACACACAGATACTTCATCCAGTTCTTAACAGGCTTACATTTACTTTAATACTTTAATAATAATTTACTGAAGTGGGATTTTATAGCTTATTGGGGTTTTTAGGGGGGTTGTTTTCAGATTCTGGAGTATAAAAAATTGGGTTTAGTTCTCCTTTAAGGAGTTTCACAGCTACTGTAAGGAAGATATTTTGGAAGACGATGTAAAGGAAATATTTAGAATCTAAACAGTGGAACAGACTGTTTTATGAGATTTTCTCGATAAAGTTGTTAAACTGAATTTGCTGAAGGGAACAGATTATAGTCTAGAATAGTTCATTTGAAATGTAACTCTGTTACCAACAGCTGCTATGGAGAGCTGTATACAATCACTAGGTCTAGTTAAATGGCAAATGTTAGCATTATGGACAATACAACAATTATTTCAATGTTTAATTTTATGTTTTAGCAACTACAATAATTACCTGTACTAAAATCTCCGCCCAAAGACAACTTTGACCATGTGATAAGTTTTTCTCTGCTTGCTAGCCGCTCTTAAGGTGGCCATACACATTAGTGATATTAGGTAAATCCTGATTTACCTAATATCGCTAATGTGTAGGGGCCAAATCCGAACAACCATAATGCCATTGAACGTCCGTGGTTGGTATTATGGTCTGTCGGGACAGATAGATCATAATCGGCTCCCTTTACTTTAAAGAAAAGAGAGCTGATACTGTCGGCCCATGTATGGCTGCATGGCAGACCAATCCCCATACCGCGCATGGGCAATCGGTTGGTTCAATGTGTGCGGTTCCCTTCGCATAGTGCCGAGAGATACCAATGGGATTATTATTAGTTATGCTTATTGAGGCTGAAAAATAGTCAGCACAGTCCTAATCATATTAAAAAATGCGTATAGAAATGAATTTAGTAATTTATAAATAAAACATTAACAATAATGTAATATATTTTATGACTGGTTGTTTGGTCTTTTTCTATATTGGATTGATTTTGTGTGATATACAGAACTTTGTTTCCTGGCAGTTTGCTATGAAAGCAGGGCATTTACTGGGAGTGTTATTAAAAAAATTAAAAAAAGGAAGTAATTCTGTCATGCCTTCTTGTTGCAAACTATGTAAAGATGTCTGTCAAAAAGAAAGATGAAACAATGAGTGGAAGACTAAGATTTAAGCATTTTCTACAGAAACTAAATCACAACTAAGCCTGTGTAATCAAATGTTCTAGTCTTACTTCCTTTAATTGTTACAGAGTCTTTGGTCTAGGCCACATTGCATGTGCTGAAGTGGGTTAAAAATATGCTCTCTGCATGCATGCTGAGAATGGATGTTAGTGCATGCAATGTACTGTGCTGCGATTCTTATGCACTAAGTGAGATTGCAAGAATGTGAGAAATGGTGCTACTATAGCCTAGCCCTAAATGTCCAAATGTCCAAGGTGATGAACTGCCGGGCTGGATCATCATCAAGGCTGGGCCGAGCAGAAATGGGAGTTGGGTACACATTGTGGGTTGCGGGTTGGGTCCAGCGACCGAAAGTGTGTATGAAGGTTCAGGCACATTGAAAGCAATATCTAAGAGACTGGCAGAATAATAGCAATCTTACTATATGAGGAAGTAAGACTGGAAAAGGAGTTTAAATCTACATTTTACAAATAATTGAAAATGAAAAGTAAGGAGAAACATATAAGATGTGTGAAAGGGGTGCACGTGCCCTTTAAACATCTGTTGTAAGCACCTTTACAAAAATAATAATTATTTATTTACTCACATGTTTGCCTTGTGGTAAAAAGAACTTCAAGTAGTGCAATCGGGGTTTGCCCTAACTGCAGGGACAAAATCCAGAGACCCGCAGTCAGGGCTCAAATCCTGACCTCTGAATTGCACTTGAAGTCCCCACCTGGAACGCCCTCTCTCTGACCGGTCCTAAACTTTGCTTCTCTGCAACTGGCATGCCCTCACTCCGCCCCTGACTTGCCCCCTGCTGTACAACATACTGCTCCTTGCTCAGCCCCACCTCCTTCAGATTCATAAAAATATAAAGCTCAGAAATGTTAAACAATTCTAAATATGTAATTCCTACACAAAGATACATCTATGTAAAACCAGTAAAATATTTCTTTACAGCAAGCCCACCAGTTACTTCCTCCCCGCTCTTTTTCCCTTCTAGTAGTGATGATATGATGACATTCTTGCTCAGTGTACTTCACCTATGGTAGGAATAATAGACACTTTCTGTATCTCTCAGTGCTTAGGAGTAGATGTGGAAGCAACTGCATTTCTGTTGTTAAGGAATAGCTTGTTAGCCTAAACCTTCTGTAGGCTACCATGCACTTTCTTATAACATCAGAGCTCCAGAGAGAAGTGCAACAAAAACTCTTTATTAAACATCTATACTATATATCTAACACTAAATGGGCAATTATGGTGTTAAAGTATTACTGAATTCAATTAACATAAATATGTGCACATTTTTCTCTTACTTGCTCAACAAAATGCAGATAAAGTGCCTGTCAATGTTTAAAATGTTTTCATGTCCTAGTTATATTGAGTAGAAAGCTTTTCTCCACAGTATCATGAATATGATAATCTATGGAAATCACAGTTGAAGGCACTTAAGTTAAGCACATTCTACATTAATCCCTGATGAATTGAAATCTCTTCTGTTTAGAGAATATGTTGTTGTCTATTAGGTGACAGGCTGCCAGATGTTCATGAACTAGCGTAAACCTGTTAAGTACAACAGTCTCTAACATTCCAATTCTTTGCAAGATTTGTGTCTTTGTTATAAAGCATGACATACTAAGAAAATGAATATCAACCACAATAACTACAAGAACAAATGAGGCTTTTTTCATTATACCATGGACAGTAATGGTATTTATGAACTCTAATCACACAGTTTTCACTATAAATGTTAGTCCTCTACTGTCATTTGCTTTAAACAGCAGATATTTAATGTCACATGGAACTTTACTAAGTTTCATGAACTGTTAAGGGACCCATATAGTTAGAAGAAGTGTTTAAATGTACACCATTTATACCAGACGCTTTAAAGAATAGGTATCTATTTACAGCAGGAGAAATAATTATAACCATAAAGTGACCTTAATGACCAATTCACACTTCCCCTTTCATTGCTGAATATCTAGTAGTATTTTGTTTAAATCTTGGAGCTATAAGCATACAATGTAATATTAATTCCATGTAATATGTAACTCTGAACTGTTACATTAAATTATTTTACCCTGCACTTAGTGAGTTACTCTGGCTGGATGCTCACAAACTATGGGCATGCTGAAGGCCAGACAGAAGGAGTATGGGAAAAGCCAGAACTGGTTACACTTTATAATATACAGTATATGAAGTTTTTATTGTTCTTTTAAGCTTATGCAAATAAAATTGTTCTTAAATATTTTAGTGTAACTAATGCCTAATGACATGCTAGAAAGAAGATAGTTTTTCAGAACTTTAGACAACTTTCACACGCACATTTCCCCCCGATTTTAAGAGCAATTCCAGGCATTTTGTTGTTGGCAAAATGCTTCATGTAGGATTTTCTATTGGCAGCTGTATATTGAACTCCAACCTGTGGCCTACAGTTGTTTGAAAACTACAACTCCAAGCATTTCTCTACAAGCATTCTTTTTTACAACAAAAAAAAAATCTTTTTTTTTAACTGTTTGGAGATGCCTGCTGTAGCGGTAATGTCTAATCTGCTATAAAAAAAAAAAACTCCATTCTTGATATTCTGTTTATAATGTCTAATGAAGCAAAGGAGCGGACACACCCACTGAAATCCAAGATAATAGAATGAATTTGTTGTATAGAATATTCAATTGGGCCTTTGTAATTTTCTTGTGAGCTAAAAACCAGAACCTCTTAAAGGACAAGTATACTCACCTCACCCTCGCTCCTCTTCCTCCATAGCTGCATAGTACCCAGGGTGAGGACCTAAAATCGCTAAGTCCTCACCCTGGGTTCTTTCTCTAACTCCTGCACTACTTACCCCAAATCTGCTTCGCCGATCGCTTCGTTCCTCCGCTCTTCCTGCTTCAATGACAGATCGCGAGGCAGCCAATAGGAAGATACGCTCTGCAAGGAGGCGTGTCTTCCAATTGGCTGCCTCGCGACTGTCACTGACAGTAGGAGAGAGGTGGAACAGTCTGGATCGCCGAAGCAGATTTGCGGTAAGTAGTGCAGGAGTTAGAGAAAGAACCCAGGATGAGGACTTAGCGATTTTAGGTCCTCACCCTGGGTACTATGCTGCAGTGGATCGGGGAAAAGGTGAGTATAATTGTCCTTTAATGAATTTGAAAATTTAACAAAATCCTTCACCATGCATGTGTTTTATATTGATCAAATAAACAATGGTATGATCTGTAAAGCTAAACAAGAATTTTTTTTATAGAAATTATTTTTATTATTTAAAGTGTGTGGATAAGATTTATTTGTGTGCTGTTATAGGAAAACTATGTAGCAGTGCCATTCTCATTAGAAAAAAAATAATTAACTAGAAACAGGGAGTGTATTATTTTTATAAACATCTTGTAGCTGAAATGTGTGTGGATACACAGTGGCCTCTTCCTGTGTTGTGTAGACACCTCATGGCCTCTTCCTGTGTTGTGTAGACACATCATGGCCTCTTCCTGTGTTGTGTGGACACACCATAGCCTTTTCCTGTGTTGTGTGGACACACCATGGCCTTTTCCTGTGTTTTGTGGACACACCATAGCCTCTTTCTGTGTTGTGTGGACACACCATGGCCTCTTCCTATGCTGGAATTGAATCCTCTTCTACACTTGCCAGTTTATTAGTGCAGAATACTCAAATTTATTTTCTATATGCCATAATTTGTATTTAATGATAAGATGCAAAAAATCAAAATGTTTCAATTTTGCAGATTTCCCCACCAACATAGGGCAACTGTAAACTTTCCAACTCCTTTTCAGTAAAAATATTTTTTAAAAACAATTAATGACTTCTTTGCACTTTCTGTGAGCATGTCCTCTTTGTTTAGATCACTCCCTTGCTTGCTGGAAACTTTTTTAATTACCTGTATTGAAATAATCTTAATTAATAACAGTAGAGTTCTCATGCCATGTAGTGTAATGAAGCTGCAGTGTTATTAAACAAGAGGAAACTAGCGGGTTTCATTCCATCAGTGGTTCCACGGAAATTACTGAAATTCTAGTTATCTGGATCGAACCCATTGGAAGTGGAATTTCTAAAATTTTTGACTTACCAATTTCGATTTTCTACTTTTCAAATGTAATTTTAACATTTCATTTAACATATGCTTGTGAAGGTTCTCATTCATCCAGGTCATGGTATATCTGTTGTATTCAATTAGATCAACTGGACTTGAAATGTAGTTCTTGAAGACGTTTCGCTAGTCATCCGACTGGCTTTCTCAATTCAGAATGACTTGTACAAGAATCTGTGGCAATTATGTACCCTGGAAAATCCCAATTAGCATATCACAGCCAGGTGTTAAGGGTGTGATTAGATAGTGGCTAAGAGGTGTTATAGGAACGCCCAGAGTAAGGTGTTAAAACAGCATTGTACATGGCAGACAGTCCGAAAGACCCAATACCAAAACACAAGAAAAGCGACATCATATATGCAGTGCAGTGCAGTGAAGAATGCTCTGATTTGTATGTGGGGGAGACCAAACAGCAACTGCATCAACGTATGGCCCAGCACAGAAGAGCCAATTCCTCGGGTCAGGACTCAGCCGTGTATCTGCATCTTAAGGATAAAGGACATACCTTTGAAGATTGTAATGTTAACATACTGGCGAAGGAACGTGACTGGTTCAAGAGAGGTGTTAAGGAGGCCATTTATGTGAAAATAAAGAAACCAAGCCTAAATAGAGGTGGGGGGGTTCGACACCAACTGTCTGCCATGTACAATGCTGTTTTAACACCTTACTCTGGGCGTTCCTATAACACCTCTTAGCCACTATCTAATCACACCCTTAACACCTGGCTGTGATATGCTAATTGGGATTTTCCAGGGTACATAATTGCCATAATAATTCAAGAACTACATTTCAAGTCCAGTTGATCTAATTGAATACAACAGATACAATCAGATGTTACCTTTCTGATTGATTGGATCAAAATTAGCACCACTTTGGGCTGGGTACACACAAAAGTTTTTTTTTCCCCCAAACAAGCGTTCACTACAAACTCATCATTTCCATTATTGAGTTTTAAAATCTGCAGCAAACACATATATTCCCTTCCAAAATGCAGCCCTTCAAGCCAAATTCAAAGTTTATTCTTAAACTTTCCCTTTCTAGTATGCTTGTGAAGGTTCTCATTCATCCAGGTCATGGTATATCTGTTGTATTCAATTAGATCAACTGGACTTGAAATGTAGTTCTTGAAGACGTTTCGCTAGTCATCCGACTGGCTTTCTCAATTCAGAATGACTTGTACTTGGTCCAACAAACAGGAAGTCAGTATTTCGGTTGCATTTATTTATATACAGCCAAATTCTGTATTGGCAGATTAAGGTCATTGGGATGAAAAAATACTGCTCTTTTTTCTGAAAAGCATATGTATTTGCACTAAACTTCCACTTTAAAACTTGATATACTATACATTCCAGTAAGTGTTGTCAGACTCTACATAATGAAGCAGGGTTAGGATCAGGTTGGATGGGAAATATTAAGTTTCCTCTTTCCATGTACCCAGCATTGTTGCTATGTATTTACAGACCTTGAAATGATGTGAACCGTATGCAGATATCTGATAGAATTTAATTATTTCTGCGGTAGTACATTTTGACATGATCTTGATCACATTTAATCTACACTTGCCACTTTGCCAATAAGGACATTTAAATGTATTGGATTGGAATGAAGTGTACTTTTCAAAGTTTACTACATAAATGCTGAGCTATACTGTAGGCTGATGGTATTTTTAACAAAATTAGACATTCTGCTTTAACCCATTGGTTACCGGAAGAATCAACCAGGGTTTGGCCATTTGCTTTAGAAAACTTACAAGCAGATAGTTTGAGTCCCTTTATAGTTGCAGACAGGTGGTACTTTTCTGTGCAGGCTTACAACACCTGGATATCACATGGTAAGAACATTTTACCTCAATTTTCTCCACAATACAATCTCTGGCAACCTGTCACACATGATGCAAACTGCTGTATAGTATATTGTCTGTCGTTTCTTGTCATGGTGACCGTAGCATGTGAAAGGTCAACAACCAGAATTGGAAGTAAAAGTTCTCAGAATTAAATAGGCAAAGATTAGAAACACACGTGGACCTGCAACCTGGAACTGGCACTTAGCTTACAATTCTGAGATTTGTCAGATCTCAAATATTTCTATTGAAATGAACAGTGAGGGTAAAATCTGCAAATTTGGGGTAATAACACAATTAGAAATGGCAGCCATTCCAGCAATATTCTAAAATGTAAACTTTACTTCTCCTTAATTCTAAGTAACATCCTAACTAACATGGTAACCAGACATCTCATGAATATTTAAACAATTAATTATGGTTTACTTTTTGTTCTCAAGGTAACTACCAGAAGTTACTACCGTGACTCTATTGGCTTTCTTTTCCAAATCTGCCAATTCACATTGTAAGGATATGCTACAGGTAACAGCATGGTAATCAGCTTGAAAAATCTTTATGTCCCGAAAGCTTGCTATGATTATAATCTCAGTTACCAAATAAAAGGATGTTTCTGCCAATTTACTTGTAAGGATATGCTACAGGTAACAGCAAGATAATCAGCTTGACAAAATGTTGGAGACGCACTCTTAGTAGATATAAACTGCTTTTATTGTGACAAGCTGTCACAATAAAAGCAGTTTATATCCACTAAGTGTGCGTCTCCCCACCTTTTCATATACTGGATACTCTTTTATGCTTTTTTTTTTTTTTAAACTCGCCTTTGCAAAATAAATGGGCCAGATGGAAATGTTAAAAAGTAAGAATTCTTGCTTCAAAAACACTTTAAAACATTAGATAGATTTAGAATTGAAGAACAAATCCTGGATAAATAGCATTGATGAGTTAAATCTATTGATCTATAAAGAAAAATTCACACACTGTAGGGGACTAACCCTAAACACTATATTAAAACCTTCAAAATCAGCACAGAAATGTACTTACTTATCTTTGTTCCCTCTGATAACCGGCATCTGCATTCAGGATTGGTTGACTATTAGCCAATCACAGACACGGCTGCAAGTCCTGCGCCTTCTGCTCTTCCATTCCTGGAAGTAGCAGAAGGGGCAGTGGCCGAGGGAACAAAGGTGGGTAGGTACATTTCTGTGCTGATTTTAAAAGTTTCAATATCGTGTGTAAAGAAAGGAAAGATGCGAAAAGATCCTAGGCTTTGAGTGGTTCTTCCAATTGGATTTCCAATCATGGCATTTGATCGGAAATCCGATTTGAAGAACAATTGCCAGTGTATGGCCAGATTTATTTTAAACTTTACATCAACCTTTGTTGTCCATCTTGTGGCCATGTAAATAAAGAAGTCACCAATCTCTGTCCTGTATATGATTCATTTATGGAAATCAGGCTGACAGTATTGTTCTCCTGCCATTTCAGTCTGCAGTCTAGAACCTTTATCAAGCTAGTGGCTTTAATAATGTACAGGTTTTTGAAAACAAAAAAATGAGTCTCCAAAGAAATTTTTATGATTGGTGCTATTACTGGTTGAGAATATATAATCATTATGATGAAAAACAAAACTGATTGATTTTGAACTGTATCTTTTAAGTCTAAATGTGTTTGGGCTCCACTTCATAAATGTAAAGCTGCCTGGAGTTTTATTTAATATCCTTTAGCTAAAAAAAAAACTGCATAAATATTTATTTTTTACTAATTGGAAGTTTTAATATTCTGCTCAGAAATATCAATATCATAATTAGTCTACTGAGTTCTTTTCAGTGTGCATTATATAAGTAAATTGTGTGTAAAAGTGCATTATGTCCTTAAAACTACTGTATTGTATATTGTATTGTATATCCATTAGTCCAACAGTCCCGGTTTCAAAACCGAAAATCCATGGATCTGATTAAATTTTTGGAAATTCAAAACCCCCAATTAAAAAGTGTTAAATTAAATATCTGTTGTATCCAATTAGATCAACTGGACTTGAAGTTCTTGAAGACATTCTGCTAGTCCTGCAACTAGCTTCCTCAATTTAGCATTGTATATGGCAGACAGTTGGTGTCTTTGTGTAACTCATATAGGATGAAGGTAGGTACATACTCACAGTTGCTCTACCCCTGTACTGTCCGGCGGCGCTCACACGCTTCCTGCACCTCCCGACCACGGAGGTGTATGTATCCTTTCCGGGACTTGTATCGAGTGTATATGAAGCAGGCTGCACGCTCATAGTAGCTAAAATGAATCCTTTATTTCACATAAATCCTTAGAACCACATGGCACTGGATACAAACAAATGGACAGACTCGTAGGACACAGGTGCGCCTGACGCGTTTCGTGACGTAAGTCACTTCATCAGAGGCTGATGTGTCTTTATTTTCACATAAATAGCCTCCTTAACACCTCTCTTCAAGGCTATTTATGTGAAAATAAAGAAACCAAGCCTAAATAGAGGTGGGGGGCCATGTACAATGCTGTTTTGACACCTGGCATTCCTATAACACCTCTTAGCCACTATCCAATCACGCCCTTAACACTTGGCTGTGATATGCTAATTGGGATTTTCCAGGGTACATAATTGCCACAGATTCTTGTACAAGTCATTCTGAATTGAGAAAGCCAGTCGGATGACTAGCGAAACGTCTTCAAGAACTAAACTTCAAGTCCAGTTGATCTAATTGAATACAACAGATATACCATGACCTGGATGAATGAGAACCTTCACAAGCATATGTTAAATGAAATGTTAAAATTACATTTGAAAAGTAGAAATCGAAATTGGTAAGTCAAAATTTTAGAAATTCCACTTCCAATGGGTTCGATCCAGATAACTAGAATTTCAGTAATTTCCGTGGAACCACTGATGGAATGAAACCCGCTAGTTTCCTCTTGTTTAATAACACTGCAGCTTCATTACACTACATGGCATGAGAACTCTACTGTTTTAATTAAGATTATTTCAATACGGTAATTAAAAAGTTTCCAGCAAGCAAGGGATGTGATCTAAACAAAGAGGACATGCTCACAGAAAGTGCAAAGAGTCATTAATTGTTTTTAAAAATATTTTTTACTGAAAAGGAGTTGGAAGTTTACAGTTGCCCTATGTTGGTGGGGAAATCTGCAAAATTGAAATTTTGATTTTTTGCATCTTTCATTAATTACAAATTATGGCATATAGAAAATAAATTTGAGTATTCTGCACTAATAACTGGCAAGTGTAGAAGAGGATTCAATTCCAGCATAGGAAGAGGCCATGGTGTGTCCACACAACACAGAAAGAGGCTATGGTGTGTCCACAAAACACAGGAAAAGGCCATGGTGTGTCCACACAACACAGGAAAAGGCTAGGGTGTGTCCACACAACACAGGAAGAGGCCATGATGTGTCTACACAACACAGGAAGAGGCCATGAGTGTCTACACAACACAGGAAGAGGCCACTGTGTATCCACACACATTTCAGCTACAAGATGTTTATAAAATATTACACTCCCTGTTTCTAGTTAATTATTTTTTTTCTAATGAGAATGGCACTGCTACATAGTTTTCCTATAACAGCACACAAATATCTTATCCACACACTTTAAATAATAAAAATAATTTCTATAAAAAAAATTCTTGTTTAGCTTTACAGATCATACCATTGTTTATTTGATCAATATAAAACACATGCATGGTGAAGGATTTTGTTAAATTTTCAAATTCATTAAAGGACAATTATACTCACCTTTTCCCCGATCCACTGCAGCATAGTACCCAGGGGTGAGGACCTAAATCGCTAAGTCCTCATCCTGGTTCTTTCTCTCTAACTCCTGCACTACTTACCGCAAATCTGCTTCGGCGATCCAGACTGTTCCACCTCTCTCCTACTGTCAGTGACATCGCGAGGCAGCCAATTGGAAACACGCCTCCTGCAGAGCGTATCTTCCTATTGGCTGCCTCGCGATCTGTCATTGAAGCAGGAAGAGCGGAGGAACGAAGCGATCGGCGAAGCAGATTTGGGGTAAGTAGTGCAGGAGTTAGAGAAAGAACCCAGGGTGAGGACTTAGCGATTTTAGTCCTCACCCTGGTACTATGCAGCTATGGAGGAAGAGGAGCGAGGGTGAGGTGAGTATACTTGTCCTTTAAGAGGTTCTGGTTTTTAGCTCACAAAAATTACAAAGGCCCAAACTAAATATTGGTTGTATTCAATTAGATCAAATGGACTTGAAATGTAGTTCTTGAAGACGTTTCGCTAGTCATCCGACTGGCTTTCTCAATTCAGAATGACTTGTACAAGAAATCTGTGGCTATTATGTACCCTGGGAAATCCCAATTAGCATATTCACAGCCAGGTGTTAGGGTGTGATTAGATAGTGGTAAGAGGTGTTATAGGAACGCCCAGAGTAAGGTGTTAAAACAGCATTGTACATGGCAGACAGTTGGTGTCGAACCCCCCCACCTCTATTTAGGCTATACGTGTATGGCCCAGCACAGAAGAGCCAATTCCTCGGGTCAGGACTCAGCCGTGTACCTGCATCTTAAGGATAAAGGACATACCTTTGAAGATTGTAATGTTAACATACTGGCGAAGGAACGTGACTGGTTCAAGAGAGGTGTTAAGGAGGCCATTTATTTGAAAATAAAAAAGAAACCAAGCTAAATAGAGGGGGGGGGGTTCGACACAACTGTCTGCCATGTACAATGCGTTTAACACCTTACTCGGGCGTTCCTATAACACCTCTTAGCCACTATCTAATCACACCCTTAACGCCTGGGTGTGATATGCTAATTGGATTTTCCAGGGTACATCTATAGCCACAGATTCTTGTACAAGTCATTCTGAATTGGAAAGCCAGTCGGATGACTAGCGAAACGTCTTCAAGAACTACATTTCAAGTCCAGTTGATCTAATTGAATACACAGATATACCATGACCTGGATGAATGAGAACCTTCACACGCATAGCTTTACTGAAATATTTACTGACTTCTATTTCTGGTTAGAATCGGTTGAAGTAAGTGAATATGGCAATAACATTAAAAAAATTTAAATGATGATCTAGTATTATCAGCCTTATGTTTTTATTAGTATAAAGTGCTAAACATTCTCAAACAGCCAATCCAGAGAGTCTTAATAACTCATCAGGAAGCTTTGCGAACCTAGTTTTTTGAGTGTGGTTAATATAACGTAATAGTCTAAAATGTATGAGATGGTTTCAGTAATACAATACGGTGGCTACAAATGCACCTGAAATTTTGTTTTCTAATCTTAGGGACCTAAAATGTATAAGCAGGTCACATAAATGAACAACAATTAAAAATTATTATTATTTGGCATGTGTATTTTAACTAAGAATTATAAGTTTATAAAATTAAACTACAAGATTAGTTGAAGAGGCTACATCAGTGAAAGACATTTAAAGAAGCATAACATACCATTCATGCCCCAGCCTGAGCCAAAAGGGCAGTAAATGGGTTTGGACAGTGTCTGACTGTAACAGGGGTGTTCAGACCTTTTGCCACCTTAAATTTTTTTAAACTCATGCTAGTATCTTCCTGTGGTGCACCGAAAGGTAGGTGAGACTTGTGGACAGGGGTGTCTCTAGGGTTTTTACCACCTGAGCCAAACCCTGAATGCCGCCTACATGTGGGATGGCACGCGCGCCGCCAGCGCGAGCAAAGTGGGCATGGTTGTGTGTGGGCGTGTGGTTGTCAGTGGGAGTGCGGCTAGCCATTTTGTCATTTTGAACTTGGTACCATTTATTTGTACAGTTTCTTTAAATAGACATTCATCCACACCAAAATTCAGAATAAAGAATTTTGCCCAAAGAACCTGCCACCACGTCCTTTTTTTATAGAGCCCTAACTTACCTAACCAGTCTAACCTAGGCTAACCTAACAAACTATCTAAAGCCAATCTATCTGTATGAAATGCCTTATTTTAACAATATCTAACACATTTAATAAAGAAAATATGAAAAATAAACTTCTGCCGCAAACTATATGTTTGGTTGAGCAATTTACCACTCATACAGTGAGAACAGACAGTAATGGTCCCACAGTGAGAACAGACAGTAAAGGTCCCATACAGTGAGAACAGACAGTAATGGTCCCACAGTGAGAACAGAAAGTAATGGTCCCATACAGTGAGAACAGACAGTAAGGTCCCATACAGTGAGGACAGACAGTAAAGGTCCCATACAGATAACAGACAGTAATGGTCCCTACATGGATAACAGACGATGGTCCCATACAGTAGAACAGACAGTATAAGGTCCCATACAATGAGAACAGACAGTAAAGGTCCTATACAGTGAGAACAACAGTAAAGGTCCATACAGTAAAGAACGACAGTAAAGGTCCCATACAGTGACAACAGATGAGTAAAGGTCCCATACAGTGAGAACAGACAGTAATGGTCCCACATGTGAGAACAGAAGTAATGTCCCCATACAGTAAGAAACAGACAGTAAAGGTCCCATTACAGCACAAGAGTAAAGGGTCACATACAGTGACAAAGACAGTAAGGTCCATACCAGTGACAACAGACAGTAAAGGTCCCATACAGTGAGAAACACGACAGTAAAGGTCCCCATACAGTGAGAACAGACAGTAAAGTCCATACAGTGATAAAGACGAATGGTCCCATACAGTGAGAACAGACAGTAAGGTCCCATACATGAGAACGAACAGTAAGGTCCTATACAGTAGAACAGACAGTAAAGGTCCCATACAGTAAGAAAATGACAGAAAGGTCCCATACTGACAACAGACGTAAAGGTCCCAGACAGTGAGCAACAGACAGTAGGCAAAAAGAGTGGGTTGGGAGAGTGACCAAGCCTAAGAAACCATCTTACACCTGTTAGAAGGAAAACAACGGGGCACTGCTATGGCATAACTATAGATAGTAGTAAACTAGACCTCACAAACACATGCGAGGCTCAAAATACCGTAGATCACGCAAAATGAATCGTCCAGCCACAAAGACAAATACAGACCATACTAATGATTTATTATACCATCAATAGGTCAAAACAGTAATATGCACTAGAGATTAATACAAAAAGACTCCACATAATACCGATAAAAGACTATCACAAAAAAATGTGTGTTAGCCCCTGGCGTCCATAGGTGCTAAATAATACTAAAAAACTAACGACTAGACAATAGGTAGGCTAGCGATGGACTACTATGTAGTAGAGATACAAAATGACTGCATAGGATCGCACATGGAAGCTGTAAGCAAAAAAGCAAAAAGCCACGAAAGGATGATAAAATGGTTAAATAGTGTTTATGCAGAAAGGTGAGGGCCCTCCGCGCAACCACTATACGTCCAATGTGGTCGGTATACCCTCTCTGAAGGCAAAATAAAGCAAATGCAAAAAGGAAAGAGACCAGGAATGGAAGTAGTATATTGAATGTCGAAGGTTGCCAGACAACAACGAAATACTAGGCTACCTGGAACAGTCCCTTGTTAAACTGTCCACTCTGTAATCTCTCCTCCCTCATTGGAACTTAGTGGTGGTCTCTACTTAGTGAACGCAGGGTTCAGCTCATCACACACAGGGTTGCCGGCCTGTGTGGACACCACACTGTCATACTTCTGATAATGCCGGAGAATCCGCTCCGCCGCTCCGCTCCTAAGTCCAGTCGAGGACCGACGTACGTTCAGGGCCAACTCCTCTCTTACTTCCGGTCTAAAGCTAAATGTCACTGTATGAATATATTAGGTCCAGTGCCGACAAATGATTCCCTTATCTATCTTGGGGGAAACATAAAGTGATCAACAGGTTCCACATTGAAGGTTCTATAGGAATAGGGCGGAAGACCAAGGAAACCACAACTGGCACTATTATACGTATGTAGAATTGGTAACCCTGGATTGAAAAAATTAAACCCCTGGGAGTCATAAAAAAGTAAGTTGCAACATATACACATAACACTATGTCATATTACTATATTTGTTTCCAGGAAATGGCGACACAAAACAAAACAAATCAAAAAATCAAAAATATCAGTGAAAAGGGGTTAACTTCATCCCCTGATTTAATTGTCTGGTAATGATCGATAGTTTACCAAGATAATAGAAACATAAAACCCTTCAAGTTTACAGTAAAGCATTTGAAGTAATTTCTTCATTTAACCCGTTGTGCGCCAGAATGAATTGGTTTCGTATATCCACGCTGGCTTCCTTTTGAAGGAAAGCTGACCCAATTACCTCCTCTAGGGGGCTTATCGACTTTTCTATACCTCCCCAGATTTTTGAGACCATGGGGAATTAGAGTTTGGCGGCTTCAAAGTGTCCCACAGTGAGAACAGAAGTAATGGTCCAATACAGCTTAAGAACAGACAGTAAAGGTCCCATTACAAGACAACAGACAGGTAAATGAGTCCATAAGTAGACAACAGAGACAGTAAGGTCGCCATACAGTGAAATCAGACTAAGTAAAGGTCAGCATACAGTAGCAGTAGGTTCCATACAAGGAAAAGACGTAAAGTCCGCATACGTGAGAACAGGACAGTAATGGTCCCATACAAGTGAGACAGACATAAAGGTCCATACATGTAGAACAGACAGTAAAGGTTCCATCCAGATAGAAGCAGACAGTATAAGGTTCCATACAGTAGAACAGACAGAAAGGTCCCATACAGTGAGCAACAGAGTAAAGGGTCCCATACAAGTGAGACAACAGACAGTTAAAGGCTATCAACAACAATGGTCCGGAAAGAAAGTAATGGTCCCACTACAGTAAGACAACATGTAAAGGTCCCATACAGGACAACAGTACAGTAAAGGATCCCATTAAGTACAACAGTACAGTAAAGGTCACATACATGTAACAGACAGACCAGGAAAAGGTACCATACAGATTATTACTCTTTATCTCTCACACTCTCTCTCCTGCATTGTATCACTAACACATACACTGTACCTACGACACTCTCTATCCTCTACACACACAACTACTCACACACTGTCATAAACACCCCTCTCACACATCAACTTACATACCCCTCTCACACAACATACCGTACATGCACTTCTCACACACATACTGGTACATACACCCTCTCGATCACAATACAATGATTGTCAAACAAATCTGTGTAAATCATTTGCAGCAACTCCGATAAATGGGTTGGCACCCGGGACTCTAATAAAGTTGGCACACAGATCTGGGGTACAATCATGAGGATCAAACATGAATAAATGTTTGGCACACAGATACTGTGTAATTAATGCATTGGCAGAAGAAAGTCTGAATAAACGTTGGCACACACACACTGTAAAAATCACTGGGCACAAACTTGATAAAGAATTGGCTACCCGACTCGTAATAAATGGTTTGGCACTACAGATATACTGTGTAAAATCATTTGCAAAACTCGATAAATGGTTGGACCCAACTCTCAATAAAACGGTTGGCACACAGATACTGGTAAATCAGTGGCACAAACTCTGATAAAGATTGACACCCAAACTCTAATAAATGTTGGCACCCAATCAGATCAAAATTCTTGCACACAACTAAATAATAGTTAACACAGATATTGTAGTAAAATCATTGGCAAAAAAAACTCTGATAAATGGTTGTCCACGATACTGAAAGTCAATGCAAAACCTGATAAAGAGTTGCACCCAAACTGCTGATAAAGAGTAGCACCCAATCTGGTTAAAATCATTAGCACATTCTTTAATAAATAGTTGTCCCACCCCAGAACTGGTAAAATCATTTGCAAAAACTCGATAAACTGTTGGCACCATTGGTCACAACTCTAATAAATGGTTTGGCAGCAAGGTTAAAACATTTGGCCAAAAAAGTAATAATGTATTTGCCAGGCGTGTCCTGCAGATACGCGACTGTTTATTGTGCATCTCAATATGGGATTTGAGGAATAATGAAAAAAAGTTCACAAAGAAACAGTGTTTGGGCAATGTAAAAAATGTTTGCCAGAGGTTTCTGGCTAGTCTGGACTATACAATGAATTGCCACCACTCTTTATTTACACGAACCGTGCCGCTCTGCATCTTTGTCTTCAAGAATGCTCATTACGAGACGGCCTGCTTGTTGAGTGGACTGGGGGCTGACACATCTGGCTATGAACTGGAGGGGCTGCCAACACTGGCTAATAAATGGAAAGGCTGACCTACACGGTTGTTAAAAACGAGACTGGAGGCTGGTTTAAATACTGTCTGCAGGCATCTGATTTTACACTGGCTGAGGGATGGCTAAAATGGCTCTAGAGGGATGGTTTAAAAATTTTGCTGGAATGCTGGTTTAACCACTGGCTGAGGGCGTGTTTTAAAAGGGGAGGTTCAATGTCAATGCTATATCTTTTAAGAAAAAGGAGTCAGTATTTTCCATCCTATTGAACCCTCAACCTGGCCGCTCAGAATTTTGTCTTTAAAGTAAATAAATGTGCTTCCAAAATATATTTCCTGTTGCAGGACCCCTAACGAGAGATCATAATGGTACTCCTTGACCCAGTACCTGGGTTATATTCGGTCTCAGTACCCATACAGTGACAACAGACAGTAAAGGTCCCATACAGTGAGAACAGACAGTAATGGTCCCACAGTGAGAACAGAAAGTAATGGTCCCATACAGTAAGAACAGACAGTAAAGGTCCCATACAGTGACAACAGACAGTAAAGGTCCCATACAGTGACAACAGACAGTAAAGGTCCCATACAGTGACAACAGACAGGAAAGGTACCATACATATTCTATCCTTTATCTCTCACACTCTCTCTCCTGCAGTGTATCAACTATCACATACACTTTGTTGTTTGGATGTTTATATGAACGAAACAGCAACGATGGGCAGAATAGGCAATAAAACATTTGGCGTGCCAACTACAACAAGATCCCATAAAAGCAAATTTATGATCAAGAAGAGATAAAAAATATTCACACGAGAGCGTATTATACCTTTTTATTCGGATGTAAATTGTAACGTTAATCTATCTGGAATGGATACATTTTTCATTATACTGCTTAGGAGATTAAAAACTACTGAAAATGGATCATATTCTACCTGTATATTTCATTTTTTAATCAGAAGAAACCAAGTAGAATGCGATTTGCTTTGACCTGATATTTAGTTTTGTTTTGTCTTTTTCTGTTGCTGGCTGCATTCAGGTCACATCTCTTACAGAGAAATTACTGGGGGGTTTTCTTTGTGGGACACTCATCAAAACAGAAATTACTAGTTCATTTCATTGTGGAGAACTGTTTGTGTGTAACAAGGTTTATATGTGATTTGTCATTTTGCCCGGTGAACTCTGGAATTTCATCTTCTTGCTATATGTATGTTATCCAGAAATTATAGACAAGAGTTAAAGGAGAGCAAAAGGTTAAACATGTTAAGCCCTGTAAGGATCACTTATTATATACAGTCAGCCTGGACCTGTGTCTGTTTTATTCCAGTGCTTATTATTTTCATTGTAAGGTTTTTTTAATACTTTTTAGATGATATATAGCAAAGGTTATCCTTTTATTTGGTAACTTAGATGATAAACTTAGCAAGTTGTTAGAACATAAAACTTCTTTTTTAAGCTTATTACCTTGCCTTACCTGTAGCACATCCTACAATGTGAATTGGCAGAAATATCTTTTATTTGGTAACTGAGATGATAATCAAGCCAAGCTTTTAGGACATAAAGTTCCTTTTGTCAAGTGATTATCTTGCTGTTACCTGTAGCATATCCTTACAAGTAAATTGGCAGAAACATCCTTTTATTTGGTAACTGAGATGATAATCATAGCAAGTTTTTAGGACATAAAGTTGTTTTTGTCAAGCTGATTATCTTGCTGTTACCTGTAGCATATCCTTACAAGTAAATTGGCAGAAACATCCTTTTATTTGGTAACTGAGATTATAATCATAGCAAGCTTTTAGGACATAAAGTTGTACCTTTTCATATACTGGATTATCCCTATACTGTTTGTGGTTAGCAGTTTGGAGAGTTACAACTAAAGGAGTGTGAAGGGAAAAATACTTTGGATATAAATAAAAGTGAGTATGTAGTCTATGGGCTGCTTTATTTAAGCACACCAGTGACTATTACCTGGACAATGTAGGATTCCATGTTTTTACTGATTCATATGAGGCTTATATGACTATGACATAATTGTAGTACAAAGAACTGTTTAAAGGGCAATTATGGCACCCTGCCTGTGATAGCACACAGGGTGATGACCTAAACCACTAGGTCCTGACGTCTGGGATTTACCTTAGGCTAGGTACTAGAGATGGCCGGTTCGCGGACCCGAACCCGGTCCCGCCGCGGATTTCTCCCGTCCGCGAACGGCGGATTATTCCGAACTTTCGAACTGCGGATTTTTTTTTTTTACGAAAATTTTCGAAAATACGAGTATCTCCGTAATTACGAGGATCTACGATACTTTCGGGATCCGGAAAACCCGATGATCCTCGTAATTACGAGGATTCGCGTAATTACGAGTATTCTCGTAATTACGAGAATACTCGTAAAAACGAGTATTTCGTGTAAATTTTTCAAGACGGAGCAAGCCACATGATCCAAATTAGCCAATGGCAGCTATCATAGTTACGGAAAGCCTCGTTTTTACGGGAGTCCTCGTATTTTCGAAAAATACCGTTTTTTTAAAGTCACGCTAGCGGACTGTACTTTTTAGGTATTGTTGGCATTTATACGTGCTTCTAAGGCCATTACCCAGGTCCCTGAGTGGTTAAGTGTACGTTACCAAGGCTATTTAGACCACTTTTAATGCGGATTTTGCCGAACTTTCATTTTAATACGTTTTAACGGGTCCGCTTGCGGATTTTCGAATTTTCGGATTTTTTCGAAAATCCGCGGATCCTCGCGTGGACCGGATTTTTCGAAGTTCGGACATCTCTACTAGGTACACACCATCAGATATTTACTGGCGACTGGCCGATAGTGACGGCGTATCGGTCAGTCGGCCAGAAATATCTGATTCGGCCGCCTATTCTTCCGGATTGGGCTTGGTGGTAAATCAAGCCTTGTGGGACCGCACGATTTGTCGTGCAAGCTGTTGGCTGTGGCCACTATTGCCTCAGATGACAGACATTTGTCCCAGTTAAACACTCGATAGTAGCGAGCACTCAGTTGGGATGAAACTCACCTGGTGTGTACCCAGCCTTATTCCTGCAGACAAAGCCTCCAAAGCATCTACTAAAAGCCAGCTCTGAACACGCCCTCTCAAAAAGCTCACTCATCAAGGAGTGTGTCCTGCCATTGATCAGTGGTTTTACAAAGAGGGTCCATTTCTATTGAAGACCCAGAGCTGGCAGTATTAACCTGGTGCTAGTATTGCACTTAATTTATAAGCTCCAGACATGTTCCTGAGAAGACATCTCTTGTGATCAGCAAAAATTGTCATACACATGTGAACATTGCAGGGTGGCATTACCCAAACCATGATCACTAAGGGGGACAATAAAATAAATGTAAGCCTTTTCAATGCACCTAGCTCACATTGTAAATATAAAAAAGGAAGGCAATAAAATGTGGCTTACGGTTACAAGCAATATTTACAAATTCTGCAAATGGTATAAGAGTAAAGAGGAATGTATGAAAATGAGCTCTGGGACAAAAAGCGAACGGCAGCACATAACCTTTAACCTTTGTCTTGAGATTTTTAAAAACATTTTTTTGTTGCAAAACTAAATATAACCCACATATGTATTATTGTATGCATTGGATCTAATATATTTAAATGTTAGGATGTATTTTATGGCAAAAGATAGCTTTGTCATTTTATCCCTATAATAAGGGACAGTCTTAGGATGAACAAGGCCACACACACCAATTCTCTGTATTTTTATTTTAAAATGTTATTTGTAGTTGGATCTTCTTCAGACTAACATACATTAATCAGCCTTAAATAGATATTTGTCCTACAGTATTTTAAGAACCTGCTATCTTGCCTGTACATTAGTAGTGAATATGATGCTTAAAAGCTTCCCTTCAAGTGAAAAGTAATAAAACAGCCTTCATCACAATGCTTGACTCACAAAATGGGAAATCAATTTACTTATTTTCAAGGAGAGATTTGTGCTGAATGCTTTTTTAATGACCTCTAATCAGATGGTGCCCGTCCTCAATTAGCCACCAGATGGTTGACAATAAAATGGTGCATTTCAACATTGAACAAAGTTTAATAGATCCACATATTGCATTAGCACAGTTACTTTGTCACAATCTATTGAAATATTAATACATCTATTTTAAAGCAATAACTTTGCTTTACACGAACGCATTTTTGAAGAATATTTTAGTGTCACCTGGTTTCTTAGCTTTAATCGTTGGAGGACAATGTTACATTATGTCTACACTTGTTTTGTATACAAGAATTTAATTTGTTTGAAAATCATTTCAATATATTGAAAACATATTAATAACATTAACTTGGTTTTCTGCTCTAAATTTGTGGATAAATTCAACATCTATCGTACAATTGGGGTTATTCAATAAAAGTTCTTATCGATTAAAATGGTGCTAAATTTGCCCCAACCAATCAGATCTTATTTAACATTTGGAAGCTAACATCTGATTGGTTGGGGCAAATTTAGCACCATTTTAAACAATAAGAACTTTTATTGAATCTCCCTGTACGTCTTTAAATGATGACATCAACAATACAAGATCCAGAAAAGTCAAACTAATTTACAAGCGTTAAAATCTCCTATACATTCAACGTAATATTTATATCGGAGTGGTTTAAAGGACACTAGTTTTTTAAACCTGATCCTACGGTTATGATCATTGCAGTACTCTAGTACCATAGAGTATTGTACGGCCGCATGTTTGTACATTTATGACTGTGGTCATACTTTTACGGTAACCTACAGTATCGGAGATTTACGATACCACAAGTTATATATGTGCATAAGTTCCCCAACTAATGGCACTGATATTTCCACAGATTTCTCCTTGAAATCTGTGAAGAGAAGGGGACTTGAAGATGGGTTCGACAGAAATTATTCACCTGGCCCAGTCTTTGGATTTCCTATAAATCAATCAGAAAAACAAGCATACACGGGAGCGATATTTTGAGCAATCGAATTTTCAAATCATTAATGTATGGGGGTGCTTAAGAGTTGTCTAAACTGCATCACTCGAGCCTCCAAGCATTCTTTAGCTGCAATCTAAAGAGTTTTAGTTTTCAAGCATCTAGAAGGCCGAAGGATGGACATCCCTGGTTGTCATTTAAAATGCTGCAAAAGTCTAGATATTTTATTCTTAAAAAGTATTGGATTTTGTATGCTAAAAAAAAACCTCTACACTGCCACAGCTGCTGCAAATCCTGTCTGAAAGTTACACAAACCCTTATTAAATTGCAGCAAAATCTGTAAGTGTAAGTTAATGGATTTGTTGCTTAAGTGCGCTATATATATGAGCTATATACAATATGTGTAAAGTATTTGCTTTTGCAGTTCAGCATATAAAATTGATGCTTGGACATACATTTTGCTGCATTGATTTTGAAATGCATTCACCGCAAGCCCCATTATCAAATGTGATGTATTTATATGATGATGCAATAACATTACATATTTGAAAAAGTAGTTGAAGAGTAACTACATTGCATATCGCACCTGTACTTATGTCAGCTCTATTTTGATATCATTCAAATTGTTTAGTGTAATAGTATTGTGAGACGCTGAAATAATATTATTGCTCAACCACTGTTGATCCTGACTTTAATATCTTGATTTAGGGCAAACAAAAGTGAGTTTCCATTTTCTTTAAGAAACAAATTGTAAACGTTCCATTATCAAAGTGTCATTTACATCATTGCTTTAACTTTGAACCAGCAGTAATAAAGTAGCCGACAATAGAATGGAACTGTCTAGCTGAAAGCAAAATAATATAGAATGGAATATAGAAGAACAAAGACTAAATAAAAAAGAAAAACTATAAAACCGTAAAGGAGTCTCAATAGTATCAAGAGTAGGTTATTCCAACATTACATACAAACAAAACATACAATAATAGATTAACCAAATAACTTTTGATAGTAGGTATTTAGACAAGAGGTAGCCAGGGGCAGTAAGAAATAATTAGATCAGGATATGGTTAAGTGGTAAAGAATCTGTGTATATAGAATTCCAGATGTATACCCTAGACTGGTGGGGTTCATTGAAGAGGTTATACCATAGAGTTTCCATTTTTAGATATATTTTCCACAACACCCTACTCTGTTCAGTAGGTAAAAGAGGAGCAAAACCCCCTTATTTTCTTAATATTATTTTCTATATAGGCCATGTATAATGTAATAAACATGTTGGGCCTTTTATTTTATGGTAATAAGGATTTGGTTTTGCATTTTTATCTGCTAAATTACTAAATTCTATAAATGTCTTTTTGGGCTGCAGTTTTGGTAGAAATTCTATGTATTACACTTTTAGTTTAAATATTAGTCATTTCAACAATAACCAAATAGAAATCAACAACGTTGGTAAAATTTGTTTCTCTGCTTTGTTTAGAAACTTCCGAGCTTTGGGCCATTTTTGGAGAAGCGCAAACAGATTATAGCTGAAAACAAGATACGTGAACTAGCCATTAATTTAGGTCTTACGCCAAATAAGAAAACTTATTTCTTTCCACAGAAACCAGTGCCTGCCATTAAGGTAAGAGAAGTACATTGTTATTTTTAAATTATTAAGAATTTTATTAGAATTGTGTGTGCGCTAATGGAAATGGGTGTGCCAAGACAAAATTTTGTCTTAAAAATATTTGTCATTTGGCTAAAGATAGTTTTGCTAAATACATAAGTTTGCTACTAGTCATTGAGTGCAAAATAATGCATGGATGTATACTGTGTATTTAGAGGAATATTTTAATTAGTATGATTTATCTAGACCCCCTGCTATTCTATTCTATCTTCAAACTGTACATTGCAAATCAGTGACTGATGTAGTCAAAATGCAAAGCTGATTTATAAAGAATCACAGATGTTCTGTTAAGGTATAATTAGTTTTGTAAATTTCAAGGATGGCTGCTTCCTTTGTTCCTTTCTGTCGATTGTTAAATAATATTGTGTTCATTACATATCTCATACAGTGAACATGTGCAATGAATTGAAAACTTCTAAAAAAAACACTTTGTTTTTTTTATAAAAAAAATGAAAGATAACATCAAACAATTTTTTTTTGCTTATACATGGAGGACTGTCATTTTATTGAACATAATATGTAAATATATAAATGTAAAAAAATTTAAAATTTAAGCCCTATTTAACTTTCAGAGGTTCCTTTGGTGTTGAAGTAGTTGACATAGGATTCTGACATTTTTTAATAAAAAGTAGAGTACTATGATACTTTTTATGGACCAACAGTTTATTTTAGTTGACAAGCTTTCAAAGGAATCTACCCTCTTCATCAGGTCATGCAGTACTGATTGAATCAAAGGTTTAACAGAAACTTAAGAGCTAATTACAATAAGATAAAAAGATAAACAAGAAAAAGCAGAATATACTGAGGAATGTGAAGGGGTTATAAAATAGAGAGATAACAGAAGTTTAGCGAGAAAGAGGAGAAGAAGGGGGGCAGGGGGAACTAGAGGGAATGCTAGCCTGTATATTGTGTGTCCTTGTAAGTTGGTGTACACTTATCTGTTGTCTCAGAGTTTTTATCCAATAAGGTAAATTGTCTGTCCAATATTTATTATAATAACATGAAGTAAATGTATCCAAAAATGATTGCACTCCTAGTATCGACCATACTTGCCCGGGTGCAAAAAGAAGAATTTATTACACATATACATCCATACAACACATAAATATATTAACAGTTATAATGAGCTAGAAATCCTGTATCTTGGTTTAACCCATTGCTTTTAGAGTGAAATAATGGAATCATTTTGGCTTCAAATGTTTTTCTTTCCTGGTTGCTACTGAAATGTCCCTTCAAGATCCGGACCTGGAGGTTTTCCATGGTGTGTCCTGGTTGAGAAAAATGATGACCCACAGGGAAACAGTTTTTATTCTCAACATGGTTGGCGATGCTGCTTCTGTGGGAGTTCATCCTTTTCTGTAGTTTTTGACTGATTTCTCCAATATATATAAATAGTGTTTGTACATTTGTCACATTGTATTAAGTACACCACATGGATGTGCAGCTGCAAGATCCCTGGATGTTAAATATCCATAAACAGTTTCACAGTGCTCTACTTTTATATACAGTAAACAGACATGTTTTCATTACTTATAATCTATATACTTATCTATATTACTTTTTTTAATCTATATACCTAAATGCAAAAATATGCAGCTCAAATCTTAAAGGGCATGTAATTTTTTTTATTTAGATAACCCAAAACTGCAATATTTAGAAAGCTGGCAGATGTAGGGCTAATGTATTATGCTGCAAAACTAAGCTCTCTCTTCCATCTACCTCTCAAAAATGTATGCTACATCTTCAAACTCAGAGAAGGCAGCTAGGGAAATAGCATTCAGCCATTAGCTGTGATGTCATCTTTTAAATACATGAATGACACCTCTCATTTTGCTTCCTGGCATATTCATTTATCAGCTAACATATATCAGGCAACATTTTAGGTTAGACTTGCCTCTTTGAGATTTTTACTATTAAAGTTTGGGCGATAATTTAATTATATTATATTAATTTTTTTTTTTGAGGTGAATCATGGAGGAACAGCAATTTATACACTTCACAAAAGATTTCAGCACTCAACTACACATAGCTATAGCTGATATCCATATATCTGTATATGAATATTGTAAATCTATGCTTGCATCACAATGTATATTGGAAAAAAGAACACATTATTATTAATTATTATAGCAGTAATGGGAAATAAACCTATTACATAACATTAAGGAAAAGACACCTTGGTGTAGAGATGGTTACTGCTCTTTAGGAGTCTCAGTCACAATAGATCTATATAGCCTGTCAGTTTTTGTGGCTTAAAATGATGATCAGTCGCAAAGATTCAAACGTGTTTCTGATAGGCTGCTACTAATTAATAGCACAGGCAATCTTTTACACCTCTTATTGCATCAGGGTTGTATAAATTAACAGAGAGATGCAATACTTGCTATGCTGTAATAACCTTATTGCATCATGGGATCACAGTCAGGTAATAAGAGACGCCCAATCCATTATAGGTTTCACGCTATAAGGTAGCGCAAAATTAAACTACATGTGCATTGCATAGGATGCGCTGCACAAAGAGAAAAGAAGTTTCAAAGTGCATGTAAAACTCATGCTAACCTGATATCTTTGGGAAGCATGAGTTTAACAGTTACTTTATCAATAGCGTTTGCTTATTGCATTTTTAAAAAAAAAACTTTTGAAATAGAAAAAAAAACACCATAGGCTTCCATAGTTGTTGGTATTCGTAATAGTCTCGATATAAGTGCGAGATAAGATATTAGTGTGCTCCATCTTCTAACTTTTGTATTATTCTATTAAGGCAGCCTCTGGGAAATGAAGTCCTGATATGCTTTACTTATGAATAATTATAATAACATATTCATTTATCTTTTTTGTAGGATGTTATTGGCAGAGCATTGCAATATATAGGATCTTATGGTAAATTAAACATTCAAGAGCAAGTTGTTGCCCTAATTGATGAGGAAATGTGCATTAACTGTGGCAAATGTTATATGACCTGCAATGATTCTGGGTACCAGGTAAGGTTACATTTTAATAATTAAAAAGGCTGATGTATAAACATAAAATAGAAATTCTAAATGCTTGTTGCTGTTTGTTTTACAAAGAACATTTTCCTATGTATGAAGATAATTTGCCAAGAAGTATTCTGTATATGTTCAAAATTAATGGGATAATCAGGGGTTTAACTACTAAGGGTCCCATCTTCTTATTTCCCCTATGATATATATGACTGGAGATTAAGTAGGGATGGGATCCCTATTATAGTTTTGCTGGGGGGGGGTAGTCATACCTAGTTACGCCTCTGGGGATAAAATAAGATTGCTTTCTACTTCCATATATAAAGACTTTCAAAACATTTTAAAAAATTCAAAGGAACAGAAAAATGGGGTTTTATTTTAGTTAAAAATATTGTAAGATACATTAGCATGGTAACAGATCTGATTAGGGCTATTGGTAGAATACTCAATGTTCTTTTCTTTCCATGGTGAATAAAAATTCCTTTCACTTACAGAACAGTAACTGCAGCCAAATAGAACCGCAATGTATTTTCCTGTATTTTAAAAAAAAAATTACTTTCAATTATCATGGTTGACCTTTATTAAAGTGACATTATATATTTGTTTTCCTCAAGGCAATCGAGTTTGATCCCGAAACACACCTGCCCACTGTCACTGACAACTGTACTGGCTGCACCCTATGTCTCAGTGTCTGTCCTATTATCGACTGCATCAACATGGTTACAAGAACAACACCTTATGTACCAAAGAGAGGCTTGCCTTTAACCGTTAATCCAGTGTGTTGAGGTGACTAGTTCAGCAGTTAATGGGAATTTCACGCCTACTGCTGCTGAATTAGTATTTCATTATATTACATTAAGTAAAATCAGATCCTATTATAGCCGAAAAATACTGATTTTTAATTACAATTGTGCACATTAGCCATTTAGCAATTTAAGCATCCTATTACAATTCTGTCTAATATTCACAAATCTTATTAACTCTTTTTACCATTCAGGCATTAACTCACATTGTTTTATAGTAGAACCCATTGTTTTCTAATTGTAAAGATATTAAAGTTGTTTAATACAGAACAAATGATAACATAATACCCAATAACAGAACAAAAGCTTTATAATGCAATTAAAGTGTCTTGTTTTCTTCATATTTTCTTCTAGCTTTAACTGTGAGCCATAATTAGTTGTATTAGAAAAAAACAAAAACAGGGAATTAAGTAAAGAATTACTGTTTGTATACAGACGATAGATTTACAATAGGGATTTAACACTGGATTAAGTGCCTTTTGCAGTGTAACCACCGATAAAACATAATGTATTTCTTAATCCCTAATACATCTGAGCTCATAATGGACACTGTATAATTCACAAGAATTAACCATTTAGCTGCTGTTTTTTTTTTAATCTGGATTAACTGGTTGAAATTGCTCCTCCCCCTTGCTTGTACTAGGATAGCAAATGCATGCTTGTAAATCCTACAGGTAATTTAGATTTATTCAGCTGGAAATACTTATTAGAAGTGAATCAATGTAGCTAAGGATGGTGAATTTAAAGTATTAATTCTTTAATTAACTCTGTCACTCACCAGCCAAAGTTTTTCTTATTAATCATGTAAAGTTTTTGTTACAAGGAAAATTTAACTCAACTGTTAACACAAGTAGATTTACCGTCTGATTTATAAATGGACAAATAGAAATCTATTTTTAACATTTTCCTTTCACTATAAACTTTGTAGAAAATAATCAATGGTATTTTATCTTGAACTAATAAAAATTATTGCATAGTATTGAGAAGTTCTTACATTAATATAATTTTGTTTAAAAAATCTTATTCCTAATATAAGGCCATGTGATGTAATGTGCAAAACACCACTGAAAGATAACTGATGGTGCTTACCTGTACTGAAGAAAACTCACATTGTAGGGGCACTAGTAAAAATAGTGGAAAAAATCCACTCAAAAATTATATATAAAGTGTATAATAGTCTATAATATAACTGTGAGGTACTCTATGATGATAATATAATATAAACACACCACAGATACAAGAAAGACAGCATGGCACTCTCTAATGCAAAATATATTATTTATTGCACACGTTCATGTATTAATACAGCATGGCTTATCAAGAGGACAACAAAAACCTTCCACATATGTCACTATGCTACACAAATTGAATATAAAGTGAAAACAGTGCTAAAAGTACTATAAGCGCTAAAACCTAAAAACCCATTAGAAACAATATGGACTCATGTGGCTCTGCATAGTAATGGTAATAATTGAAATAGTAAACAAAATAATAGGATCACTACAATATCTTTGAAGGTAAGTATATGCAAATACACCCCTCAAGTGTATGAGCTAATTTCCCTCTCAAAATAGACTGAAGTATATCCTCCTATATAGTCTTGTAAAAGGCCAAATACTCATAAAGCCCCCCACAAATAACAGACTCCTTACTGATTGTGGGGGGACAAGGGAATAAAAAGAAATAACAATATTAGTTAGTAATATCTAAACCCTTGGTTGACCTTAATGCAAGTGCATTATGTTAGACAAGGTATATACTTATAGTAATGGTGCCAGAGGATCCTTAGCAGACCCACAGAGTCTATCCAATGGCCAGACGCATTTTGCCTAACTCCTTTTTATTATTAGGTTTAACCCTTTATGTAGTTGCTCCACACAAAGATCAGGTGTATAATACAATTATGTCACATATACATATACTAATATTTTTGACCCAAATGGGGTTAGAGGTGGCTAGAAGCGTTTATGATTACCAAATAACTGATCCCACATAGGATCATCTTATGAGAAGCATGTATAGGATATTTCCAACAGGATAATGTCACATGTGCCTGATAAATATGCCTATAAAATCACCATACTTTGTCGATTACAAACTCTATTAAAAATGAAGTGGCTAGGGTCAATTGGCAATTGCCAAGAACAACAAGTTGCTAATGGTGCATTTTTCAAAGGTGCTTTTATGTAAAGTAGGCCTTATTGTTGCTCTGTCATGTAAGATTATGGCATTATTGGGCCATGTGTAATGTAAGATTATAGATGGGTCTTTACTTGACAGAGATAATAACCTATTAACTTTACACCAACAGTAGAACTTTTTTGGGAAAAATTCTGATTACATTCTTACCCTTAAAGCCTCAAAGGGTGCTAACTTTATAGCATAAGAGGAATACTCAAAGATGGACAGGATAACCTAACTTTTGGGCTTTTTCTAATTAATGTATTAAAGAATGTGAGCACGAGAGGATCTGATGCTAAAGATTTAACAGTTAGTGTTGGCAGAGCTAACACATAACTTTCCTAACTGATAAGTCTCATAGAGAAATTATTTACACTGAATATACATTTAGCTGGTTTAAATCAATATTATACTCAAAAGCTTTGTGTGTATCTATCTATCTATCTATCTATCTATCTATCTATATATATATATATATATAGTATTGTAGAGAGATGGATAGCACTCCTATAATGATCATCCACCTTGGTGCTGCTCCAGAAAATATATAGTATATGTAGTAGAAATGGGCGCACTCTCAGGATTTGTGAAGTCCAAAAAATATTTATTTTACCATGATCAACATGTTTCAGCACCTCACAGGGCCTACTACATATACTATATAACTATATAACTATATATATAATATTATATATTTATATATATTTAAATATATATAAACCTATATGTAAGAACCTATATTTAAATGTTTTATATATAATATATATATAATCTACAGGGGCAACAAGGGACATATTATAGGGAACTGCTCCTTAGGAAGAGGGAAGTTTGGTGGTTACACCGCCTAAACTTCCTCTCTCCTAATGGTCTCAATAAAGATTACAATCTGCATGTCTTTGTATAGTACAGTAATAAGGTATTAACTTTTGTATTCTGTCCCTCGTTGCCCCTGTAGATTAGTTTCTACATTATGATAAGGGGGTTTGGTTACTAAATATCCCCTATGTACCTGTAGAATATGTAAAGTATATGGCCACCTGGTAGAGTTTTAAGGGTTAATAGGAGGACTGGGATGTCCTAATGTTGTAATAAGGGGCACTTATTAACTCCTGCTGCACATGATAAGCTTGTCGGGTAGCCGGAGTTGAGACATGGAGAAGGTAATAGAGGGGAGGGGGAAGGGGGGAGTGCTGCAGAGAGATCTGGCACCATGGAAAAATGTAGGAGAAAGGCAGCACAGAGTTCATGAATTTAATTTTGCAATGGGCATGTGTGTTTTTTTTCTTTATAGATGCCCTTTAAGTCACAAGTGAGTTTTTTCAAACCCTGGGGACAAGGAAGAAGCAGAGGGTCAGGTAATGTCACTCAAGCTACTGGAATCAGGAAGTTTAAATATTAGTCACAATATAGGTTCAAATGGTGCATCTTGAGATGTGATTCAAGACTCATTTAAAGGATAAACCGTAGGGTTTCATTTAAAGAGGAACTTAATTGACAATTAAGAGACAATCACAAGAGACAGGACATTTATGAAATTAACCCGTGAGTAGAGATGGACAGGAAAAACAAAAACAGAAAAGGAAAAGTCTATAAGAAGAGTTGAAAAAAGGGTATATGTATCCTTCAATTAAATGTATTATTAAAATTAGTGCCCTTTTTAATGTTTGGTATTTTAAAATACTAAAATCAAACCTTAACAGCAAAAAAGGATGTAGGTGCACTCCAATTGGTAAGGAGGTAATTTAATAAACCAACATCAGTGATATACAAAGTTTTGGGGGAATGGTCCCCCTTCTTCAGGTGATGGAATCACACCTTCTCAGATTAAAAAAAGCTACATAAAAAACTCTGTACATTGTTCTAAAATTAAAAAGGGGAACTAAAGTCTCCAGATAACATTGCCCCAACATTCAGAAAGATACAAAAATCAGTGTCTCACTTCTCCCTTTGCTGTTGATGCTGGTTGATTTATGAAAATAACCTGTGAGTGCTAGGGGTCAGCTCCCATATTTCACCTTAGCTGGGAACACCTTCAGTACACTTCACAGGAAGCTGCAGCCTTGCTTTCTGGAAGCTAACAGACAATCATGTTACAGCTCAAAGATCATCCCACCTTCTGACACAGAACACTACAGTTTTTGTGTAATCACATTACAAATGCTCCTGTCCCTAACAAATTTCTTTGCATTTCATAAAAAAAGAAAAATGATCCTTGCAGATTATTTTTTTTCTAGCATGGCTGTAAGAAACAGAATATTAACATTTCAGTTCAGGAATCAAACCTGCAACATTCTATACTGTCTTTCTAAAAAGAAAGCTTTCTACCACTATGCCACAAGGGCTACTGGGTGGGATATCACTATATGTAGAATCTTTATCTTTTGCTAGAAACATAACAGAAACAAAAAAAGGAAATTTGGGAAATTGAACCTGTGTGACAGTGGTATGTTTTTTTCCTAAGCCCAGCACTTTAGCAACGTGCCACTACTGTACAAGCAATGTCAGTAAAATCGGTTGGCTATTTTTGTATTGCTCCTTGAAGGCAGTCACCAACTCATGCTGGTTGTTAAATAAAAAAACAGGGCTGCTATATACAAAGTTTGTAGATTTGTAGAAATGTTATATTTTTCTGGAAACATGATGGAAACAACAAAATAAAAAAGCAATATACTCGGGCAGTAGACTATGTTGTATTGTTTCATAAGTAAACCAGGGGATTTGAACCTGTGACTTCTTGGGCTGCGGGTTCCTAAAAACATGGCATTTACAAGGTACACCACCAGAAACTCAGCAGTGAGCATAAACTCAGCAGTGAGCATAGATACAGTACATTTAGAAACTTTCAGCCTCATTTATTGGTTAGAATGACTTTAACTCCTTCCTTGTGCCGGCTGCGTGGAAATCAGAAAAGAAACCCGCGCAGCCGGCGCTCACGCTTCAATATCGCGTTTGCGCTACTTTTAGCGCACTGTGAGCAAATCCCTTTTCAGGGTTTACCCACAGTTGCAAATGCAACATTTGTTCAGGAGATTTACCCAGTGCCATATGAGTTGTACTATGAGTTGTACTGGCAACAACATGGAAGCCTTCTTTGTTAAAGAATCTGTTAATTACATGCATTAAATGCAACTTACTAGAGAAGCATCTTTTTAAATGCATAGGTGGTCTGGGGAGAAAAGCTTTCTCATGGGGATTTAAAAAAAAAAGTTTAGTTTTCCTTTAAGCTGTTGACAGTATGTGCCTGGAAAATTATTTTAATATGTAAAAAAGCAGCTCAGTATCATGTTGGATAAGCAAAATGTTAAAAAGAAAAACATCCCCATGCTGAAGTAGTGGTTAGTAATTTGTTTCGATGTGCACTGAATGGCTGCAAGGGATTATTGTCGTCTGCATTATATGTCAAAGTTGAATAGTTATCAGTCGTGTTTTTATAGATGATTGTTTTAATTAGTATTTAGGACTACCTTATATTGTGGAAAGATTTTTTTTTCAATTAAATACTTTTTTATTACTTTTTAAGTGATATTTGAGACATGCAGCATAAGACTGCAGTGTACACCTCTATATTTTACTGTGCATCGTCCACCACTACAATAGACAGAGTACACTGAGCACCAGCAATATCTCAAGCACTGATTGACAATGAATAAGAAATATTGAGGAAACTTTACTTGTGGTGGCTCGTCCTGGGTTAATTTCCCCATTGGATAAATATACAAAGAGATTTAATGTTTTTGTAGTGCTTTTGTGTGTTTCCCCTGAGTACTTAATCAGAAATCACTGACCCTATGGAATGGGGTACTTAGATTGCAAGACTTTCACGGCAGGGCCTGATGGGGGATGGATAAACTAAAAATATTTTTACAAATTTATTATTAGGGCCTAATTAAGGGTTTTAGCTTCAAATGATGTGGAAAATGTACAACTGTCTATTGCCCAGAACTAGAGATGAATGAAACTGACCAGATTTATTCCAATAGTGGTTGGGCAGAACTTATTGTAGTTAAATCAGAATTTTTCAGGGTTTTTTTGTTGCATTTTCAATAGATATTTTCGATAAATTTATGATTTGCAAAGTTTTGAATAGTATCTTCAAGTTTTTGATGAAAAGTTCTGAGTTTTGAAAGTTTTGAAAAATCCGTTGGATCCATGGATTTTCGAAACAGTTCAAATCAAAAGTTTGCTATACCGCTGTTAAAGTTAATGTACGTACGTGGCTGTAAATGTACGACACAAAATTTCTGATTAAATACTGAAAAAATAGCAAAGGTAACTAATTGTAAATGGCTCTGGGACCCGTGAAATGGTCTGGGGAACATGTCCATATCACCAAAACTTATTCAAACACTTTTTACCATGATCGGGCAACTCTCGGGTTTCCACATTAAGTTTTTGATGCATTTGAGGGTTACGGCCAAAATCGAGAGTTACTGAGTGATACATTCAAGGGTTACTGAAATTAAAAGGTTACATTCAAGGGGTAACGATTCAAAAACTCACAAATTATGGAATTTTAGATAATGATCGAAAATAAGTCCGCAAACTAGTTTGAGTTCGTCCCAATCATTTAAGTTCAGTTTAAACTCTGGTTCAGTCCATCTCTACTCTGCAATTCAGAATATAAAGCAATATGTAACATAGACAGAGCTCATAATTAAGGGCCACACAAGTGCGCTTTTAAGCACAATCAGAATTGTGCACTGCCATGCGATCCATTAATCGTAGCGCATGCGATCCACATTCATTTGCGCATTTGCATGCGCTCTGATTGCGCAACATTGCGTGGTCGCAATGCACATGCAAGAGTGCGCTGGAAACACTTGCGCAAATGCGGGCATTAAATTCAGAAAAGTGACCTGTTTATTAATATTAGATCCAGGTTATATAGGATTGCTTCCACACTAATAGTCCTGAATGGGTTTCAAAGTCAGGCAACCAGGCTTCAATGTTAAAAGTATCAAAAACACTTTATTGAAAAAACATCAGTAAAACCACATTGGTCGACACAACCTCAAATTGGATACACAGGCGGCTCTGCCCTACACGTTTCGTGGTCCATAGCCACTTCCTCAGGGGGAATCATATAGGATTGCATAAAAGAAATAAGTAATTCATTTGTAAAATTTATAAAAATTGGATTTTATCTATTTTAATCAAAATATGTTTATATGTGATATATGTTGACAGCACTTTTAAGGTAATTAATATTGTTTGGGATATTTAAACACTTTGTTAATAACATTAGCACATTTTTAAGATATAAACACTTTTTAAAGACATTAGCACTTTATTGCAGTTATAAGCACTTTATTAAGGTTACAAGCACTTTGTTGTGTCTATATTAATGCACAATACCACTTTAAATTATGTATTTCTGTGGTTTTGTTTATTTAAATTAATGTATTCAAATTGCTTAATTATTTGATTAATCACTGATGTTGGGGGCGTTTTCTTAAGCACTTGCGAGTTTAAAAACTGGAGGAGATTTGACACTTGATAGAGGTTTGAGAAAGAGCAAAGATTTGCCCGAAACATTGCCCTTTTGTGTGTGCTATAGGTGAATAAAAAACTATTTTCATATATCACATCACACTCCGGCTGAACCTTTTTTGAATTTTGAAATATTTGGATGACAGGCAGAGTGTCCAGCAGTGTAGGAGCAGTGAATCACAGTAACAGGATTGGTTTTACCACTAAGAGCATTAAATTCAGATGTTCACATTTCTTTTCCGTTTTTCTACACATACTTGGGATTTCCCCCCTGAACTGAACAGAAACTAAATTGTTTTAACCCTACAGCTTTTACCCAGCTTCTTTATCAGGGAGATATTGCAGCAGACAATCAATAGTAGAGACCCTAGCGGGTTTATACAGCCAGCAGGTTTGCTAATGTGAAACACAATTCACTGAAACTTTGCACACGCCATGCTGTTTTTAAAGGCTAATATCCATAATAATACTGTACACATTGGGTAGGACACTTTAAAATAGGATGGGAACATGTACAGTACCAAAACTTTTTTAAAGAACCTACCACCATAAATTATAATTCAAATGCAAATCGTGTGAACATGATAAATACATAAATACTGCTTACCCAGCACACTGCCCCTCCGCACAAAGATCAATGCACACTAAGGAGCCTAGTTCACATCAATAATGAACAATACCACAGGTTTAATACTGCCTCATCTGTATTTTATAATGTAGCTGTAGTAATAATGTCATGGTCGCTAAATGTTGATTGTTAGCGGTATTGTACTACCTCAGTGTTGTGTTATGAACATGACATAAACATATCGTAATGTTGTTCCAAAGGCTTATCCAATAGTAAATACTGCACAATATTGGTTTAACCTACTGACAATAAAGCTTCTATAGTCTGCCCCAGGTAATTAGGATGACAACTCTTTTTTTAATTATGGATTGCTGTTTTTAGGGAAAGCCTGGAAATGCTGCTTAATTGGTTGTGCAGTTTAAACTGCAGAATTCTCTCTCGAATACCGCTAGTGATGTATTTACTAATGGGTAGGTCCAAAATAATGACTTTCACATTAGCAGCGAAGATCCAACCAAAATCAATGTTGTTTCATTCTTTTAGACATTCATTCTTTTCCTAGCAATAGCTCCTTGTGTTCTAGCAAATACAATAAAATGTTGCTACAGTTGAATCTTTGTGGCTGCACTAGGCAGCTACTGTGTCACACAGATGATTTTAATTAGCTTGAAGACCTCTGCAGCTTTTTTCAGTATTAATGTCATTCCTGTAGAACAATATAATATTCCAGTTCTGCCCTTTAGTTAGCAGATGAAATGAGTCAGTTAATAAAACAGACCTGATTACAAGTCCACAGAAAACCATTAATAAGTTTTATTAAAACTGGTTAAAAAATACTTATCTAACCTACTATAAGTCTGATATTATATTCCCTCTGCCATTATTGCAAAAATAAATATTCAACTGATTGCCCATTCCTATCAACCATATCTAATTGTTTCTCAGTAAAATGTTCTGAATATTAATAGATTATTTGAATGCTCCTTTATGCTTCCTTATTAAAGCAGTTGAACTGATGAGACATTTACAGCATATCCCTAGATAATCTATTGAAGGTGTGCCTCAAAATTTTGGAAGTAGAAATATTTTCATTTTTTTAATTTTTAATTTTAAAAATGTATATAATGTGAAAACATTTCAACACAGTCAATGTGTCAACTTGACACTATATAGATTTGAATACAATATACAGTGTAATATGTATAAAACTTGGGTAACGACAACTTTAAGTCTAACATTAAGAACACAGGAGTGCCTCTGGACAAAATTAGCATTGTCAAGTGCGCCACAGTCGGAAAATGTTTCAGAACCACTGCCCTAGGTCCCAATGATCTCCCCTGACCTATTCAGGCTTACTAACGCCAACTTGAAACTTTCTACAATGACAGTTGTTAGTTTTAATAAATAACCAATCCAAGAATAAGCTAGATGGGGCTAATCACTACATCCTTTGTGTCCTTTTTCAAAGTATTTTGCTTTATACAATATACAGTGGTTTGATTTATTTATTAAATTTGTATGCATAATTTTATTTATAAAGCGCCACTTGGGTATGCAGCGCTGTATGTGGTAAAATACAAAGTATATAAACAAAGGAATAAGTGCAAGCAATTATACAAATAAAAAATAAATGATGTTGCAAAAATAGGTTAAGAATACAGGAGGCAATGTTCATTGGGGGTTTGTTGAGAAGATTGCCTTGTGAGGAATGAAGGGCACGTCCAGGAACATATGGGGTCAAGAAAGAAGATAGGTAGGGAGTTGCAGCCGAGTGACGGGATTTAAAGGTCAAAAGAAGGGTGTTGAAGATTATTATTTGCTTGATAGGAAGTCATCCCATAGACTGCAGTATGCAAGTTATTCTTGGAGGAGAGTAAAATGATCTGAACTGCTGCGTTCAGGACCATCTGGATCAAAATTACTCCAAAATAGCGAGCAGCTTCAACAGGGTAATGAGCGCATTATCAAAAGAAATAGAGCAGGATGGACTAGGATAGAATATAAGATTGACACAGCTCCTTTGCCTCCCTTTCTTCAATGAAACTGAATGCCAGGAAGTTGATGTTTCCAGTGACGATACTGGATAACTTCAGTTGTGGGGAAGATACTGGTAAGTTTGATGCGGGAACATATTCTAGAGTATGTTACAAGGACTGACATTATAAGTAGTAACCAGCATGGATTTAGGAGGAATAGATCTTGCCAAACTAACTTGCTTGGCTTTTATGAGGAAGTGAGTATATCTGTTGTATTCAATTAGATCAACTGGACTTGAAGTTTAGTTCTTGAAGACATTTTGCTAGTCATCCTACTGGCTTTCTCAATTCAGAATGACTTGTATAAGAATCTGTGGCAATTATGTACCCTGGAAAATCCGAATTAGCATATCACAGCCAAGTGTTAAGGGCGTGATTGGATAGTGGCTAAGAGGTGTTATAGGAACGCCCAGAGTAAGGTGTCAAAACAGCATTGTACATGGCAGACAGTTGGTGTCGAACCCCCCCACCTCTATTTAGGCTTGGTTTCTTTATTTTTACATAAATGGCCTCCTTAACACCTCTCTTGAACCAGTCACATTCCTTTGCCAATATGTTAACATTACTATCTTCAAAGGTATGTCCTTTATCCTTAAGATGCAGGTACACGGCTGAGTCCTGACCCGAGGAATTGGCTCTTCTGTGCTGAGCCATACGTTGATGCAGTTGCTGTTTGGTCTCCCCCACATACAAATCAGAGCATTCTTCACTGCACTGCACTGCGTATATAATGTCGCTTTTCTTGTGTTTCGTTATTGGGTCTTTCGGATGTACCAATTGCTGCCTCAGTGTGTTGTTCGGTTTAAAGCAGACAGGCATACGGTGTTTTTTGAAAATTCTTCTTAATTTCTCGGAGACCCCTGCTACATATGGGATGACCATGTTCTTTCTCCTGTCTTGCTTTTCTCCTTCACTGTTGGTATTCGTGTTCTTTTCTTTCCTTCTACTTCTTTTGACAAAGGCCCAGTCTGGATATCCACAAGTTTTAAGGGCTCCTCTGAGATGTTTCATTTCTTTAGTCTTCGCCTCTGTGCTAGTGGGGATGTTCTCAGCTCTGTGTTGCAGGGTTCTGATGACACCCAGCTTGTGATCTAAAGGGTGGTGGGAGTCAAACATCAAATACTGATCTGTGTGTGTTGGTTTTCTGTAAACCTCTACTTCCAGTTTACCATTTTCCTTAATTTCTACAAAGCAATCCAAGAAAGCCAGTTTGTTGTTTTGTACCTCTTCCCTTGTAAATCTGATGTTTTGGTCTACCGCATTGATGTGTTCTGTGAAAGCTTGTACTTCCTTCTGGTGGATTTTAACCCAGGTGTCATCCACATATCTGAACCAGTGGCTGGTTGCTATGCCCTTAAAGGTATTAAGCGCCTGTTTTTCTACCTCCTCCATGTAAAGGTTGGCCACAATAGGTGAAACTGGAGATCCCATAGCACATCCGTGTTTTTGCTTATAGAACGTATCCCTGTATTTGAAATAGGTGGTATTCAGGCACAAGTCCAGTAAGGAACACACCTGTTCTGGGTTGAGATCAGTTCTGCTGGTAAGAGTGCAGTCTTGGCCTAGCCATTTTCTCACCATGTCAACAGCCTCCTTGGTGGGTATACAGGTGAAGAGAGATGTCACATCATAGGACACCATAGTTTCTTCTGTACCATATCTTCAATCTTGTTGGTGAAATCCTGAGAGTTCTGGATGTGATGCTTAGAACTTCCCACCAATGGTCCTAAGATGTTAGCTAGGTATTTTGTTACCTTTTATGTTACAGAGTTGATGCTGCTTATCATGGTAGTCTGAGGTGTTGAGTACCACTGTGCATCTTCCCTTGTCTGCCTGTAGAATGGTGATAATGGAATCTTTCTTGAGGGATGTTAAGGCTCTTCTTTCCTGTGTGGTCAGGTTAGATGATGGAGTTTTAGCACTGGCTAAGGCTGCAGATACCTTAAGGCGAAGTTGTTCTGCCTTACTCTGTGGTACCTTATTATTGTGAATTGAAACTTCTGTGGCTGCTATAATATCCACCACAGGGATGGCTTTAGGAGTGATGGCAAAATTTAAGCCCTTAGCAAGGACTTCCATTTCTGGCTGGGTCAGGGTCCTGTTAGACAAGTTTCTCACCCATTCCTCCTTGTTTGATGAAGTGATACTTCCCTCCTTTTGTATCCAAGGTAGTTGTTCTCCTTTGGGGGTGTTCTCCTTTGAGGAAGTGAGTAGGATTGGACTCTGACATAGCAGTAGATGTAGTATACTTAGATTTTGCTAAGGGTTTGATACAGTCCTAATAGGTGACTTATGTATAAGCTAAGGTCTGTTTGGCTGGGGTAGCACATTTGTATATGGATAGAAAATTGGTTTATAGATCAGATACAGAGAGTAGTTGTTAATGGGGCTTCATCTATGTTCAACTGCGTTCTATGTGAGGTGCCACAGGTTATGTGTTTGGGCCACTTCTATTTAATCTGTTTATTAATGATTTGGAAGTGGGTATTGTCAGCAAGGTCTCTGACGCCACAAAAATTTGTCCATTAATCCTTTAAAAGCTACAGATGTGCGATTGTTGCAGGGGGATCTAGATAGATTGTCACATTGGGCTGCTAAGTGGCAGATGAGATTCTATGTTTATAAATGTAAGATGATGCATTGGGGACTTACAAATCCTAATGCTGCTTATGCTATAAATGGCTCTGTGTTAAGTGAATCTCTGGTGGAAAGGGATCTTAGAGTTTTAGTGGATAACAAATTTAAAGCTAGCAAGCAATGCCAAGTGGCAATAGCCAGAGCCAGCATGGTATTGTCTTGTATAAAGAGGGATATGCAGTACAATTTTGTAATCCTGTGTACAAAAAGGATATCTTGGAAATGGAAAGGGTTCAGAGAAGGACAAGAGAGACTGGGTAAGTTACAATTATGTATGCTGGAGAAAAGGCGCTTGCATGGGGATATGATTACTGTGTATAAATACATTGAGCCATACAATAAACTATCTGGGGCATTGTTCACCAATAGAACATGTCAGAGGACACACGGACATCCCAGCCTGTGAAAACTGTAAAATTATGGAACTGCCTTTCATTGAACTTGGTGATGGCAGGTTCATTGGATAGTTTAAAAAAAAAAAAAGCTGCATGAGTTTCTGAAGACAAGGAATGTTGCAGGTTACTGGTAATTTTCCGACCTGTCCGATCATTCGTTTGTCGCGGCCGGCCTCCCCACACCAGCCGATATTTTCGGACAACCGACCGAAAGTGCCGTGAATCGGTCGGTCAGCTGAAAATATCGGCTGGTGTGTACCCAGCCTAAGTCTAAGTCTATGGACACACTAAGTATTGAACAAATAATTTGTGTGAGAGCCTCCAGCAGAGTTAAACAGAGTTAAATTACTTTATTAGTGCTGTTAGTGCAACATGTTACGGAGCATCAAAGCTCCTTTGTCAAGCAAAAAAGCTCCTTTTGCTTAATAAAGGAGCTTTGATGCTCCGAAACATGTTGCACTAATGGCACTAATAAACTAATTATTTGCAGTTTAACTCTGCAGGAGGCTCTCACACAAATTATTTGTTCATTGCTGTAGCAGTTACCACTGAGGATGGGTGGAGTGTAATTGCAACCTAATTAGTATTCTGAATTGAAGTGAGTAGCTATAAATCTTGACTGTTGAGGACACACTGAGTGTGCATTGTAAAGTGCGCGAAATGCGGAATCGCAATGTAGCGCATTTCAATTGCATTAATCTGCTCTTGTGCTGCAATAATCCCTTATCATAGCACATGGGATTCACATAAAAAATGGTGATCGCGTGCACTCCAAAAAAAACCAGATTGCAGCACCACCCACACTGTGGCCATCCACATTGTAATGCACTGGCTAATGTAACATTGTAATGTGATTTTCATCTACTAAAGAATCAAAGAACCATCATTAGTGAGTGAGAAACACACCAGTGTGGAATAGCTATTAAAAAAAAATTAAACTGCCCTAAAACACCCCCTCCCCTAATAGTTCCCTGGGAGAGACTCTGGGTCCTCTATACCAGTCCTCCAAAGTTCTGATGAAACTCTTCCCCCACCCCCAGGATAGAACTGTCCTTAGACTGGCTAATAGGAAGACATGCTTCTGCCAGACTGCATCTTCCATTTGAGCAAGTCCCAAGCTATAGAAGAGGCGGGGCCAGACCAGCTTTACCATTGTAACATGGGAACCTTAGGTTCTCTTCATGTAAATGGACTTAAAATGTATGCTTAATAGTTAATAATTTACTATTATAGCCACCATTAACGTTAAACTTTTCTGATTCTGTACTGAAGATGTTTATAAATTTAGTATTTTAAATCTCATACATATGATTTTATCCATTGCCAATGATATATATTGTACCACACCACCCACACCTTTCTCCCTAGATTTATCCCTCTTCTTTGTTCTTTCATTTTTTCCCCTTTTTTCTCTCTTTCAATTTTTGAAAGGTTTCTCTAGGAAGGTTTTCTTTTAGGATATTATTAATGATGCGCATATGCAAACAGTTTTTCCAGTAAGAACTTTATTGCAAGACACATACAAGTATCAGTTTCCCATCTGATCTAACTGAGACCCAGTGTACATAATTGCTTTGAACTAATAAAAGAGGGAAGGTACACACATACACATTATGTATGTAATTCCGTAATCCATGGCAGACATGGACATAGTCAGTTTATCCATATAAATTAAAGGGCATGTTCATCCACAAAACTTAAACTTGCCTTAGTGCTGGCCCCACTTTGTAGTTTTCAAAAAATCTTACTTGACTCCTCAGCTCCTTATGGTTCTCCTGCAGTGCACGTTCAAAGTCACAAACAAGTGAAGAAAAGGAGCTGTCTATGTGTCATTCGGTTCCTGTTATTTCCTTGTCCTCCTGGAGGACCCTGGCATGATTAGGGGAGCTCTTCCCCTTACTCCCTCCCACCATTCAGATCATTTTTAAACAGCATGTGTCTTTGACCTATAAAAGAACCTTAACTGTACTGTAGGGCACCCCCCTAGAAATAGACTTACCAAGCAATAGAAGCAGAGAGCTGAGTGAATGAAGAAAAGTCAATTTCTAGGTCTTTTTTTAACAAATAACCTGGCAGCTGGGGGGGTGGAGATACCCTTTAAAGAAAAAATGGAAAATATAGGGAAGAGGCTGCATTTCTGCAAACTGGGTTATTAGAGATGGGCCGAACCTGAACCAGAGTTCAACTTGAACTTTAATAGTTCGGACAAACTCAAACTCTTAAAAACTTCCCAAGCTATGAACTAGTTTGGTTTTTGGTAACTGGCGGATTTATTTTTGATAATTATTGAATTCTCAAATTGGGAACCCTCGAATGTAGTGTTCGATTTCCGTAAACCTTGAAAGTATCCTTCGATTTTGGTAACCCTCGAATGTAGCCTTTCGAAGTTCTTAACCCTCGAATGTGGCCTTTGATATCGGTAACCCTTGAACGTATCGTTCAGCTTTCCAAACTATTTTCTCCCCATTGACTTTAATGGGTTAGTTTTTGTACTTCCGAACTTTTACTGAAGTTCGGAAGTTCGAAAATGAACTGAACTTTAGGAAGTTCGGCCATCTCTAGTTGTTATTTTATAAGATTAATAGCACATATTCAAGGAGTTAAACCCTGTGTAATATCAGATTAACATTGGTTTAACTCCAATTTTTGTGCCACATTAAAGTAAGAAAACAAATGCCTTTTTAAGTCAAGTGTTACCTCCACGATCATTACCTTCCGGGTTCCAGCAATAGAATTAATCACCCCGATGGGTCCCATACACGCATACATGGTGTGTGAATTATTGTTACAATAATTAAAATATCTGTCCTATCTTCCCCATTTTATTTCTTTCACAGAAACAATATAATGTATTGAACCATTATTTCTGTGTTCTGTACAAGCCTTGTGGGTATTTGTACTCCAGCTGCTTTATAAAAGAAAAGTATGTACAGCTAGAGAATCAGTCTCTAGTATAAAAAAAAATAAAGCAATGGCTGTCTGTTAATAAGGCCAGAGAAACCCTGTTTAGGCATGAAGCAAGCATGTAAAGTCCTATGGTGTTATAGTGCACAGGATAACAAAGCAAAACATGACTTGGTTGCTGAGCTTATTATAAAAATGGTCATTTAATAAACCAATTTTGTTTATTTAAAAAATGAGAAGGGTGAGCAACAATGCAATAAAATACAAACATCAAAAGTAAGCAATCTGAACTGGATAAGCACAAATATTCTAATTTGTGTGAATGCATGAATAATGGCCTTTGGTTGTACTCCCCTATAGAGTGGACGAACAAAACCTTATTCTTGTGTATCATGTAGGGTAATTTGAGGAACCTTATTCTTGAATATCATTACCTGGTCATGGGCCCATTTGAGGAACTTGAGACTATGAATTTAGCAATGCAATGGTCCAATGGTTTCTCTTTCTTTTTGCGCTGCATCAACATGCATGGGTTTGTGTGCATATCAGGAGATTCCGATATCATACACAAATGTGGAAAATAGATGAGACACAATTTCCCTGCTTAGTCCCTAAGATAAACTTTCTCTATATCAGTCTTTTTATATGATAATCTAATGGACTGATACCCAAAAACAACATTTGCATAATAATGGAATGTGTATGGATAGCCTCTAAATAAAAAGTGATATATACTTTCTATAAAAAGTTTTCCCTGTCAATAGGTAATCAAAATTATGCTAAATTCTGTTCTAATACTTGTTTTTATAATACATTAGAAAAGTGCAAAGCACATTCAGCAACAAAATCTCTTTTACTGAAGTGGATTGATTTTGATGCAAAGGTCACTGTTTATAGCCTAGTTTAGGTGTATGGAACCCTGTAACCAATCAGCATCTCCTGATATTGTAAAGATATATGTAAAACAATAGATAAGCTTCCAACACATGGAATTTACAGAGCCCGCATAGACATTTGCATGCTGCATATTTTACTTTGTATTAGCAATACTGTTTCAGTTTTAGATCCGAGTCTTCAATAAAACATTATTATTGTATTATTCATCTTTATAAAATAGCGATTTACAAATAAATGCATAATCACACATCATTATAATTTTTCTTATTTCAATAAGTTCTGTTGTTGACCTTGCTAGTTAGAAAACATGCAGTAATCCATCTAACAAGAGCTTGTGTTTACTCTTTAAATCTTCTTTAAAGATAGAGCTGAGGTACCATAAACCTTTCTTATAATGTGCAAACATATATGCTGCTTTATGCAGCTGCTCTATTTATTGGATTAGCTTCAAGGATTTGCCTTGAAAAGCTTAAGATGATATTGAAAACACATATCACCCCTATTGTAGCAAAGAAAATCAGCTTTAGAATTACAGAGACCTTGTATCAGGCATTATGTGCAAACCTTTAGCTTTTCACTTTGGCTGTTTGTTTCCAAGGAAACAGAATTAAGTATTTTTTGTGTTATCAAAGGAGAAAATATTACTTTCTGTATTTATAATATATATTATTATATATTATAGTACCTCCTATTACTCCAGTTGGTAATTTTCAGTGTCTGATTGGCTAACTACAAAACAATTGTCTTCTATAGGACCACACTTAAATATTTTACACATTTAGATATAGATTAAATGTGGTATATCAGAAATAAACTCTCAAATAGATTTAGTAGACCAGTGTGTGTGTGTGTGGGGGGGGGGGTAGATTGTATTGAGATTGTATTGAGGAGGTTTTAAATCTGTTGTATTTCATGTAATTTTTTAATAATGCTAAACTATCTGCATTTTATAGGTTTCTATAATTTGTATACAGTGTCATAGTGTCATATAATGTCTGTAAATTAGTAACTAATCCCAATTTCAAACTGATCCTGGTTTTAATTCTGGACTGCCGGTTAAGAAAAAAGTAAAAATTTGTGTTTAAAATTCAAATATTGCAATCGAATATTTGAAATTCCATTCAATTAAGTTTTGAATCGTATATTTTTGGAGCAATAATGTCCGTGGAACTGCTGTTGGAACAAACCAGTTTAGTTCACCTCTACTGTAAATACCTAATACTAAAAAAGACAGACCACATCTTTATTGTAAAGACACATAGAGACGGATAGAAATATTTTTCCTTTCTGTGTGTGTGTGGGTTTTTAACAACAACCAAATTTACCAATTCCTTTGGGTCTGGTCACACACCTAGAAAAGGGAGATTTTATAATATATTAAATAGCTTGATTCTGATTGGAACATTTAAAGGGAAAGTTCAGTGCAAATACACATGCTTTTTTAGCATTTTGTCTGGGAATAAAGAAATGCTACCGAAATACTAACTATCTGTTTTCAGGATCTCTAAAAAGAAGATGGACCATTAGAGCCTGAAATGGCAGTTCACTAATGTCCATAACAGGGTATAGCAAAGGGAATGAAATCAACCATTTTTTTTTTAAATAAAAGATATGTAACATAGAAACATAGTAATTGAGGTTGAATAAAGAAATACGTCCATCAAGTCCAATCTTTTCACCCTCTTTTTTTAACCCTACCTAACAGATAAAAAAAAAACATCTTAAAAAGTTCCTTCCTGACTCCAAACAGCAATCGGAAAGTCTCATTGGATCAACCAGAACTACAGTATATGTATTAATACCGGTAATTCTCAATATTTTTATAGTTTTAGAAACTTATCTAGCCCACTTTTAAAGCTATTCAGTGTGCTGGAAGAAAGTTCCACAGTTTCACCATTCTCACGGTAAAACTGTAAAGAAACCTTTCCTAACCTGAAGATGAAACTTCTTTTCTTCCAATCTTAAAGGATGTAGAGGAGTCCTCTGATATGACCGACTAGTAAACAATGCACCAGAGAGTTTATTGTATGGCCCATTAATATATTTGTATAAAGTGATCATATCCCCACGCAAATGTTGCTTCTCTAATTTAAACATCCCTAACTTGTCTAATCTGCCTGCATAGTCAAGCCCCTCCATTCCCTTTATTATTTTAGTTGCCCTTCTCTGAACTGCTTCCATTTCCAGGATGTCCCTTTTGTATATGGGATTCCAAAACTGCACTGCATATTCCAAATGAGGTCTTACCAGTGCCTTGTAAAGAGGGAGAATAATATTTTTTTCTCTTGAATCTACCCCCCCCCCCCCTATTCCCCAAGACAATATCTTGTTAGCTCTAGCCATTGCTGTCTGGCATTGTTTGCTACAGCTAAGTCTGTTATCTGGCCACTGAAAGGGGGCGTGACTTGGGAGGAGACTCAAGTCTCCTCTCAAGTCCGGGAGTCTGGGGTGGTCTTTCGGGTGTGCAGGAGACCACCCCAGAATGAGGCAGACTCCCATGAGAGGAGGGAGGGGTGGGATACCTGAACACCATTTTGCATTCCTCCTGCAGTCTATACATTTAAATAAAATAAACTGTTTCAAGTTTAAGAAGAGGGAGAAACCATTAAAGGAAATGGCAGGAATTAGAAATGAGATGGATTCTTAAACTGGATACCATATGGCCCAAGGGAAAGAAAAAAGACTACACAGGGCTGTAAAGGTGGCCATACATATAAACAATTTTACTTACCAGATCAAGTGTCTATTTTGCAATCGCATGTCGGTCGCATAGTAGAACGGAAGGGGCGGTTCCGGCAGGAACGATCAAATGTTGCGGGAGAGCTTGGTCGGGGAAGTAAAATCGAATATATGTATGGCCACCTTAATGGTACTGTATGCTTTTTTACTTTGTATTGTTTCAGAATGTGTATTTTGACTTTTAGGGCGCATAAAGACAGTGGAGAAAAAGTCAGAATTTAAAATGACATGGACACCTTGAACTTATCACAACACTGTAAGACATAAGATAGGGAGAAAATTAAGCTTTGCAGATCCTCTTCAGTATATGCAAATGAGGAATGGAGACGTCTGGGTAGTTTCCATGGCAGCTCTCAGAAGAGCTATACTTTTAAAAAAGTTTTTTACAGCATTTCACAAGCTAAATGGAAATCCAGAGCACCAACTACAGACCTGATTTGGCTTTATTGAGCCATCTTCAGTGTAGTGCAGGCCTATCGACAGACGTTATAGGTTTAGCTTTCCTGAGAGCTACCATGGAAACATGGAAATTACCCAGAAGTCTCCATTCCTTATTTGCATATACTGAATGGGAGCTGCAAAGCCTAATTCTCTCCCTATCTTATTTAATTTCATGGTGCAAAACCAGAGGCCTGCACTTCACTGATGATGGCTCAATAAAGCCGGTTTGTAGTTGGTGCTCTGGTTTTGCATTTAGCCTGTGGAATGCTGTAAAAACCTTTTAAAATGTATAGCTTTCCTGAGAGCTGCCATGGAAACCTGGAAATTACCCAGAAGTCACTGTTCCTTTTATATCTATTCCCAAACTGATATTAGTAAGCATTAGTAAACTCTGATCAGTCAGCACATCACAGCTCACTAATGCAGTAGACCACCATGGCATGAATAGGGAAAGCTCAGGGGGATTCCCTTTCAATTTCAGCTTTACTTAACATTGTGAGACCAGCCATAAAAGCTGTCACAGCAAACAAAGGGTTAGATCTTGTGATTCCTACATTGGCTTTGTATGAAACTGAGGGGGGATTGAGAAAAAAAACAAACTTAACATTTGTGGCCCTAAACTAGTTTAAGCCCCTCTTGTTTAAAATGTCTCAAATTTTTTTACCAGCTGCCTTAATAGTGAGGCAAACATACAGATACTTGTACACTCATATAGTAAAATATTCAAAACCAGATGTTATCTTATCCGTATTTTTATCCTGAGTAGAGATGGCCGGTTCGCGGACCCGAACCTGGATCCGCCGCGGATTTATCACGTCCGCGAACGGCGGATTATTCCGGATTTTCCGCCTTCCGAACTTCCGAACCGCGGATTTTTTTTTTACGAAAATTTTCGAAAATACGAGTATCTCCGTAATTACGAGAATCCGCGATCTTCCGGGGCCCGGAAAACGCGAAGATCCTCGTAATTACGAGGATTCTCGTAATTACGAGAATTTTCGGAAAAACGAGACATTCTTGTAAATTCGAATTTTTGGGGCTTATTTTCAAGACGGAGCAAGCCACATGACCCAAATTAGCCAATGGCAGCTAACATGATTATTGCCAGCCCCCTGGGTATAAAAGGCTGCTTCACAGGCGACATTTTGTCAGTGTGTTGGAGTGTGTTTAGTGGAGACCTGACAGTGTAGGAGTTGGAGAGAGATTTTTGCGCTTTTTGAGCTTTCTGTGTGTGGATTTCAGTGTGGTGGTTTAGCACTTGTTGTTACCCACCCCTGTATTCACACATCTTGAGACCCAACAGTCCTTTTAAGGACTAACTTTGTGAGACCCAAAAGTCCTTTTAAGGACTAACCCCCCTGTAAGTCCTTTGGACAAATTTTGTGTTAGACCTTTTAGAGGTCTAGGTGTCCTGTTTTTTTGTTTGTCTTTCTGTATCTGTGTGTCAGTGTCTGTGTGTTTTGTGTAGCTGACAGTGCTGCCTTTAGCAGCAATCAGCAGCTTTTTCTGTCTGATCTGCTGTTTGCTGTCAGTTGTGTCTGTGTCCTATTTGTGCTTTTAGTGTAAAAAAAAAAAAAAAAAAAGCTTTGTGTTTATTTGTTTGCTTCTGTGTTGTTTTGTTGCTTTGTCTTTTGTGTTTGTGTGTGTGTGTGTGTGTGTGTATATATATATATATATATATATTAATTTTTTGGGGGATAATTTGGGAGAGGGAAATGCCTGGCAGGGCAAGAGGGAGACCCAGGAGCAGGGGTGCTTCTGCACGTGGAGGGAGAGGGAGAGGGAGAGGCAGAGGAGAGCCTACTGAAGGCTCTGGCCAGGAGCTACCTGGCCCTTCGCAGGGCAGCCGGGTTACCGTGCCCGATATTTTTAGGGGTAGCCGGGCTAGGGCTATCCCTTCTGATCAAGGAAGGCGGGTAGTAGAGTGGATTACCCAGCCTTCCTCATCCACCTCCTCACAGGCACAGAGCAGCCGAGCTGCTACTGTAGATATTGTGCCTACTCCTTCCTCACCTGAGGCTCCTACTGTGGGCATGGAACCTGATCCGCTCTATCAGGAGTTCGTTGCCCACATGGCCCGTACCTTCGGGGATCCGGAGGAGGAGTCTCAGGATATGTTTTCGCACACTATGTGTGGGGCTAGTGTGCTTGAGGAGGAGCTGTGCACTGATGCACAATCTTTCCTGTCGCCCGAGGCGGAGGAAAGTGCTCAGTGCACAGGGGGACAGGAGGCTGACGATGTCACGCAGCAGTCTGTGAGCAGCCAGGGAACTAATGCAGGGGGTGAGGTTCCAGATGCTGCTGCTGTTAGTGATGCAGCCTCCAGTATTGAGGAGGTGGAAGTGGACGATGAGGTCACCGATCGTCCATGGGTGCCCTCTGTGAGAGAGGAGGAGGATAGTGTCTCTGAGGGATGTCCCTCAGAGCATGAGCACGATCCTGAACCCAGAGGCAGGACTGGGGGCAGGGGCCGGGGCAGAGGCAGTGCACCTAGTGGTGCACGTGGAGGTACGGCACCAATGAGATCTGGTGCCAGTGCCCCACAGCAGCAGGTGACCTCTGCTCCGAGTCGTGTCGGTGGCTCAGCGGTGTGGGAGTTCTTCTCACTGGCTCCAGGTGACAGCACAGTTGCAGTGTGCAAGTTGTGCCTGCAACGTGTTAGCCGTGGGAAGACCACATCACATTTGGGCACCTCCTCTATGAGGAGGCATATGATTCTGCACCACTTTGCCCGGTGGGAGCAGCGGACAGGGAACGTGCAGGCACCCACACGTTCCCTACCTCGTGCCCAGGTAGCCACCGTTCCTCCTCCTCCCCCTCCGGCCCCATCAGCTGCTTCCTCGGTGGAAGTTAGGGAGGAGAGGCAGCCTTTGGCCCCAGCACGCGGTGTTAAGAGGCCTCTTGACACTGCTGCTGGAGCGTCAGCTAAAAGGCAGGTCTCTCTTCCCCAGTTGTTGGAGCGGAGGCAGAAACTGTCCCCCAGTCACCCCCAAGCCCAGCGTCTCACTGCCGGCTTAGCCAAACTCCTGGCGGTGCAGCTGCTACCTTTCAGCCTGGTAGACAGTGCAGCGTTCAGGGAGTTTGTGGCCATTGGCACACCACAGTGGCAGGTCCCTGGCCGTAGGTACTTTGCCCAGAAGGCAGTACCAGCCCTGCACGACCATCTGCAGGGCAATATATCTGCTTCGCTGGACCACAGTGTGGGCAAGTGTGTCCACATTACTATGGACGCGTGGTCCAGCAAGCACGGCCAGGGGCGGTATGTGTCATTTACCGCCCAATGGGTCACTCTGCTAGCCGGCAGAGACGCGGCACGGAGCGCAAGTGGGGAGATGGTGGTACCACCACGCATTGGTGATACGCCAGTCTCCACCCCCCCCTCCTCATCCGGTGAGCCCTCTTCCCGGACAGCTCCGTGCCCCCCCAGAGCCTATGCTTCGTGCCAGGCGAGACGGTGCCATGCAGTGTTGCAGCTTGTGTGCCTCGGTGATAGGAGCCACACCGGGGCCGAGTTGCTGGCAGCACTGCAAGGGCAGGTTGAGAGGTGGCTGACCCCACACCACCTCTCAATAGGCAAGGTCGTGTGTGACAATGCCACCAATATCCTGTCTGCCCTTCGCATGGGCAGAGTCACACATGTTCCTTGCCTGGCACACGTTCTCAACCTGGTCGTCCAGCGGTTCCTCACCAAGTACCCTGGTCTCCAGGAGGTACTGAGGATGGCTAGGAGGGTGTCCAGTCACTTCAGGCGGTCATACACGGCCACAGCTCGTCTGGCCGAGTTTCAGCAGCAGAATGGTCTGCCGCAGAACCGCCTGATTTGTGACACCCCCACCCGCTGGAACTCTAGTCTTATGATGCTGCTGAGGCTGCTCCAGCAGAGGCGAGCCATCATAGACTACTTGTACGAGTACGAGGCAAGATCAGGCTCTGGGGACCTGGGTTTGCTGTTACCCAGGCAGTGGCTGCTGATTAGAGATGCCTGCCGTGTGCTCGCGCCATTTGAGGAGGCCACCAGGATGGTAAGCCGCAATGATGCCACCATTGCGGATACCATCCCACTGGTGTTCCTCCTTGAGCACACTCTGCGCGGCATACTCGACAGGGCACTCGCTGTCGAGCAGCAGGCACTGGAAGAGGAGGACGCCGACACCGTGATGCTTTCCGAGCCCGAACATCACGGTGCAGAGCAGCCGTCCGATGATGAGGAGGGGGATTTAGGTGACCTGGACCAAGGGGAAATGGGGCATTCCTCTAGGGGGACATCTCAACCCTCCCAAGTACCACATGTCATTCGTGGTTGGGGAGAGGTTGAGCCCGACACTACTGTCCTCAGTGACATCGAGGACATGGGGTCCTCTGCGGCAGGCAGTTTGCGGCGCATAGGCTCTTTCATGCTGCAATGCCTTCGCAAGGACCCCAGGATTAAGGCCATCAAAGAGAAGGAGCAGTACTGGGTGGCCACCCTTATAGATCCCCGCTATAAGGGTAAAGTGTCGGAGTTTATCCCCGCATCTCAGAGGGAAGGTAGAATGCAGCACTATGAGGCAACACTGCTACGTTGCCTCTGTTCTGCCTTCCCAGGTGCTGGCAGGCCTACAGCACCTGATGTTGGGGATCAACAGGGCTCACGTCCCCCTGTGCCTGACAGGAGGAGCAGCAGTACTGGAGGCGGCCTCGCGGCCAACTTCAGGCTGTTCTTCCAGCCACAGTTGCCAGGCCCATCCACTGGCAACTCCACCAGGCAACACCTCAGTCGCCAGGTCACCGACTACATCGGATCCAGGGCCGGTGTAGCCACATCAGAGACTGAGGATCCACTGGACTACTGGGTGGCGAGGCTTGATATCTGGCCCGAGTTTCATGCCCGTCATCCAGTGTTCTTTCGGAGAAGACCTTCAGCGCAGCAGGGGGTGTTGTAACGGAGAGGAGGACCCGTCTCTCCACTGAGAATGTGGACCGCCTTACATTCATCAAGATGATGAGGCGTGGATCACATCTCATACAGCACCCCTATTGCTAATGCCCGTGACTGAAGGCCTCCTGCCCCTGGCACCCATACTGCTCCTTCCGCCTCATTTTCCACCTAGAGGCTTAGCTGATGCCAGCTTAGCTGGCAAGTGGCTAATTTTTCTATTGGCAGGGCCATATAGGTCCTACCTTGCTCTACTGCATTCAGGTTATGAAATAACAAATGCTCTGCGACAACAGCTACTCTGTGGCTAATTTTTCTAAGATATGGGTCGATCCTACTTGGCCCAGAGCAGTACTCCATATTTGATCTTCGTTCTCTCTCCATGAGGCACCTTTGTGGTGTCACCTACTCTGACCATCTCATACAGCCGCAACAGCTACTGTGGCTAATGTTTTCAGCTCTGGGTCAATCCTGCCTGGCCCGAGAGCAGTACCCATATTTGATCTTCGTTCCTCTCCCATGAGGCACCTTTGTGGTGTCACCTACTCTGACCATCTCATACAGCCGCAACAGCTACTCTGTGGCTAGTTTTCAGCTTGGGTCAATCCTGCCTGGCCCGAGAGCAGTACTCCATATTTGATCTTCGTTCTCTCTATGAGGCACCTTTATGGTGTCACCTACTCTGACCATCTCATACAGCCGCAACAGCTACTCTGTGGCTAATGTTTTCAGCTCTGGGTCAATCCTGCCTGGCCCGAGAGCAGTACTCCATATTTGATCTTTGTTCTCTCTCCATGAGGCACCTTTGTGGTGTCACCTACTCTGACATCTCATACAGCCGCAACAGCTAATCTGTGGCTAATGTTTTCAGCTCTGGGTCTATCCTGCCTGGCCCGAGAGCAGCACTCCATATTTGATCTTCGTTCTCTCTCCATGAGGCACCTTTGTGGTGTCACCTACTCTGACCATCTCATACAGCCGCAACAGCTACTCTGTGGCTAATGTTTTCAGCTCTGGGTCAATCCTGCCTGGCCGAGAGCAGTACACTCCATGTCCAGTGGGGGCAGGCCTGCCTGGCTCTTCAACAATGGTGGCAAACTGCAGTGTGCCTGCTGTAACTCAATGGTGCTGTTCCTACGAAGCATTACCCTTTCACCTGCTTTCTTGCACGATGCAACGTGGGAGAGTAGGCAATGGGGTGAGGGGTATGTCCAGTGGGGCCAAGCCTGCCTGGCCCACAACAATGGTGGCAAACTGCAGTGTGCCTGCTGTAACACAATGGTGCTGTTCCTACGAAGCATTACCCTTTCACTGCTTCCCTAGCACGATGCATACCTTGAGGGAGAGTAGCCAATGGGTGAGGGGTATGTCCAGTGGGGCCAAGCCTGCCTGGCCCCAAACAATGGTGGCAAACTGCAGTGGGCCTGCTGTAACACAATGGTGCTGTTCCTACGAAGCCTTACCCTTTCACCTGCTTTCCCTTGAACGAGCATACTCTGAGGGAGAGTAGCCAATGGGTGAGGGGTATGTCCAGTGGGGCCAAGCCTGCCGGCTCTTAACAATGGTGGCAAACTGCAGTGGGCCTGCTGTAACTCAATGCTGCTGTTCCTACGAAGCCTTACCCTTTCACCTGCTTTCCCTTGCACGATGCATACTTGGGAGAGTAGGCAATGGGTGAGGGGTATGTCCAGTGGGGCCAAGCTGCCTGGCTCTTCAACAATGGTGGCAAACTGCAGTGGGCCTGCTGTAACACAATGGTGCTGTTCTACGAAGCCTTACCCTTTCACTGCTTTCCTTGCACGATGCTACTCTGAGGGAGAGTAGCAATGGGTGAGGGGTATGTCCAGTGGGGCCAAGCCTGCCTGGCCCCACAATAATGGTGGCAAACTGCAGTGGGCCTGCTGTAACTCAATGGTGCTGTTCCTACGAAGCATTACCCTTTCACCTGCTTTCCCTAGCACGATGCATACCTTGAGGGAGAGTAGCCAATGGGTGAGGGGTATGTCCAGTGGGGCCAAGCTTGCCTGGCCCCACAACAATGGTGGCAAATGCAGTGTGCTGCTGTAACTCAATGGTGCTGTTCCTACGAAGCCTACCCTTTACATGCTTTCCCTAGCACGATGCATACCTTGAGGGAGAGTAGCCAATGGGTGAGGGGTATGTCCAGTGGGGCCAAGCTTGCCTGGCTCTTCAACAATGGTGGCAAACTGCAGTGGGCCTGCTGTAACTCAATGCTGCTGTTCCTACGAAGCATTACCCTTTCACCTGCTTTCCCTAGCATGATGCATATCTTGAGGGAGAGTAGCCAATGGGGTGAGGGGTATGTCCAGTGGGGCCAAGCCTGCCTGGCCCCACAACAATGGTGGCAAACCGCAGTGGACATTATGTAACCCAGTACCCCCATCGCCTTCTTTGCCTTGTTGTGTGCAAACTACTATATAGGGGAATGTGGCCAATGTGGTGTGTGTAATGGCATTAATGGTAAGGTATATATATATATAATGTGGTGTGTGTAATGGCATTAATGGTAAGTTATATACAATTATAAGTACCAGACATATAGCTAGCTAAATAGATATGTGTATTGTAATTTTTCAAATAAAAATTGATTATGAATCTATCTGAATAATTTGATATATCGAAAAATAAAGCCCAAAAACATTTTTTTTTTCAGAACTGTTTATATATATATATGAAATTTAAAAAAAAAACTATTTACAAAAAATAAACAAACAAAAAAAAAGGGGGTTACTGGGGTGCCCTCCTCTCCAGTCTGGTCAGGCGGCGGTCCAGGCGGCGGTCCAGGCGCCGCACCATGTGGCGCATCTCCCGCCGCATGCTCTGTAGTTCTGTGGAGGAAGATATTGAGAGAATGAGAGATGTTCGAGCACATTTCCTAAAGCACCATGCGGTAGATGCAATTTTGCACCTGATAACTACTTACACATACATGGTACTGCAATGCTATAATGTTGCGGTATGTGATAAAAAGGAAAGCTCAGTATAAGATATCATTATTTCTAAAATTCTTAGTTTATATTATGCATACCTAGTTATGGTAACAGTGATTTCTACTGATTGGCTGTTGGATGGGTTACACATGCTCAGATCTCTACTGAGCAACTGAATCAACCCAGGCGCTGGGTCAAGGGCAAGACCATAACGGTCTCTATTAGGGGTCCTGCAAACAGGAAGTCATTATTTCCGTTGCATTTATTTATACACAGACACAATGCTGATTGCTGAATGGGCAGATTAAGGTAATTGGGATGGATAAATACTGCTCTTTTTTCCTTAAAAGTATATATATTATCACTGAACTTCCACTTAAAGCGATATTATTGCATCATGGGGGATCACTGATAAACAGCAGGAGGTAATGCTGGCTTAAAACATTACGTTTATTGCTAAATTGTATCAGAACATTCTTGGTTTTGTATCACTAGGACTGTGCTACATACAAAATTTTTTGGAAGTGGTGCAGCCCCCATAAAAGCATTGTCAAACCCACAGTACCCAATGTTGCATCATGTAGCGTGGATTTTACACTGGGAAAATACAGATATTAATAGTCTTGTATATAACATTTCATTAACGTTAGATATGATTTACTTACGATTCTCAAGCATGGCCGCCAGAGTGACTGGAGAGGCAGGAGGTGCTGGAGGGGCTGGAGAGGGTGGAGGGCCTGGAGGGGCTGGAGAGGGTGGAGGGGGTGGAGAGGGTGGAGGGCCTGTAGAGGCTGGTCCTGCTTCTAGAAAAAAAAATGTTTTATTTCAACAATCACCGTCCAATCCATTAGTAATATATTATAAGAACATTTCCTAAAAGGCTATGTAGTGAACATTTCTTGGATAATTTTGGACGTTTGGACCGAATTTCGTGACTTAAGCTTAAAAACTGAGGGACAAGATACAGCCCAAACAATGGGGAGTTGGGGACAATAAATGGGAATGAGAAATGAGAAGCTCTGTCTCTCAAGCCAAATTAATAGATTTGTTTCCTTTTTTATTTTCGAAAATTTTTATCAGTGAAATAATAAAATTCAATTAATTATCAATGATAATTTCACTAATTATTTGCTGACAATCAAGGTCAATAAAAAGATTAAAAAATTGCTTAGGATGCACTTACGTGTCTGGCTGGTCCCCGGTTCCTCCTCTTCTTGGGGCGGTGGACTGCCCGGTGGGGGCGATGGTGAGCCCGGAGGGGGCAAGGGACTGCCCGGAGGGGGCAATGGGCTGCCCGTAGCCTGAGGGCTAGTTGGTGGTAGTGCTAAAAAAAAAAGGAAATTTATTTTAACTCTCACTGTCATTAAATGTTCAAATACATTTACTAAAACTATTCTCGGAGAAGTTGTCAAAAATTATGCAAACATTTGGATAAAGGGCTTGGACATATCAACGTGTTAAAAAGCACACAATAGTGTGGCACAATTAATGTGATCCTCAATTTTTGCACAATTATGCTATCGTACTGCACTCACATGGCAATACACATGAGCACACCGGAAACACGCGCTTGTTTCTGGAGGGCTCGTGTGCGCTGTAATGTGGCCTTGGACAAATGAAAGATTTAGAAAAATGTTTTTTTTTCAATAGGCTGCACTTACATTCTTCCTCTGGCGGGGACGGTGGTGGGGGTGGGGTATCCGAGGAAGATTCCCCTGCAAATTAAAATAAAAAAATACATAATGAATGATATATCTAAAGGAAATATTTAATTATATACTTTGAATTCTGCTTGAAAATACAGATTAAATAAGGCAATATTTAGTTTCTTTAAAAGTCAATCATATTTCTATGGCAATGATTTCATACCTTATTCTGGCTAAGTACTTATATTTTTATTGTGTGTATTGTAGCCACGGAAAGGGAAAAGTTGGTTGGGTGTAGGGGAGCATCAGTAGCTGTGTGTACTTGTATCTGTATAGATTTTGTGGGTAACACAACATTTTTAATTTTGGAGTGTATAAATCAATTTTTAATAATTGATCAACATTTTATTTTTGACTTTACTTTCCCTTCAAATAGGGCTGCCATGTAACTAAAAGGGTGGGCCAGTAAAGTGTGTTTAACTGTGTCTATGTGTGGGTATCAGTGTGCATTTATAAGATAAAAAGAAATCAATTTTTAATGATCGATTTCATTTTTAACTTTACTTAGCCTTTAAATAAGGCTGCCATGGAAATGGAAGGGTGGGCCACCAAGTGTGTTTACCTGTGTCTATGTGTGGGTATCATTTTAAATTTATAGGTGTTATGTTAAATAAAGTCACTTTTCAGTGATTTATTTTTTGACTTTACTTACCCTTTAAATAGGGCTGATATTGAATAATACAAGAATAATAATAATGTAATAATAACCAGTGAATGAGAAATACAAAGAACTTGGATCTCTCTCTCTCTCTCAAGCCAAATTTAAGGATTATTGATGTTTTTAAAAACATATATATATATAAATATGTTTTTGTCAGAAGTGAATTAAAATATTTTACTACGTATTATAATACAGTAATATAATAAAAAGTATACTTGCCTTCTATCATTTGCCGAACGGCAGCCACATATTGAGGCCTCTGCCTCTTGAGGTCTGACCACTGTCTCTGGAGGGTAGAGACAGTGGTCTGGTATCCGAAGCGTCGCAGGATGCGGCGCTGTAGCCCCTCCATTATTCTGCGCCTCCGGCGCCGCACATGATGGGTGCCAGGGGGGAAATCATCATACCCCCTGAGCAGGAGGTAGTTCAGGGCATATAGTTGCCTTGCAGCACTGGCCATTTTGATAGGCAGGAAGTTCCGGTTCCTCGTTTTTACGAAAATCCTCGTTTTTACGGAAATCCTCGTTTTTACGAAAATCCTCGTTTTTACGGAAATCCTCGTTTTTACGGAAATCCTCGTTTTTACGGAGATTCGCGGACTTACGGAAATCCTCGGTTTTACGGAGATCCTCGTTTTTACGGAAATCCTCGTATTTTCGAAAAATACTGTTCTCGCTAGCGGACTGTAATTTTTAGGTATTGTAGGCATTGATACGTGTTTCTAAGGACATTACCCAGGTCCCTGAGTGATTAAGTTAACATTACCAAGGCTATTTAGACCACTTTTAATGCGGATTTTGCCGAACTTTCATTTTAATACGTTTTAACGGGTCCGCTCGCGGATTTTCGAATTTACGGATTTTTTCGAAAATCCGCGGATCCTCGCGCGGACCGGATTTTTCGAAGTTCGGACATCTCTAATCCTGAGTACTATGGACCTTGATGTTTTGACTCCTGTGCAATAAAGCTATAAAAACTATCCCGTTTGCAGGGGGATTTATTGACAGACGCATCACTCTCTTAAGGGGTTAAAGTCACACTAATGTATTTACGATCAAACTTAAAAAATGCCATTATAAATACGATCGAATGGTCACCACAGTGATAAGTGGAACGCTGATGGCGCTGGTCCGACTTTGATGAGAACGGCAGAGAAGAGTTAACAAACCTTTAGAAATATGCCCCAAGGTTTCCAATTCCCCTGTTGTGGAAAGATAGTGTGGCCCATTTACTTATTTAATTTGATCATTTTTGCCCCACAGACCATTTTATAGCCCATTTTGCATAGCTTATATAACATTTAGCCCATATGCCCTAGTCCAAAGAAAATAACTTCCACATAATTTACTTATTTCAGAATGACTAGATATAGTAGTTGTAGTAGTTACAGTACAAACAGTATTATACTGGTAAAGAACAGAGTAGCAAGGCAATAAGGAAGGTTTCAGGCTGAGTTGGGTTTGCAACAAACATAATTAACAGCACTTCATGGATGTTCATCTGTGTTAAACTTTACTTTTCACTGCAATAAAATATGGTTATTAGAAAAAATGTGAGGGGGTGTATAACTCTTTGCTGCTGCCCCCTCCCTCAGTAAGCATACCTGTTATTAGCATCGACTAAACGTATGTATGTATAATTTTATTTATAAAGCACCACTTGGGTATGCAGCGCTGTACATTATAAAATACAGTGTATACAAACAGGGGGATAAGTGCAAGCAATTATACAGATAGATAAAAATTAAATATAATGTCATGCATGGGTTAAGAATACATATATATAAATTATGGATAAATTGATATAAGCGCAGCATTCCTTGACACATTAGTAATTGAAGATCAAATTTGAAATTTTTGAATCTCCACCAATAAGATTTAGAGGTGGTGCATAGGAAACAAAATGCAAGCCAGCCCCTGAGACTGCTCTCCAATAATAAAAGATTTCAGCTTGGCTGCATCCTCAAAATAGAAACAACATGTAAATGGTCTACAGAGGATAAAAATGCATATCACCAATGGTAATGTTCAGGGTTTTTTGTTATCAGTCATTGATAGGTCACCTGGGATTATTTGCATTTCAGGAGATTATCAGATAGTACATAGTTTATTATATGGATTTACAGTTTCATAGTACAGACAGTATTCATTTTTTTAAAATTCTAATATCTAAAAAGAAAAACCTTAATGTTTAAATGGTCCATATCTGCAAGGCGATGTCTTCTTAATGAAGCATTGTTTTTTGTATTTACAGTAACATTGATGATGCCATGATGTTATGGACGGTAAGCATTTTTCAACAAAGTGATAGCTGCTTGTGGAATACAAGCCAATCATGAAAGATTTACAACTGATTTAATGTTCCCTGTAGCTGTATTCCAATTTGCAATGCTAAGATTGTACGGCAATGTGTTCACAGATCTTCAGTTTCTCCTTACTTGCAAAAAATGGAAAAATGACAAAAAAGGCAATTTAGCAGTGAATTGTTGCTTTCAACAGAAATTCTAGTGCATATCAATGGTTACTTTTTACCTTTTAAAAGCAATTATTTAACTATGATATGTAATATTTTCATTCAGCATTAGAGCTCAGTTACATTATGTTAGCACTAGCTGCAAATTGATGAGGCAAACTCCTACATGAGCTGAATTGCTGCAAGTGAAAAAGCTCCTGACATTATCCACAGCTAGCAGGAAATACTCTGCAGTGTCTACAAAATACCCTGTAGCTATTGGCTATACCTAAGTACTTAAAACACATTAAGATGCAAAGAAGCATGTAGCGAATGAAGAGTCATTAAGGATGCAGGGGAAGAGATCACCTTACTCACGCATGTATCTCATTAACCCTTAAGGTTTGCAGATTTGTTTGGTTTTTTTACTGTTTTTATTTAAGTATACAATGTTATATAAAATGACAAAGAGAAAAAGGCAAATCGATGTGTTATCCTATAATGAGGCGAGATATGCAAGTAGAATACATTGCCTGGGGCAACATAATGTCAGGGGTTTGCAGATCACAGATCACCTCTTGCCATATAAACGCTGTAATCTATCTAACCTAATCTTTCCAACCCAATTCTGTCTTCCCTTCAATAAGGAAAAGAGGCAGTATCACTGTAATTGTACAAATCAGACCATATTTATGAATGTAGAATTATTATTATCATTATTTATATGCCACCACTTGGAGATACAGATTATTACAAGTCATACAATTCTGAAAGAAAATAAAATGCATAAATATAAAAATAGAAGACCTAGAACTGTAGGAAAATAGAGAAGTTGCAATCTAGGTATACGGGTATGCACTTGGTATGCAGTGTGTATAAATCTTTACAGGATACAAACACAGAATAAAGTATTGCTGCATAAAAATATAGATACATAGTTCTAAATGAAAGGTTGGATAACATCATATTATTGGACATGCACTGGAGGTCTGTATATAACAGAAATGCAAGGAAATCTCTACAGAGTCAATGAAAGACAAACACAAGTGGTTGAGAATATACTGGGAAGTTTGTTACAGAATTATTGTATGAGTTGGGGGCATATATTTTTCTTAAAAAAAAAAAATTACATCTTACCTTTGTCCCTAGCATTCAGAGTAATCACTGATTTACGGGACTCGGTTAAAAATACAAAGAACCGAAAATCTAACTTTCTTTCGAGGGTTTGGAACATATTTTCAAAGGTTACTGGATGTAAAAAGTTATTTTTGGTAACCCTCGAAAACAACCTTGGATGTTCGGTTAGCCTTGAAAATACGATCGGAAACTACTTTCAAGTTTCCAATCGTATTTTTGAGGGTTATTGAACATTCTAAGATATTTTTACAGGTTACCGAAAATAACCTTGAGTGGGTCGTTCGGTGATCCGCCAGGCGGATCAACGAACGACACCCGACCGAACGCATACACACAGAAGATTCTCGGCCGAAACGCCTGTTCGGCGCGTGTAGCTCTCAGCTGTCGGGGGTCGTTAGTTGCTCGAAAATTGAGCCTGTGTACGAACCTTTAGGCTTCTTCCTCAGGCATACAATACTGAATCTTGTTTTATACACACTAGAACAAAGACTTACTGATATTATACAGATGTTATCTTATGTCCCCCATTAGTGGTAATGGCTGTCATAAATAAAACAGTAAATACACATTTAATGATCACAGGCAGTAATAAAAGGATTAGCAAAGGTTAAACAAAACGATCAGACACACCTTACCTCTAGTGTCCATGGAGGGTCTGGTATAAATGAGATATTTATGGGTTTGGGTGTTTTTGAAGAATTTAGTCTGATTAAAGGACAACTAAAGCCACAGAACAACACTGAACCAGAAGGTAGAATACCTTGATATAAAACCAGTAATCTGTGTCTTACCTTTCATTTTGATACAGGCACTAGGAAATTTAACTAAATAGTATATGGTTTGTGCTTTACTTCATAGCATTCCAGTATCACACAGTTTGGTCAATGACCATTGTGTTCTACACATGCTCAGTCCTTAGCTATGGCAGAAACTTGTTACAGTTGGACACACCCATTAATTATCTCTAGCCAATCCTTTTACAGGACAGATAGCAAGGAAGCATGTGACTGAGGTCAGGAGGTGTGGTCTGACACTGCACATACACACAGATACTTCATCCAGTTCTTAACAGGCTTACATTTACTTTAATACAATTTACTGAAGTGGGATTTTATCGCTTATTGGTGTTTTTAGGAGGGTTGTTTTCAGATTCTGGAGAATAAAAAATTGGGTTCAGTTCTCCTTTAATTCTACATGACATTTAGATTAGAAACATAGTGACACATAAAGTTTAGATCTTTGTTGTGTCCAGAGCTCCAAATTTTTCTACAAATTTACTTTCCCATTCTATACAAGAAATATTTTGCCATTTAAGATTTACTTAATCTACACTTATGGTGTAGGTGGCTTAAAGACTGTTAAACCCCATATGCATCACCTTACATTTATAAACATTGAATCTCATCTGCCATTCTGCTGACCATTTTGAAAATGTATCTAGGTCTGCTTGCAGCACTTGCACTTCATTTGAAGTTTCCAAAGCTCTGCATAGTTTAGCGTCATCAGCAAACACAGAGACCTTGCTCTCAATGCCCCCTTATAAGTTATTTATAAACAGATTAAAAAGTGGCTCCAGTACAGAACCCTGAGGCACTCCACTTAGAACTTGAGACCAAATAGATGTAGCTCCATTGACCACAACCCTCTGTTTGTGATCCAATAATCAATTCTCTATCCATGTACAAATGTTTTTTTCTAGGCCAACAGTCCTCGGTTTATACATTAGTTGCCTATGTGGCACAGTATCAAAAGCTTTAGCAAAAGCCAAATATTCTTCACAACAACCAATAAATTTGTCTGGGACAATCTATTTCTTATAAATCCATGCTGACTACTACTAATAAGATCAGTTCTGGAAACAAAATCAAGGATATGTTCCCATAACAAAGTTTCCAGAACCTTCCCTACTACTGATGTTAGGCTTACAGGTCTATAGTTACCAGGCTGGAAACGACTACCTTTTTTGAATATTGGTATTACATTGGCTTTTTTCCAATCCAGCTGCACATCATCAGACAAATGTGAATCTGAAAAGATAAGAAACAGTGGTCCAGATAAAACTGGACTAAGCTCTCTTAAGATCCGAGGATGTATTTCATCCGGTCCCGGGGCTTTATTTATATTAACTTTTTCTAATTGTTTCTGTACCAAATCCTCTGTCAGCCAGAGTGAATATTTCTCATTTATATCCTTCATATTATTACAGTATATACATGAGTATAAACCGTCCCGAGTATAAACCGAGGTACCAAATTTAACCTGAAAAAACTAATAAAAGTGATTGACTCGATTATAAACCGAGGGGAGAAAATTTGACCACTACTGCCTCTAATTCAGTATTGTTTTAAAGCTTTAGTTGCCCTTTAAATAGACAGCAGAATTCCCATACAGTAATACCATACTGGATATGGCTATTACTGTATGAGAATTCTGCTGTTCATTTAAAAGACAACTACTTTCGTAATCCCTGGCACTTCAAATGTTTGGAAACTACAACTCCCAGCATGCTTTATTAGCTGGGAGTTGTAGTTTCCAAACATCTACACCCTCACCCTCCCACCCAGTTCAGTGGGTACCTTCTGTGGGATCTCCTCTGTGTAACTCCAGTTCCTGGGGCTTGTCCCTTTTGTGAAGTATGTGTGCTCCAACCAAAGAGCCAGCAATTAGGCCAGACCATGCCTAATCAACATTCATGAAGTAAGGTCTCTGAACTAAAGCTACTCTCAAAGAGGTAAGAATACTATGGTTTAAGTTGCCACCCTTGAAATCCTTCAGTTATTCTTTATACTATATATGACAACCTGATGTAATCTGATTTATGTAAGCCTGTTTGTCAGCCGTTTAAATAGTCTCAGTCACTTAACTAGTCTATTTGCCAGCAATTTCGCCAGTTTCCATTTGTTAGCCAACCGGCAGCCGCGCGCTCATTCCCTGTACTGTCTGTACTGGCGCGCCGGCTGACGTCACTAATCAGCACTGGGCAGTGATGTCAGCCGGCGCGCACGGCTTTCGAAATGGTAAGGTAAGCACTGACTCAAGTATAAACCGAGTTAAAGTTTTCAGGCTGATTTTACAGCCTGAAAAACTCGGTTTATACTCGAGTATATATGGTACATTCCCTATATACAGTAGCTATAAGGATTAGGATTCTCTTTAGTGAATACCGATGGGGGGAAAAAAACGTTTTAGCACATTAGCCTTTTTGGCATCCTCTATAACCATCTCAGCCCCATTATTTAATTTACTATTGATATATTTAAAAAGCATTTTCTGGTTGGACATGCTGTGTTTTGCTATCCGTATTTCATTTTCTATTTTAGCTATTTTAATTGCTTTCTTGCACTCCTTATTACAGCTTTTATACTCCCTGTAAGCCTGTTCTGTCCACTCTGATTTCAAAAGCCTTTTTCTTTTTTTCCATTTCTCTTTTTACCTGAGCATTAAGCCAGGCAGGAGTGGACATAATTTGTTTACGCTTGTTCCCTAACATTATAAATTTAGAAATGTAACAGTTTAATATCCTTTTAAAATCAGTCCACTTCTGCTCAATATCTTTACCTATGAACAAATCCCCCCAGTCTGAGCAGGAGTGATTCCTTTAACAACATAAGATTAGCTTTTCTAAAGTTAAAAGGTTTTGTTAACGCAGTGCACTTTTGTTTTTTGCAACCTATATTAAATGACACCATATCATGATCACTATTCCTTAAGCTTCCCTTTACCTTCATCTCCAAAATGAGATCCAACAACGTATCCTGTCTAGTAGGAACTTCTACCCTCAAAAAAACTTACATTTAAGAACTTGATACCTTTTGAGGTGCTGGCAGTTCCCTTACTTCAATCTATGCCAGGGTAATTGAAATCCACCATAACCAGAACATGCCCCATGACAGCAGCCTTTGCCAACTGCATATGGAGATTTATTTCCACCTCCTCACTGGCATCCACCAACAATTAATTTAGCTACATTCTTGCTTTCTTAACACAGCTCCACCCATATTGTTTCTATCTCATCTTTTAAATTTAGCTTCAATTCTTGTGTAACATACATACTCTACCTCCTTTCTCATTAACTCTGTCTCATTAACTGTCATGTCTAAATGAGATGTTTCCTTCAATATTTACTGTCCAGTCATGTGAATAATTTAGCCATGTTTCTGCTATACCGATCACATCATACCTTTTCTTTAAAGCTATTAATTCTAGTTCCCCAGTTTTTCCAGCCAGACCTCTGGCATTTGTAAACATACATTTTAAATTATCAATTAATTTACTTCCATACTTTGACGTACATGACTCCTTATCTTCTATGCTCCCCCATCTCCTCCTTCCACTATCTTATTAGCCCCCTGATAGCTAATGCCTCTATCTATCCCTGTTTAGTCCAACATACCCTCCCCCCATATCTAGCTTAAAATCTCCTCCAACCCACTAGCCATCTTCTCCACCAAAACAGCTGCACCACCATCATTGAGGTGGTGTCCATCTTTGCTAAAGAGCCTGTAGCCAACATAAAAGTCAACCTAGTTTTCTAAAAACCCAAACCCCAACTCCTTACACCACCTTCTTAGCCACACATTATTACTCCTAAGCTCCTGTTGCCTCCCTAGCGGAGCACATGGCTGGGGTAGTATTTCTGAAAACACTACCCTTGAGAGCTTTACTTTTAGCTTGGCCCCTAACTCTCGGAAATCATTTTTAAGACCTCACCTCCACCTCTAACTTTGTCATTGGCACCAATGTGAACCAAGACTGCTGGGTCACTCCCATGCCCCATATGTCTACACAATCCATCACATGTTAAACCCTAGCACCAGGCAGGTAACGCACTGTTTAGCATTTAGGGTCTTGGTGACAAATTATCCTAGCTACCTTTCTAATAATGGAGTCCCCTACCACTACCACCTGTCTATCCTTCCTAGGCCCCAGTTCTCCCTCCCTATTGGACATGGCGGTAACATGGGTGCTCAAGGGAATTGCCAGCTCCATACATGCTACTTATGAGCCATTGTCCTCTATATCTTCACCTAAAATGGCAAATCTGTTGGGATCAACAATCTGGGAAGAAGCAACCCTACCCTTCCATACCCTACTTCCCCTGGTGACCCTTACAAATCTATCTTCCTTAAACACCTTAACTGCCCCATTTCCACCCTCCAGTTTACTGGCCCTTGCAAGTACCTGCATTTCATAATTGGTACGCATTGTTACATCCATTGACTGCTTTGCTTTACTCTCTGTTTCCATATTACAACTACATCCTCTCCTCTGTATAATTCATAATTGGTGCGCATTGTTACATCCATTGACTGCTTTGCCTTACCCTATGTTTCCATATTATAATTACATCCTCTCCTCTGTATAATTCATAATTGGTATGCATTGTTACATCCAATACTGTGTTTTGTTTTCCTGAACAGTTAGCTATTTTTCCTGAAATATTTTGAATAGGGTCACAGTTAGTTACTTAGCTTTGCAGGGAAGTCCATCCAAACTGAAGCTCATCCAAAGTGAAATAGGAGTTTAACAAGGGAGTTCAACAAAGAGATCGACAAGGCAAACTCTACCTGACTTTTACGTTTTTTCAACAATGTATACAATTGTGCTCTGCTTTTGTCTTATCTGCTACCTGGCTCCAAAATCTCCTTCCCATTCATTCCCTTCCCTATCCCTATTCTGTCTTTATCTCTGCCTCTCTTCTTCTATCCAATTACCAATATTCCTTCACACTCTACCAGCACTTACAAAATACTGTTCCTTTCACTAAGTCAAAACATCCCAGGAAAAATCAGTACAAATCCTTAGCCCACCATCACTCCCTGTTTATAATTTTCCTTCTTGCTGCTGGGGATATTGCTCCCAACCCTGGACCCTGCAACACTTCCATCTTCCATCGTCCTCGCCTTTCTACCCCCCTACTTCATCCTTCAGAGGCTCTAATCTTTCTAATATTATAACTGTCCCTACTCTTAAACCTTTGCTTCTTCCTTTTTCCTGTGGCCTCCCTAATGTACGCTTTCTTGCTAACAAACACACTTTTATTCATGACCTGTTCTGTTCTAACTCCTTTCATCTTCTGGCTCTTATAGAGACTTGGATCTCCCACCTTGATACTGCGGTCGAAGCTTTGATTACGCATGGTAGTCTATCTTTCTCTTTTCCCCTATCTGCCGCTTTAAACTTGTTTATCTTCCACCCTCTGTTGCTTTTTCCATGCTGTCCAACTTTCCCACCCCTTATGTCTTCGAGTAGCAGTCGTACACAGACCCCCTTCTGCCTCAGCCCCAGCCACTTTCCTTACAGAGTTTGAAACCTGTCTCTCTATCTTTATTTCCTCTGACCGTCCAGCTATAATTCTAGATGACTTAAATTGTCACATTGATGACGCTAAGCAATTCTGGTCCTCTTGCTTTCTCCACCTAACTTCCTCCTTCTACTTCCAGCAGTAGACCAACACTAGCAACCATAAGGATGGTCACTTCCTGGACTTTGTCTTTACTAAAAATCTTTCTGTCTCTCAGTTTGCTAGTACCTCCTTCCCACTCTCTGATCACAATCTAATTACTTTTCCTACCATCTACTCTCCTCTACCATCACCCATTCTAAAGTCTTCGACTTCCTATTGTCCTCGCTGCTTATAATGTGTACCCTTGATCACATGCCCTCATTCTTACTCAGACACTGCGCTAAAATCCTTTCCCCTGCTCTTGCTCACATTTTTAATTCCTCCCTGACCTCTGGGATTTTTCCTGATGCCTTTAAACATGTGTGTGTAAAACCTCTTCTTATAAAACCCTATCTGAACCCTACCTGTCTCTCAAACTACCGTCCTGTCTCCCTGTTACCGCTTGCATCAAAACTTTTAGAGCGTCCCGTATTTTAAGACCCTTGCTGTTCTCCCTCTACACTGTCTCTCTAGGAAAAATAATCAGTTCTTTCGGCTTTTGATATCACTTATATGCTGATGATACCCAAACACCCCAGCGTTAACCCCTGAAGTTCAATCCCAAATCTCTAAATGTTTGCTCTCTATCTCTTCCTGGATGGTGCACTGCCACCTTAAACTCTATCTATCAAAAACGGAATTAATAATTTTCCCCCCTAAACTGGGACCTAGTCCACCCTTCTCCATTTCTATTGACAATACGTCATTAACTCCGTTAAATCTGCACGCTGCCTTGGAGTTATCTTTGACTCCTCTCTTTCCTTCCATCATCACATTAACAATGTCACTAGGACCTGTAGTTTTCTCCTTTTCTCTTTTTCTTCCAAATATTGCCAAGATCCGCCCTTTTCTCTCTCTTTCCACTACTAAAATGTTCATCCATGCCCTTGTAATCTCCTGTCTTGACTACTGTAACATTCTACTACTTGGACTCCCGGTCTCTCATCTCTCTCCTCTCCAGTCTAGCTCGGATCATTTCGCTCTTCTCCAAAAGAGAACCCACAACCCTGATACTTTAGTCTATAGGCTGGCTTCCCATCAAACAAAGAATCATATTCAAAACCCTGCTTTTAACCTTTAATTCCCTTTGCTTTACTGCACCTCCCTACTTATCTCTCTTGGTCCCTTATGTTCCAGGCCGTGCCCTCCGTTCCTCACAAGGAAATCTTCTCCACAAACCCCCAACAAACACTGCTGCCTCCCGCCTTAAACCATTCTCTCTTGCTGTTCCCTACCTTTGGAACTCTCTCCCTCTCTTGCTTTGCCTGGTGACATCCATTGAAGTTTTCAAATCTAGACTGTTATCCTACCTTTCTGAGCATCATCACTTTGTACTCATCTCCCCACTTTATTCATAATTTATATATATGCTTTCTTAACCGATGTACCTTTTTTTAATCTTATTTTTATCTATCTGTATAATGGCTTGCACTTATACCCTTGTTTGTATACTCTGAATTTTTTTAATGTGCAGCACTGCATACCCAAGTGGGCTTTATACAGAAAATTATACATACATACATTTCCTTAAGGTTTGCCAAGCCCTGCAATACTGCAAGTTTGCCTTTTGGATTCTGCACCTCAGATTCTATATGGGTAACCCACTCACGTCTGGCACATACAAAGGTCCCTTGGTGCGGCTGCTCCAAGGTCTCATACATGCGGCAGGATGCACATTGCGTGGCCCCAACAAAACTGTCCATACTAAACATTAATGCACAACAAAAACAGCAATACACAACAACAGAAACAGCAATCTTGTTCTTAAACCCTTTCTTGTTCTAAATGCTTTTGTTTCTTAATGCATCCCTTAAAAACAGACAAATCCCTTTACAACAAAATAACCCCTTTGAAAGGAAATCGCCCAGAGCTCAGAAATCGCTCTGCCAGCAGGACTTATATGTGATATAAACCAAAGATACTACTGTGCTCAGGCAATTTAAACCAATTAGCTACACCCTCATCCAATCAGAGAGGAAAGAAACCAAAAAGAAATGCCTTTCCTTTGTTTATTCCCAGCCCCTACAGGTAACACTGCAGTTGAAAAGAAGTATTTATTTTAGAAACACGCAGGGTTATTCAATAAAAATTCTTATCCTTTAAAATGGTGCTAATTTTGCCCCAACCATTCAGATTTTAGCTTTCAAATGTTAAATAAGTTCTAATTGGTTGGGGCAAAATTAACACCATTTTACACAATAAGAACTTTTATTGAATCTCCCTGACAGTGCCTTAAGTTTACTTAAACAATCCCCATCACATTATTCCAGTAGTAAACCATAACAAAAAGTGATTTTATTTACTTACACTCAGACACACTCCCAGAAATAAAATAGTGTTAGGTTAGTACATTCACTCAGACTGCAAACCACAGTTAATAAATGCTTTTTATTTCTTAACGCACCCCTTGAAAACAGACAAACCCCTTTAAAACAGAATAACCCCTTTGAAATGAAATCGCCCAGAGCTCAAAAATCGCTCTGACAGCAGGACTTATATGTGAGGTTCAAAAAATGACTTTACAACTAGATCAAAGAAGAGAGGAGTCTAGACTAGAGATGAGTCCCAGTTTTGAAATGATTTTCAAAACTTTTTGATTTTTCAAATTTGGAAAGTCAGAACTGACATTCAAAAATATATGTTGAAAATGCAAAAATTAAAAAATTACAGACGTAAATGTGAAAATTGCAGTTGGGAATTTGAAAATTGTGGTTGAAAGTTTCAAAATCTCAATGTGAAAAATCGAAAAAAAAAAGTCCTGGAAAATATTCACAAATTGTGGTTGAAAGGTGAACGGTGAACTTACCCTAAAAACACCTCCTCTTGAATCTACCATTTTATGGGAGGTAGAAACAAGTATCTCTACCCAAGTTTTGATTTTACATAAAAGTAATTTGTTTCAAGAGATGCTCCTTATCATCAATCATATTTGTTTTAATTGTGTAATATGTGCTCAATTAATAAGGAATCAACAAAACATTAAAAGATTAGTTCAAAAAAACTATCACTACTGGCAGATGATGTTGTTTTAACATTAACAAATCAAATTCAAACTTTAATCCACCTACAATACCACTTAAAAATACTAAAAAACCAACAGTTCTAAATTGCAGGTCATTTCCATAAAATACCTTTTTACCTCTTAAAACATTCTTTCTAGTAAATATCCTTTCAACTATTTATACATCATCATCCCCAACACAGCCATTAAAATTTTTACATCCAATTTTCCTCTATCAATGGACAAAATACAAACTCTGTAATTGAAATTGTCTGATATACCAAATTCTTATCAAGGTAATGTTAATATAAATAAAATGATCATGGTAGTTTTTATTTTTATTTAGATTGATTGCTATAGTATTACCTAACTCCTCCTATTTTACAGCCCAATCGCTAATCTTCAAATTTATATGGTCTTAGAAAAAAACTGGGACTGGATAATATCTTCTATTAAAAAATATTCTATAGAAAAGTAATAGAAAAGAAGAAGTAGTAGTATTACCAATACTAATTACTTTTATGCAAGTCATACAACCTAGCCATAACTTACAACAATGGATGGAAGCGATCCTATTAAGAAAACCCCTCCACCATTTTCTTTTTTAAACTACTGTATCCACACGAATCTTTTTAAATTGAAAATGTACACCACAAAGCACTAAAAATTTACTACACACCCTATAACCAAATGTTTTTGGTTTGAATTTGCTATTTCCATTTTTAAAGGGCATGTCCACCCCCAAAACGAAAATTACTGCCCCACTGTGTAGTGTTAAAAAATTCTTACCTTACATCTCTGCTCCAAATGGTTCTCCTGTAGTGCCTGTTCAAAATTCCAAAACCAAAGAGCACGTTATATGATTTGAATTTTGCCATTTTTAATGCATTACTAACAAAATTTTGATTTAGTTTTGACCATAAAAATTCAAAATATCTCACTGTTCCATGAACCATTCAGGGCTGTGCAGCTCTACTGTTAAACAATAAAAACAAACGTAAAAAAATCAATAATGTGTTAAAGCTTGCATTTATAGACGAAAAATGCCAGTATCACATTCAAGATATCTTGAAATCATGGTTAGCTTTATTTAGCAGCTCCTTAGGTCAATCATGCAACTTTTTTGTTAGTAGCAAACCTGCATAAGAAAACAATATTTGTAAAGGAGCTAATGCTGTAGATATATCCTCCAGATACTGCTAACGTTCCTAATCCGGAGAGATTTCTGTTCTGCTAAAAGACGAGTGTCAGTATGATCATCTAAAGGTTTGCATTATGAAATCATTATATAAATAAAACATTTGTAAGTAAGCAGCAGTGGTGGGGCATGGGGACAAAGAGGACAAAAGGAAATTTTAAAGGGGAGGGGGCTGATGGATTGTTAATACAAATGTAATAGTGAACACATGAAAACAATTTAATATAAAATCATCTTGTAAAAATGTTATTTAATTTATGGATTTGCTAGGGTGCGGTGCCAACAAGTATTTTTGCTGGCTATACATTATGCATAGTTTTCCAATGTTTTACTGATGGATATCATTTGATGATGGATATGTTCTAATACAGATAGCAATAGACTGGTCTAGGCCATTAAATATGACTTGGTAAATATCAAAACCATTTTCCAATTCCATTAGCTAAGACTACTGCATACTCTTTTGCATATTTAAATTAGGTTCATTTCGTTATGATTTTGTGTTTGCTAAAAACCTTATATGTGTGAAACAAAGAAACTAATTCAAATTTAAAGCAAGTGTTTTTACAAAACAGCAATTCTTACGAAAATAGAGCAAATAACACACAAATCTGTATGGTAAGCAGAAGCAGTAAAATGCAATAAAACCATAAGTTATACAACATTTATGCATTTGTGCCTTTGAATTAGCTAATGGAATGTAAAGATTGTCTGTAATTGTGTTTTTCTCTTTTACTTTCTATAGTATTTTCTCAATCACCCTCAATTTGTGATTTAAAGCAATAGGCAATGATGGTTCTTCTTTTTATTGCAACAGAAGCATCTCTGAATCTTGGGGAAATTACCTTTATTTTGCCTGCCGCAATGGGTTAAAGTTGTGCTAACCAGTATTTAATTGATTAGTGCAGCCTCAGTTTCTACTCTTGCAGCCAACGGAGAATGAGGCCACAAGCATTTTACTGTATGTCCCCATCCTGGATACAGCAAAAGGGATAGGGTTAATTAGAGTCGTTATTTACCCTTAAACTCAAATACATGTACAAAATTTACACATTTCAGTAATTAAAAATTTGAAATTGAAGCATAAGCCCTGTCAAAGAATCCTGCACAATCTACAACTACTCAGACTACAGATTTCAAGGCCAAGCACAGAATTTTCAAAAGAGGTATTCCTGAAAAAAATATCATGGGCATGAGGAGCATATCACACCACCATTTTAGCTACACACACACCCTTTTTGAAGGTCACTCCAGTATTAAAGAATTCCATCTTTATATTTTCCTTGCCCCTAGATTTTTGAAATTCTTCTCTTTATTATAAAATAAAATGATATTAGAAGTCACCAAGTAGTCACATGACCATGTAACATTATGAGGTATAGGTAAGTCTATAGTATCTCATAATGTAAAGATATTTCATTGTTTTGTTACTGGTGCAAACCTCATTAGAGTATAAACAACATTGTTATATAAATCCTTATTTGTTTCTGGAGTCCAGTTGATGGTTAGTACCAGGAGAATAAGCATTAGAATGATACATTCTAATTTGTATTAATGTGTGTTCATTGTCTATGTGATCAGATCCAAAACAAGTAACACTTAAGGTTTGTACACACATGATCGCGGGCGCCAAACTGTGATGCACAATGTATACGAACTGTCGCCATTGCCGATATTCCTGCCATGTACGGGCGTTCGGTTGGGGATTGTTGCCCAACGAACGATCGTCTCATTCGTACATATTGTGTGCTGCGGGTTGTCAGCCGTGATCATGTGTGTATGAACCTTTACTGTTCATAGAAGCTTCCCAAGGCAAAATAGTTAGGATATATATGAAGTGAACTCACCGTTTAATATTGTTGGCCCAGGTGCAGTGTGCCCCTTGCTAGCCACATAATATACGTACATCCAACAATCAAGAAAACAGGACATGCATCCAAAAGGCACTCTGGGATGGACAGTAGAAATGAGTAGAAAAGATTTAAGTTTATCCGGCATAATCCATAAAAACAAATAGCCTGATGCGTTTTGTGCTAACACTTGCTCATAGGCATTAAATATGGAGAACCACCCCTTATATCAACACACACACTAACCAACAAGGTGGAGCTATGGAACCCATTAGCATTCAAAGGCATACAATCCATAAAACCAAATAATACAAAGTTTGAAACACAAAATACAGCATAATACCAGAACTGATACAAAAAATGCATACACATGTGAATATGTGAAACTGTAAACATAGAGATTATAAAAAGCTGATTGAAAGTTAAATGAATGCTAAACGAATCCTTAAAGGGGAGGTCAAATAATCAACCAGTGTAGCGTGTGATGTCAAACTTGGAATTGAGACCCATAGGAATATGGGTTCTCAAGCAAAATAAAATGGATTTACCCACAGCGTAATTTTAACGCTGGCTAATAGCCGGCGTTAAAATCACGCTATGGGTAAATCCGTTTTGGAATCAAGTTCAGGAGATTTACCCAGAGATTTATCCAGCACAAATGGGATATTGAAGCACAAGTGCAGGATGCGCGGGTGTCTTTTATGTAATCCATGCATCCAGCACTATTATGGGGTTAAAGTCACGCTAAGCGGATCCATCCTCTGAGGCTGTGGCACCTAGCGTGAAATCCTCTTCAGATAAGGTAAGTAGCAGCTGCCCAACCCTAACTGCCATAATATTTTTTTTTAAATGCCCCGATAGTTACTTACAGAGCCTTCTCTCCTGCGGCGTCTTCAATGACCGCGTCTTAGCCAATCACAGACGCAGATGGTGGACCAGCCCCTGATTGCAACTTCCGCAAACAGGGAGCTGGATAGGAGATGTCACAGGAGAGAAGGCCTGTAAGTAAAGATCTGGGCATATTTTTAAAAATATATTACGGCGTTTAGGGGTGGGCAGCTGCTACCTACCATATATCAAAAGATAGATTTCAGGGTGGACATGCCCTTTAACTTCAAATGCCTGCCCAGCACCGCTGGGTAAATTGCCCTGTTTGAATCTGAAGAACAATTTCTTTGAATCCGAAGAAATTGGCCATAAGTAATACACTTAAAAACTGTAGGGGGATGTGAAGATGAGGCCAGCAGAATACTGTTGGCTGAAAGGTCTTTTCTAAATAATGTAGATAAGACACGATTATGAAGGGCATACAATTTTAAATCAAGAAATTCCACAGAATCACCTCCTAGATGGTATGTAAACTTCAAATTGAAAGTATTCTCATTAATGGCATGATGATATCGTCTATATTACACTTAAATAACCTGATATATGGGTAGGTGGAGAGGAGAGCCAGGTTATCCAGGCACTCCTCCCACCACCCCATATACAAGTTGAAAATTTCGTATATAGTAGGTTCCATCAAACATGAATTAATTATGGTGGATTACGAAATATATAGATTCCATGATGAAATAGCACATATCTTGATCATAAGAGCTATATTCCCTCAGATGATAACTAATGACTTCCAGGCCCATTATTTAATCCCCTTTCACACTGACACCCCTTATACTTTCTCAGGGGTGTAGGGATCACCATAGCAACCATAGCGACTGCTATGGGGCCTGGAGCCAAAGGGGGTCCTACCAAGGTCCTCTGCAGACATGTCAACCACACGTAGTTCAGTCCCACAAACCCCCTTTTCTTTTTACATAAACCTTTCAAAGGCTCAGATATTCTACTTACGAAACCACGGCTCCACTCTTCATCCGTGATAGTGACGAGACTCCTCTGCTTCTGTGCATGCTCGTAACCAACCAGCTCGCAACAGCATCAAAGAAAGGGGGTCCATGCCATAGAGGGATTGGGGGGTTTATAAGTAGAATATCTGAGCATGGGAGCATCTTTGAAAGGTAAAAGTAAAACGGGCTTTGTGGGGCTAAACTATGTGACATAAAAATGTTCTTAGGAGGGTGGACATGCCCTTTAAAAAACCTGCCCATGTTGGGTTGAATTGCACCAAATTGTTTTTTTTGTGGGTTGAGGGGCCCCATCCAAAATCTTGCGATGAGGCCCTACGATTTCTAGCTACGCCACTGTAACTTTCTAGTTACCTCAAGGTGCCAGAATAGCAGATAACAATGACAGCAGAAAGAGGGAATTCTACGCACCTGTAATCCCTTCTATGTATTTACAGTGTTTGAAATAATGAGGAAACAACCTTATTTCTGAAGTACTGTACAATCCATATCAGCCAGCACTATCCTACCAAAACAGAGGACTTATGGACATCCTTTAAGGTTGGAAGAAAAGAAATTTCATCTTCAGGTTAGGAAAGGTTTTCTCTTTACAGAGAGAGCGGTGAAACTGTGGAACTGTCTTCCAGCAAACGTGGTAATAGCAAGTTCATTAAATAGCTTTAAAAAAGGGCCTGGATAAGTTTCTAAAACTAAAAATATTGAGAATTACTGGTATTAATGCATATAGATCTGGTTGATTCAGGGATACTTTCCGATTGCCGTTTGTCGGGAAGGAATTTTTCCCTCTTTTTAGCTGTTTTTTTTTTGCCTTCCTCTGCATCAACTGTTAGGTAGGGGGGAAAAAAAGGGAGGGTGAATAGGTTGGACTTGATGGATGTATGTCTTTATTCAACCTCAATTACTATGTTACTATGTTAAAAATTGGACAGGCCCCCTCCACCCTTGCATGCACATACTAACTGTTTGCAATCATCTGTTTACATGATCACAGCTGCACACATTTACGCATGTGGGAGCATGTAGTCCATCCAAAGTTTACCTACATGTCTCAGGCCCTGCTTTGTCGTCAGACCACCCTATGGTCACAGGGGCTTAAGGGGCAGTTATCACACTGCATATAATGTAAGTTACAGGGGATTTGTTATTTCTTCATTTTTCTTATTTTTTTTTACTTCATATCTGTTCAGTTAGATTAACTGGACTTAAAGTTTAGTTCTTGAAGACATTTTGCTAGTCATCCGATGATGAAAACCTTCACAAGCATATTCATATTGGGCTATTTAGCAATGCCCTATTAGCAAAGCTTACCCACTGTAAATAATGTGTAGTCTTTCAAACACCACGAAGAAAGCAATAATTAAAGTCTAAAGCATGTGTTCTTCTGATTTACTCAAAATCTGATAAATAAAATTACAGGAAGTCTAAACAGGGAAATCATTCATTAGAGAAAATAGTCAAGTCAATTAACATTTGTATCTGCTCACTTAACCCTTGTATTAGGAACATTGCAGAAGGATCCTCTTTTTCAATAAGCCAGGACTGTGGAGTTGAAGTTAGAGTCACTGAGTCACAAGCAGTTCTAGTTTTTTTTTCCCCGCTGCAAAAATAAAGCCCAGTTGGGTCGCTATTTAACTATGGTAAATGTATAGCAGAGATATTATAACACATTCTTTTGAGTGTAACTACATGTAACTATTGCTTGCCGCATATATAATTATATGTATGTATGTATTCATTTTATTTATAAAGTGCCACTTGGGTACGCAGTGCTATACATTATAAAATACATAGTATACAAATAAGGGCATAAGTGTAAGCAATAATACAGATATATGTAAATGTGTTAAATTTTTATGTAAATTTTTTGAGGTGGTTAACAATCATTTGTTGTGCTGGTGCTCAGAAAGGTAGGCTAAAAGTCTAGATTTGAAAGTATTAATGGATGTCGCCTGGCAAAGCGAGAGAGGGAGAGAGTTCCAAAGGTAGGGAGCAGCAAGAGAGAATGGTTTAAGGCGGGAGGAGGCAGTGTTCGCTGGGGGTTTGTGGAAAAGATTTCCTTGTGAGGAACGGAGGGAATGGCCAGAAACGTAAGGGATGAAGAGAGAAGATAAGTAGGGAGGTGCAGTAAAGTGAAGGAATTTAAAGGTTAAAAGAAGGGTATTAAATATAAATCTTTTTTGATGGGAAGCCACCCCATTGACTGAAGTATCAGGGTTGAGGTATTATCAGCATGTAGTTGATTACAGTATTTCTCTGAGAGAGGGATAAGAGCAATGGTCCTAATACCGAACCCTGAGGGACCCCCACACTAAGCGGAACTTGAGAAGAAGTTTTTATTAGCAAAAGAGACAGAGAAATATTTGTTAGAGAGATAAGAAGACAACCATGCCGCAACTTGATTTCAGATGCCCAGAGAATATAGGATTAGCATAAGAAGAATGTGGTCCACAGTATCAAAGGCAGCCGATTGGTCAAGGAGAATAATTGATGTTATTAAATATTAGACCCAATCTTTACCAGTATTTATATTTGTTGGCAGTGACAGGTTTGAATGGTCAATATCAGGTAGTGTGTCAGCATCCTAGCCATTAGTTCTTTGTTTTGTTGGGACCATTAAATAATGGAGCTGAGGTGGTTGTAGAGGATGCCGAAAAGGCTAATCTGCTAAACCGTTTTTTTACATCGGTTTTTACTGTTGAGAATCCTTATAGTAGGGATTGTAACAATGTGCAGGGAGGAAATGAAGAGTTTTCACATTGGATAACAGAGGATATGGTACGGAATCAATTAGACAAATTTAATATCAATAAAGCGCCAGGACCAGATGGATTGCATCCTAGGATTTTAAAAGAGCTTAGTTCAGTTCTAGCAAGACCACTGTGTCTCATCTTTTCAGATTCGCTTTTGTCTGGGGATGTGCCGCTGGATTGGAAAAAAGCCAATGTAATACCAATATTCAAAAAAGGTAGTCGTTCACAGCCTGGTAACTATAGACCTGTAAGCCTAACATCAGTGGTAGGGAAGGTGATGGAAACTTTGTTAAGGGATCATATCCTTGACTTTGTCTCCAGAGATCATCTTATTAGTAGTAGTCAGCATGGATTTATGAGAAATAGATCATGCCAGACAAATTTAATTGGTTTTTATGAAGAAGTGAGTAAGAAGTTAGATTCAGGCACAGCTGTGGATGTGGTATATTTGGATTTTGCAAAAGCCTTTGATACTGTGCCACATAGGCGACTAATGTATAAACTGAGGACTGTTGGCCTTGAAGAAAACATTTGTTCATGGATAGAGAACTGGTTATTGGACCGCAAACAGAGAGTGGTGGTTAATGGAGCTACATCTATGTGGGCTAAAGTTCTAAGCGGAGTTCCTCAGGGTTCTGTACTGGGGCCGCTTCTGTTTAATCTGTTTATAAATGACTTAGAAGGGGGCATTGAGAGCAAGGTCTCTGTGTTTGCTGATGACACTAAATTATGCAGAGCTTTGGAAACTTCCAATGATGTGCAAGTGCTGCAAGCAGACCTAGATAGATTATCAAAATGGGCAGCAGAATGGCAGATGAGATTCAATGTTGATAAATGTAAGGTGATGCATTTGGGATTTAATAATCCCTGTGCCACCTACACCATAAATAACTCTGTGTTAAGTGCATCTGTAATGGAAAAAGATTTGGGGGTTCTGGTAGATAACAGACTTAGCTGTAGCAAACAATGCCAGGTAGCAACAGCTAGAGCTAGCAAGATATTGTCTTGTATAAAGAGGGGAATGGAATCAAGAGAGAAAAATATTATTCTCCCTCTTTACAAGGCACTGGTAAGGCCTCATTTGGAATATGCGGTGCAGTTTTGGAATCCCATATACAAAAGGGACATCTTGGAAATTGAGGCAGTTAGAGAAGGGCAACTAAATTAATAAGGGGAATGGAGGGGCTTGAATATGCAGGCAGATTAGACAAGTTAGGGCTGTTTACATTGGAGAAGCGGCAGTTGCGTGGGGACATGATAACCTTATACAAATATATTAATGGCCCATACAGTGAACTCTCTGGTGCATTGTTCACTAATAGGTCATATTAGAGGACTCGTGGACATCCTTTAAGGTTGGAAGAAAAGAAGTTTCATCTTCAAGTTAGGAGAGGTTTCTTTACAGTGAGAACGGTGAAACTGTGGAACTGTCTTCCAGCAGAGGTGGTAATGGCAAGTTCATTGAATAACTTTAAAAAAGGCCTGGATAAGTTTCTAAAACTAAAAAATATTGAGAATTACTGGTATTAATGCATATAGATCTGGTTGATCCAGGGATACTTTCCGGTTGCCGTTTGGAGTCAGGAAGGAATTTTTTTCCCCCTTTTTTAGCTGGGGTTTTTTGCCTTCCTCTGGATCAACTGTTAGGTAGGGTTAAAAAAAAAGTGAATAGGTTGGACTTGATGGACGAATGTCTTTATTCAACCTTAATTACTATGGTACTATGGTACTATGGTACTATGGATTGTCTATTCCACAGACTATTTCCCAGGTCCCAGAGCCATTTACAGTAAGTTCTGAATCTGACTGTAACCAATTCTGATTGGTTAAAATCAGATTCCTTCACAAACAATCTGATTGTAACCAATTCTGATACAATCAGATTATTTCAGAAAGAATCTGATTGGTATACTAACCAATCAGACTGGAAAAGATTTAGATTGGTTAGTATATTAGAGTCTTTCTGAAAAAATCTTATTGTAATTAATCAGAATTGGTTACAATCAGATTGTTTCAGAAAGAATCTGATTCTCTATTCCCCTGACCATTTCCCAGGTCCCAGAGCTATTTACAGTAAGTTACTGTATAATTTTTATAAAATTTTCCAAAATTCCTTGAAAATTTGAACTTTCGAAACTTTCAGAATTTTCAAAACTTCTAGAATTTTTTTGAATTTTCAAACACGGCTCAAAAATAGAATGCAGAAAACAGTGTGATCGTAAGGAAAGTTTAGATTTTTTAGTATGTATTGAAATTGCCAGTTTGCTACCAGTATGTGATGAAATTGTCAGTTTTTAAACATGGTGGTTTTAAATATTCTAAAGTAAACTTTTTTAGGGTGGACTGGCCCTTTAAGGTTCCTGAGAAGGTTCAGCAATATTACTTCTACTACTGCTTGAACACTTGTTTTTATCCAAATCTTTTTGGAAGTAGCACAGCTTTTGTGGTGCAATAATTTTTTTTAGATATTGCGCCTCTATTTAGCACAATATCTAATGTTTTCTTCTTGCAGGCTCTTAGCCCATGCAGGCTCCTATATTGCAATAATGTTGCGTAGTGACATGCGCAACGTTATAGAATGATGGGATTGTGCCCGGGTATATAATATAATATAATTTCTCACAGTTGCCCTTTAAGTGGAACATTTACATGCCAATATAATATTCCCCAAAAATATTGAATTCAAAAAATCCAATTTCACCCCTAAAACAGAGGGTTAAGTTGTGTCAGTAGAGAGATCAGCAGTAAATAATTTTAAAAGCAGGTCTGTCCCAGTGAAACAGTTGGGGGTAGCACAATGTAACATGCTTTTATATATTGTATAAATACATTATATAAAAACATGATACTTAAAAGTGCATTCCACACCCACGTGAAAACTCATACTTACCTCCCCCACCCCCAGAAAACCTCAAGAGTGCTTATGGTATGGACAACTCCTCTGTGCATGTGCAACACATAATTAGCATGTACAGCTTTAAGAGGAGGGGAGGAGAACAGCATAATCCAGTTCAAATATCTCACTAAAGGGACACCAGTAAGTCACTATTGCAGTCTTAAGGTTTTTAGTGGTGGGAGGCGGATATGTCCTTTAAATATCTCCTTATATTCATAGCTATTTATGTTTGTCTGTCATTTTTGAAAAGTACTGTAACTGGTTTTTAAATAAAATATTCAGTATATTCAATAAATAAAAAAACAAGGTTACTCTGCCTTAAGAACAAATGTAATGAAATCATGTTACTAGCCTTTAGTAGAGAAACAGCAACTTCAATTTAATTGCAGTAGAGAATTTTGTCCCAGACACTGAAAAAAATGATCTGTGACAAAGTTCTTTACTTTCCTTCATTTTACTGATCTCAGTTATTTTTCTATAATCTATGTAACAGTTATCACTAAATTATACACAAATTTAAATAATTGATAAATGTAATAAAATGGTTCTAATTTTTCCCCAACTCATCATATGTTAGCTTTCAGACAGTAAATAACATCTGATTGATTGGAGCAAAATTAGCAACATTTTTACCAGAAATAATTTTTAAAAAAAAAAGAGTTTTCAGGTTTAAAAAAAAAAAATCTAAAAATAAATAGTTTTTAAAAAAAAATTTTTTAACAATATGTTTGCACGTTCTGTTAGGGAATACATTTGAAACCAAGAATTCTATTCTTATTCAAAATAAACAATATTTGACGTTACTTACCCTTTTCTCTGTTCGGTAATGCATTTGCCATCCCTCTGTCATTATAGAATGAAATGGATAAAAGCAGAGATGCTTCTATGCCTAGTCACCTGTATCTTAAAAGAACACAGATGAAACTGCTAATGTAAAAATACCAAGTTCTGAGAAACTGGATGAAATTGGATATAACAGAAAAACTGACCTTTATCAGTATAGTAGGTAGACTAGAACATTTTTTTTTGCGCTGAAACATCCAAAAGCAGAGGCTGAACTTCACACAGGGCATACAGCGTCTGAATACTTTGCAATCCATCTGACAAATATTTTTTTTTCCCCACACGAGGGCAGCATTCCCTCCTATGACCCATAGATGTACAGTGTAGATGGATCATTCTTGGCAGGGAAACAAAAGGCCAACCTTTTTTTCCCTTTGCTAATTGTTTAAAATGTCTATCTGCTTCAATAATAAATCATTAGCATGGCTTTTATAGCTAGCCAACCAGTGATAGTGTGTTGTCTTCTATGTCAAAAAGCACTTATCTAAAGTAGTGTACTGCTCCTCCAGCTTGTGATTTATCTTCATGGATCACCAGCTATTGCTAATATATTTGATATAACAAGAAAAGAAAGTGCAGATAAATATAGGGTTAGTGTTCCAAATACCTTGATCATTTATGAGATGTAGGTTCTAGGCTTTAATTGCTTCTTAAATATATACACTATTTGATCTTTGTTTCCATTTAAATAACATTTAGCATTTGCACTTGTAATTTCAAATAGTTGAACCAATGAACAGTTGAACAGAACATTTTAGTTTTAAAAAAATGCCCACAATATGACTCTTGCCATTTGCAGAAAAGGTCAAATGAGATCTTGCGGCTTTGCTTCTCATCGAAACAAAATCTTAAATAATTACAATAACACAACAAATAAACAAATGCCAACACGAAAAACAATTGTAAATTCTTTTAGGGTAGTGATGTCTATATAATAGTAGAGTGCAATTTTAGACTGGTTGCTTAAAGGACATGTCCACCCCCCTAACTAAAATTTGCCCCGCTGTTGAGCCCATTTTGCAGCATCAAGAGATCCCTGCCTTTCTCTTCTGCTGCATACTGTATGGTTGTCATGCAGGGCCTGGTTAAAGTATAGAAAACTGAAGAGTAGGAACATCTCAGGGTGTAATGCATTTCTGCCTCTTCCTGCACATCTGAGAGGTTTGTGGAATGTGCAGCTGAGCTCTCCCCCTAACTCCCCCCTACCTCCATCTACCTTTTGCTGCTGCATCGAGTCTCTTTGAAAAGCAAATACTATGAAGAAAGAAATCCCTCAAACCTAGACGCTATGTTTAAAACCCCCAAATCAGCTCATAAATGTACTTACCAGCTCTAATTCTCTCGACTGCCTTCTACTGCTCTTTAATTACTTTCAAGAAGATGTAATATTACACGTTATAATGTAAAATTAAGTAAAAGCCCAATGTAATTTCAGGTTAGCGTGGATTTAACAAGTTTCCGGGCCTGTGCCAGTTTCTATTAATGGCACAGGAACCTGGTTTAAAATCCCTTATATTCATTTTACGTTACATTGTATTGCAAAAACAAATGCCCTTTGAATTACCTCCGCGCTCCTTACCTTCCAGGTTCCCATAATGCAGTATATCGCAAGAACCCGGAAGGAAGATAAGTGCAACATGCGAACATATTTGCAAATGGGTTTAATGATCAATTAACCTTTTATTGATAAATAAACATCAGCAAACACACCAGTCTATCCCAAGCCTAACACTCACAAATGAAAACTATGTGAGCCATGGAGGAATAGGGCAATGCGAGGTACAACTACTGATAATCTATCTTCTACATCCAAACTACTATTTATCAATTTATCCTCTCATGAATTAACAACTGCCCAGAGGTTGGTACTATCAAAAAGATGACACTGTTAGAGACATTGCAATATAACAACAAGGCACACATCAGAATTCACAAAGAAAATTCAGCCCTAAATCAAAATTTACTCCCCCCTTCCCTGATTTTCCCAGCATACACATCCGCAGTCAATCACAATCTAACAGGACAAGAAAGAGCAGTGATTAAAAGGATTGAAATGTACACTTATGAGTGATGCCTTAGAACAGATGATTATTACACCTAAGGATTATTACACCCTATCAGGCATAGGGGGACTTAATGAAAATCCATGTGCATTTGTTGACTGGCACCTCCACTCTTATATTAGGGGCACTACCAACCTAATAACAGAATTTAGAGGTGATGGCAGAACACCTTGTGACGTGATGTGGAGTTGCTTTATGCGAATATTGAACATCAACATGGCATAGAAGCAGTTAGTTACTTTCTCAATATGAAGCAGAAAGGTCTTACAAGGAGGCATATGTTCATATAACATTTGTTGGAATTTGTACTCACGCTTAATTTCTTTGTCTTTGACAATCGTTTCTATGTTCAGAACAGAGGCATCGTGATGGGTGCCAGATGGTGGGAAAGGGAGCAAGTCTTTTCGGAGGACTGAACACCAATACATATAATGTATTTCTTACACATAATATATCTGACATCCAATTGGAGTTCTTGGGTGTTTTAATTAAGAGGGTCATCTTATTACTCCCCTATTCAGCAAGCCCATTGCGACAAATGTCTTATTGCACTTTTAGAGCTCTCATCCAGAGACACTCAAGAGATCTATTTTGAAGGGGCAATTTTTGTGCCTGAAAAGGAACTGTACTCTGGATGAGGACTATGATAAGGCATTGTTAGAATTAACCAATAGGTTAATCGAAAGAGGGTATCCAAAATCCCTTTTGAGAAAGGAACGTATCTTAGCGAGACAGTCAGACCTGCTTAAACCAAAGCATATGGAACATGTAGATCTAGCTAAGTACATAACTACATTTGGGAAAAACATGGCAGGCCTTAAAAAGTTATGATATCATTGTCAAAGTTGTTGCAGATAGGCCCATAATCACTGCAAAACGGACGGAATGCGGATCGAACAGCTGTCCAGAGATTGGAGGGTACAAATCCATGTGGGAATTGCACATTTTATGTATTTATGTTTCATACATAGGAGGTATGTGTCTCAAATAATAAATATAGAGTTTTTCCCAAACAGTACTTCAATTGTAAAACTAGCCAGATAGTTTATGCGCCTGGAATCTTCTATACATTGGCAAAACCACACAGAAGTTTAAACAGGTTAGGGATACATCTGTCCGATATAAGATTTGCTCAAAAGCAGGTCTTTGATGGTAAGACAGTTTCAACTATTGCCAGACATTTTCTAGAAAAGCATGGAGGATCATATAAAGGCTTTAATGTATTGGCCTTGAGAAAGTGACCACTTTAATAAGAGGAGGTTACTATGACCACATCTTTATTGCTGCATTTAAAAAGGATAGCCTCCTTGCAAAGGTATAATTGAAGTGAACAATTAATAATGTATTTTGGTAATTCACTTAATTTACAAACTATGTCCTTAGTTTTGATATGATCAATGACTTGCAAATAATTAACAAAGGGAATAATTGTATACTATGAGAGATATATATCAGAGATGTTGTTCATCCCAAGTTGTATAATCCTAGTATTCTCTTTATTTAATTCATTCTCTCCTTAATATATTATGTCTATTCTACTATCACTATAAAAATTGTATTACTTTTCATTATGAGGCTTTATTTACTCTATGTAATGTTTAATGGTTTGATTTCGAAATGTATTGAGAATTTCATACTGAACAATCAACAAGTCATTGTTGAAAGGGTTGTGTACCTTATCATATCATGCTTATACATCAATAGGTCAGCATAAAGTCAATTAAAAGTCATATTTGACTGTAAGGGGGTATTGTAATAAGGGGTTAATATTAATTTATTTACACTAGCATGGCCACATCTACCAAGAGACACAGTGAGACCAGTGACTCAGGCGGCATCCCAGTGCCTGCGTCCTGACTCAGAACATCAGTTTAGGACACACACCCCGACCCAGAGGAGCAGAGCTGCAGAGGAAATTCAAAGGACCCAGGATGCAGAGCGGCAGCCAGTGATGAAACATGTGCATATCCTCAGAATGAGCCTCCTCGGAGCCAGTATAACAGAGAGAGAGGAAAGGTGACATACATACAGGTTATGACTGTCAGTGGTCATCCTGTGGAGACTAGTCTATTAAGTACTAAAGATTAATGTACATTCTCCATCCAATACACAACTCCAGACAGTGTTGTACTGGAGTCTCGGGGAGAGTTTATATATGGACTACTGGCTACTGTTGGTGGGAATGGGCCCTGGAGTCTTCATGTCATGAGCCTCTGTATAGGGAGAGGAGTATGTGGTCATGGCATGGGGAGGGGCTGGGAGATATATTGGTGTCAGTGATGGGTGTCTCTCTCTGTATAAGAGGGGTTAGGGGTGTGTGGTGTGGTCATGGGGTTGTGCTGGAAGATATATTGGTGATGGACCTCTGTATAGGGAGGGGGTAGGGGTATGTGGCCATGTTGTTCTCCTGGCTGTATATACGTACCTTAACCTGAATAATGATCAATATATTTCCCATAAATAATTATTTCTGAATTACTGGCTTGCTGTATGCAGTCAGGCCCACAGTTACACTGTGACAGTGAGTGTGAGTTTTTTTGTGGTAAAAAAGTGCCTTTTCTGTGTGTCAGTGAGTTTTTGGGAAGCTTTGGGGTGGGGTGCTTGGCCTTGATGGGTGCCTCAGTCTTTTCCATTTTAGACGATGATATTATAAGTAAGAGTAAAGGGTATGTCCACCCGCCAAAATAAATTTTAGTACGTGGCTGGAAATGGCTTATAGCACTAACAGATCCCCACAAATGTACTTACCAGACTTTGTCACCCGTAACCTTCTGCTTAACTCCCGTGCCCTTTCCATGGACAAGTCAAGGAGGAGGGTCTCGATCGGCATCTGCTCGTGTGATTGGCGTGATGCCTTTGCGAGGTTGAGGTTTATAGCCATTTCCATCCACATACTAAAATTTCGATTGGGGGGTGGACATACCCTTTAATATCACTTATAATATTCTGCAATAGAAAAGACTGACAGACACCCAGCAAGGCCAATCACCCCACCCCAAAGGGTGCTTGATTCCTATTTATGCCACTGGTTTCAGTGTCAAAGTGCCTCATGGTAGATTATGCCCTGCTTACAAATCTTTTGGCTAAGATCTTTTATACTACAGAAAGTATGGCATTTCTAATGTATTGTAACAGTTGAACCAACATGTATAGCACAGGCTATAAAATAAGTTATTTTAAATTTTAGCAAAAAAAACCTGAACCAGTTTAACAAAAACCTGAAAGGATCAATATGGTATTGGCAGCACATGATGTTTGAGTAAGGGATATAATATCTGTTTCTAGTAATTTGCATTATTGCTAATTAACTGTCTAAGGAACTGTTTAAATATCTATGTGATAAGAGGCTCAAAATCATAAAATTTTAGCCACGCACATTGCCAAAACCAAACCCACCAACAAAGCCACCTCCACTTTAATGCGGCAGTGGCGTGATTTGCGCGCTGCCCAGAGTTGATCAAGGGCAGCATTTAAAAGTTTGGCTCAGACACCAAAAAACCTAGAAGTGCCCCTGTACACTAGTTATTAAAGAATGTGCATTTAAGTAGTGCTCTCCTGGGTCCAGTCAAATGGCCGGGAATAAGAAATCCGATACCATCACTACATGCATTGGCCCCAAGCTTTTACAGATTCCAGATCACACCACATCGTGTAATATGTGCTTATAAGGAGATGAAGGTTTGGTTGAAAAGAAACCAGCAGAAGGGGTGGATAACTTGAGATGCAGTTTTTTGGTCAAAGCTGGTTTGGGACTTGAGTTAGCAGTACAAATAGCTCATGGGTGTGCTGTCATGCTCACATTGTCTGATGTAAAATTATAATGTGATATTATAGGAAAAACACCAATTTCTTCAACAGTGGAGAAGGAACAGAGGTAAATTAGGTAGATGGGTTACTTACCTTTTAATTGGATGTTTTTTGTATAAAATGGGTGTTCCTTTGGTAATTGGTTTGTGTCTATGAGTAAGGGTTGATACCTGAAATGCATTAGACCACCTCAAGCACCTGTCCCCTGGCAGCTAGACAAGTTTTAAATGGTTGTGAAATAAAAGATATTTTTAATCAAGAATGTCGTCCTGCTCCTGTTTCAGTTTGAGAGCCCAAACGAGGCGTTGCAGCGGAGTTCTTTTTTTCCCCTTTGTTTCTACAGGCAGGGGAGAGACCCCCTGGTCCGCAAGCACGCCTGACTAGTGCTGGGATCTTGTGAGTAAGAAGCGCTGTCAGAAGAGATGTGAGCCACCATTACACAAGTCCCATGCTCAGAGTAGGCTCCTATGGGAAAAAGTGTTTAGTAATTGTCTGTGATGTCATCTGTAGAGATGTCTGAACTTCGCAAAATCCGGTCCGCAAATTTTCTAGAAAATTAGAAATTTGAAAATCGGCGAGCGGACCCATTAAAATAGAAAATTCCCTTGAAATTACTAGATTTTTCGTATTTTCATAAATTTTTGAAATTACGGGGTTTCGCATATTTTCGAAAATTTTCGAAAATACGAGAAAACTAGTATTTTCGAAAATTTTCGAAAATACCTATTTATGAAAATAAGAGAAATCCTTGCATTTTCGAAAATTTTCGAAATTACGTGTTTTTCTCGTATTTTCGAAAATATGAAAAATCCGCGAATCGGAAGTTCGGAAGGCGGAAAATCCGGAAAAATCCGCCGTTCGCGAACGGATAAATCCGCGGCGGATCCGGGTTCGGATCCGCGAGCCAGCCATCCCTAGTCATCTGTTACATCCATGACTGACGGCTGCTAGCTTAAAGAACCTGAAAGCAAAAAAGAGATGTGACAGAACATGCAGCATTTCAGGTTCATTTTACATCTCTTGGCTTTTTAACTATTTCAGTTTTGGATTGATTTACCTATATAAAATGTATCAATTGAGAGTGGATTTGACCTTCAAATACCAGTCATCTACTGGAAAACCCAAACGCTAAAAACATTTAATAGGCACAAGTAAGAACCAAAGTAAGGCTAAATATCTAATCATAAAACCTACTGAATAAGTTGGTGGATATCAGTGCCAAGAAAACGGCAAAGGTTAAAACAAAACCAGAGGAAAAATCCAGATTCCATTTTGTTTTTCTTTCCGTTTGTTATGCATTTATTCTGCATATGTTTCTATTAAATTAAAATGTCAATTTTAATTAATTGAGAAATGTCAGAAACAGTGCTGGCAAATATATCTGCACGAAGCTTTATCATCCAATCTACCCAATGTGTTTGCACTTTTAATACATTTATGGATTTAAAATGCCATCCTGAAGCACAAAATATATGTAGTATTTTATCAAAACATATCTTTTCCATTCTTAATGATGGACTTTAGCTGATGTTTCTGTGCCTGTATACTGTACTTGTGAGAGGTAAGAAATTCATTTTTCCTACTTCATTGGGCAATGTGTAAATTTCTCTGAAAAGTAAAGGACATTTGGATAATGTTCTAATATTTATTGCCCCTGTGCCCTCCTTGATCTTATGGTTATAAAGTTACTGGTACATGACTTTTTAGTATTATTAATAAATAGAATTAGCATTAAGGAAATGTTAAGTCTGTATTAAGAATGGCAGTGTAAACCCAATAAACTTTTTTTAAATGACAAAAAAACAAACAAAGGCCGCACACTATACTTTATGTTAGGAAGAATTTAGCAAGTTAACATATGGATGTAAAATAATATGTATTCTTGTTTTCCACTATCCAGTCCACTATTGTCCACAAAGTATAATCTTTTGTATTTTAGTAGAAATATACTTGTCCTCTTCTCGCTTTCCAGGGCTGGGATACAGGGACCACCCATATGCTGCACACCACAAAGTAGTAGTTCATTAAAGAGCTAACTAACTAACACACATGCACAATCTTTAAAAAAAAATGGCTGACAGAATCTGCAAGATTTTATCTGTCATTTTCTAAAGATCCCTGTACTTACAGTCCCGAGTGTTATCACTATGTAAAGCATAGGGAGGAGAACACTCGGGAGTGCAGATTTCTCTTAGCTGTTGCCTACTCCCTATACTTTTATGCACAAGGCGTCTTCCCTTTCTCGTTCTTGCGTGTGCCCCTCTTACAAATTTTACCTTCTTTTTTTTCTTATGCTCATGCTTCATAATTAAAGGATATGTTAACCCCTAAAATAATATTATATGTAAATTATACATAGGTGAAATCACCTCACCCCCAAAAACAACAATTTTTGGTGTCATGCTCCTGCTACATACTGGACACTATTGCTAGCTTTAATGTGTTAGGTACCCTTGCAGTCCATTGTTAAAATGAGAAATAAAGACTTCTAATATATTAATTTCAGGTAAGGCTATGATAAACAAAATATTTTTTTAATTAATTACAAACCAAACAGTAATAGTCTTCTCTCGTTTCCTGGAGAAAAAAAATGATTTTGGTCTTTTTAGTTTGAGTGGCCCCCAAAAACTCCAAGACCTAGGAGCATATTTAAAAAAAAAGGGGGGAGGGGGTTCACCATATATTTACCGCAACCCAAAGTTTCACCGTATTAATTGTTGACATAAAAATGCAAGATTAATGCTAAGGAATTGATTGAACTAAGATTACAATTTGCCACTTTATATAAATTCTTTTCAATATGCAGAGGAAAGATTTTTTTTTATTTTTTGGCATTTAAAAATTACGGTTAAGGCAATTTTGGTGATGGAACGTGTGATAAAGCATAAAACAAGCATCCCGGTGCCGCTTACTTTCCTTCGCTGATAATACCTGTATAATATAGAAATATCAGTGATAAAGAATGAATGCAAAGATAGAGATTTTACAGCTTACATGAGTTAAATAAGCAGATAACACCAAACGTAGGATGGAAGAGATAAAGCCATTCAGTGAGATATAAAATTAGAAACTTTCCATCTATGAAGGATCTAGAATTTTCTTGATTTAGGGTGAGATACTGTGTGATTGAAGAAAAGGGGGTTCATTTTTGTAATAAAGTATGTGCAGCAATACTGTGCTTTTCTCTTGTCGGTTTATAATAAAATCTTAAACCTTACCTAAATGAATAGGACAAAGAAACCAGGAATGTAATAAAGCAATAGAAAAATAGAGAGGTTGTATTTTGCTAGAGAAAGGGATGAATAAATAAATCCCTGACATGAACTTTTAATAAATGCACCCTGTGGAACATCTAAAAAATTCCCTGCATTTTTCTCATTTATGCCATTACTGAAGTACAAGGAGAAAAAACAAACAAAAAAAAGCTTGCCAATAATTTGATTGGCCTTCTAGCCAGCAGGAATTTTGTTAATTGTGAAAAATGAAACTGCATTAGGAAGAAAAATGATCTTTAAGATAGACTTTTTATATCCCCCTTTCTACAGCCAGGCAGAGTCTGAAATAGTTCTAACGTAAAAGCATTTAACACATAGTAAATTGACAGAACACTGTAGCTTCTGCTAAATATATACATTGAAATACACAGACATGCACAGATTTTACAAATATTTGATTTGTTCTGGAAACTGCTAAATGATGCCATTGTAACATGATAAATTATACATGGATCTTAATGTGGCATGAGGATAACTGATAAATCAGACTCATCTGACCTGGATAGATAAAAACCTTCACAAAGACAAATCACACATTTGCAATTTCTCCCATCTATGTTAAAGGGCATGCCCACCTATACAATGAGAATTTACATTTAGCTGCAGCATCCTCCAAACCCCACTTACATTTTACTTCCCCAAAGATGCACCTGAACATATTTACAAGACCCGTCCCTTGCTGCCTGGGTACCACCTCCTGCTGCTGTTGCACAGCAGCAGTGAGGATCTTTCTGGCCATGGCTGCCAGCTATTGCACGTGACGTCACCAGCATGCCTTTGACTAACCAGAGACTAGGAACAGGGGAAGCACAAGTGAGGGACAGAGTCTTGTAAATTTTGATCTTATTAGTGAACATGCCGTTAAGCTGCTTTAGTTAATTACAGGTTAAGTTAATTACAGGTTATCCAAGATTTTTTTTATTTATTATATAAAATCTTGGAAAAAAGGAGATACTGTATCCTATCCTAGAAATTCTAAAAATATTTATTATTTTAATCCTTATTTTTATGATTCTTGTAATTATCATAGAGGTTGGCTCCTACTCTGGAAAACTCTTCCACTGAAATAGGGTGGATATAAAGACTAATGGCAACCCAATGATATTTTTAACACTTCCCCAGCAGATTTAAAGTTAGGATTATTTTTTTAACCATACAACTAAAAGGGACTTGGACAACTTCTCTTAAGGGCAGAGGGAGGTTGATCTCTAATAATAAAAATGACATTTAATTTAAAACAATGCCTAACCTTGCAGTATCAAAGGCACTACTATCATCTCACATTGATGTTAACTTACAGAACATAAAGTACCTGAGTATAAACTGACCCGAATATAAGTACTTATTTTTACTGATAAACCAGGAAAAATGCTTGACTCGATATAAACTGAGGGTTGACTTTCTCCCATAGGAAGTCCATAGATATTTTGACAGTCCCATTAAAAGACTTATACACAGTCCTATAAAAAGTCCCATACACAGCCCCATAGAAAGTCCCATACACAGCCACATAGAAAGTCCCATACACAGCCACATAGAAAGTTTCACAGACAGTCCCATAGAAAGTCCAATACACCGTCCAATTGAAATTCCAATACACAGTCACCTAGGAAGTCCAATACACAGCCCCATAGAAAGTCCCATACACAGCCCTATAGAAAGTCCAATACACAGCCCCATAGAAAGTTCCATACACAGCCCCATAGAAGGTTCCATACACAGCCCCATAGAAAGTCCCATACAAAGCCCCATAGAAGGTCCCATACACAGCCCCATACACAGATGTACCCTTCATACCTTTCTGTGAAGCCTGTTTGTTGAATTGTGTTACTTCTATCATTTTTTCCTCTTTCCCTTGAAGTCTGGGCTAATCTGAGTGAACAGGACAACAATTGTCTAACCCAACAAAATAAAGAGGATATTGTATGTTACAGGATACAGCTTTTGTTGTCTTCCCAGCGCTATGTGATTTTGTCCATCTGCCCCTTTAAGCTTCCAGATCAACCCAGACCCAAGTATAAACATAATCAGGATGATTTTAAAGTTTCACGGTGTATACTCGAGAATATACAGTAATAAATTGTAACTATATTTATTTATTTAAAGGGCATGACCTACCCCAAAATGTACTTGGGGGTAAGGTAGGTAACCCCTACCCACCCCCAACTGCCACAATATTTATTTTAAAAGATTACTACTTATGCAGCATTCTCTCCCACGGCGATCCGATCTGGCCTACTGCTTGCAAGCAGGGCCGGACCTCAGCTGCTTCTGTGATTGGCTAAGATGCAGCCAATCACAGACGGGGCTGACGTCACTGGAAACGCAGTTGGAAAGAAGGCTTTGTAAGTACGGATCTTGTTTGTTTTTTTTCCAGAGGATTTCACGCTAGGTGCAACAATGGCTGAGGATGGATACGGATGGTGGAAGGGGGTAGGGGGGACTGCGCATGCCTCAGACATTGATGAGGACGAGGAATCAGCATGGAACAGATGGCTCACAGACAGCTTGGAGTCTTCAGTTTCCTGGACTTTAAAAAGGCATAGCTGGTGAATCATAATGAGCAGAGATGTATGGTAAGGTTTATTTTAAATTAAAAAGTTGGGCCAGTATTGGGTTAAATTAAGGAGGGCTGGTACAAATATTCAATCCTCACCAACAAATATAGGATTAAGGTATGCAACCTGTAAAAGTCACTGCAATCCAAAACCCTACCTCCCACAATTTGGTTTACATAGAAAAATTAAGAAGATTTAAGGTACAACTAAAAAACAAAGAAAAAGGGTTTAAAACTGTATAATATAAGTAACCCCACCACCTTGGTTTTCAAGGTTGCTGCTTTTTAATTATCCTTATTATTGCTGCAGGAGAACCATATATCTAATGTGAGACAAATGCCACTATTAAACTTGTGAAATGGATTTTTTTTATAAAAAAGGGTAAATATTTGACGATTGTATCTCTGCAAAGTTAGAAATAAATTAAGCTTCCCTTGTATCAGACATTCCCCCCTGCCTTTTCAGGCTTCCGGGCAGGGTGGGAAAGGGGGGCGTGGTGAGCAGGGCATGATGTCATGTGGGGGAGTGGCGTGACATCACATGGAGGCGGGGCCATCATTCTAGGGGTGGTGGGAGGTGGGGTTAGGGGCATTCCTGGGGCATTCTGGGATGCAGAAAGTAAAAGGGGGCGTGACTAGGGACTCAAGTCTCCTCTCAAGTCCGGGAGTCTGGGGTGGTCTCGTGGGAGTGCGGGAGACCACCCGAGAATGAGGGAGACTCCCGGACAAACTGGGAGGGGTAGGATACCTGTTGTATGCCATAAGTATTTAGGATTTGAAAAACTGCTAATATTTCCGGCTTGTTTCATGATGAGATTGTTAACATCCTTGGCCTCCTTTACTAAATGAAGCAACAACTAGTGTCTAAAGTCTAACAGCAATAAAATAAATACATTTTAAGAGATAATATGCAAAGTTTGGTATATGGCAAACTATGTATAAAATAGACTTTAATACTGTTACTTTCACACAGTTCTTTAAAATGACTTACATAATATTTCTGTGTCTCAAAACACTGAGGAAACATTAGGCACAGAATCAGATGGATCGCATCTTCTTTAATAGTAAAACGTAATGCAGGTTTATCTAGTTTCAACACCAATTGTTATGTAACAACTCTTTGCTGCTCTTAGAAATTGTTGGTGATACCCGATTAAGGGCCAAGAGAATGTCAGATCCAAGGAGGAAGCATCAGTGTGCATAGTGTCAAATCCAAAAGAGTATGCAAGGTGAAATCCAAAAAAAGTCAGAGGTCATGGCAGGCCACAGACAAAGAAGGCATGCAGCAGTGCAGAAATCCAAAACTAAATGGTAAGGGCAGGCAGCAAGATTCCAAAAAAAAAATACAAAGGTGAAGAACCAGGTAACAGGGCCCAATAACAAAGCCAATGGGCCAGGAGTAAGCAATCAGTCGATAAACAAGGTCAAGCATCAAGAGCCAAGAAATCCAACCACAAAACAAGAGTACACCAAGAGAGAGAAACAGCAAGGCAATCCAACAAATAGGCAAAGAACCATCATTCAGAAAGCAGATTTAAATTTTATGCCACAATGACTTTAAGAACATTGCCTGGTGGCATCGGCACCATGGGCGCCACCTTCTTGGAGGAAGCAAGGAGGGTTAGTATCGCTCATTACACTAAACAAGGCAGCTAGAAAGCTTAGGAAGAGGGGGGCCAAAAGGAGCAAAAAGCCCTCCACTGAGCATAAAAATGGAGAAACACCTTCTTATATAACAGAAGGCACCTTGCAGTCTCATGCTATATGAATAGCATTGCCCAAAAAATCTAAGAAAGAAGAAGTAATTTCTTACTCCCAGGTTCCCCAGAGTAAGGGGCAGAGATATGCAAAATACTCCTTTATGTCCCTTAGCTTTTGCATGTGTCCAGAACCACTGGCTTAATAACATACAATATAGCCTAATATATAGAGCCAATCATCTGACCTGCAGACATGACATGTTTCGATCTTGTTAGATTTAGTCAGTGCAAGATACAGATTCATGGCTCTATGGTGTAGGACTTTTGTGGGCAATACTATTCATATAGCATGAGACTGCAAGATGCCTTCTGTTATAAGAAGGTATTTCTCCATTTTTATGCTCAGTGGAGGCCTTTTTGCTCCTTTTGGCCCCCCTCTCCCTAAGCTTTCTAGGTGCCTTGTCTACTGTATGCCCAAGTCCTACACCATAGAGCCATGAATCTGTATCTTGCACTGACGAGATCTAACAACATTGAAACATGTCATGTCTGCAGGTCAGATGATTGGCTATATATATTCGGCTATAATGCATGTTATTAAGCCAGCGGTTCTGGACACATGCATAAGCTAAGGGACATAAAGGAGTATTTTGTATATCTCTGCCCCTGGGAGTAAGAAATTATTTCTTATTTCTTAGATTTTGTGGGCAATGCTATTCATATAGCATGAGACTGCAAGATGCCTTCTGTTATAAGAAGGTGTTTCTCCATAATTACACTAACAAACACACATAAACTAAAAAAAATGTTTAGGAAAAATTAAAGTGCAGAGACACCTAAATAATTACAAATTTAAAACTATTCCTTGTATCCGAATTTTTTTTTTTAAACAGGCACTGAGTTAACCTATTAACTCTTACTATCATATAGATGAATGAATCAGATTTAGGAGAACTTTTCACCCAATCACGTAGTTTAAAATAGGCTATGCAGGTCACTCTGAAGTATCAGGTTTAATGATCTGTCTGATGTAAAACTTGGCTGGTGTGTACACAGCCTAAGTAGGCTGGTATACTTTAGGGGTGGACTAAAACGAGAACTCGAACCCGAGATGGTGTCAGGAAGCAATCAGGCAGGAAATAGATTCATAGTTAATTGGTCTTTTACTTCTTGACATAATCTACCTGAGACTCTAAAGATATAAGGATGCGTACTGTACATTTATTTATGATCAAGAATAACAAACACATTTGTAAAGCAGATTTTATTATTAAACTTAAAGATGTTAAAGAGCATGAGAAGTAAATCTGAATTGCATCATGTAATTTAATGTCTGTTACTATGGGAATGGGGGATTTCTAATTATTTAATACATGTTCTTCAGAGTGAGCAAATCAGATAGTAATCAATAGTGTAATTTAGACTACATCCCTCAACTCAATTTCCAATTAACTCTTACCGGTGAGGTTTTTTGTTTGTTTGTTACTATTTGTTTCTAATAAGCTGCTTGTCTTTATACAACCAACATTTTAATTGTACACAAAAAAACACTGATAAGCACAAATGATTTAACAGTAATAAATATTTCTGTTGTGTCTGTCTGTGTTCTCAGCTCTGTGTTGCAGGGTTCTGATGACACCCAGCTTGTGATCTAAAGGGTGGTGGGAGTCAAACATCAAATACTGATCTGTGATTTCCAGGGTATATAATTGCCACAGATTCTTGTACAAGTCATTCTGAATTGAGAAAGCCAGTCGGATGACAAGCGAAACATCTTCAAGAACTAAACTTCAAGTCTAGTTGATATAATTGAATACAACAGATATACCATGACCTGGATGAATGAGAACCTTCACAAGCAGTAATAAATATTCTCTTGTGTCTAATATTAAAGGGTATTTCCACTGGTATAAAAAAAGTTTTGGTATTCAGTTTTATTGAAGAATGGGAGGTAAAGGAGTTGTATCTTACCTCCACTTCTTCAATAAAACCTGTGCATGGGCATAGAATACCAAGTCTGTCGGGAGTCGGGACCTGTCATACTATGTGGCAGGACATTGGGTAAGTATTGTAGGAAATGTTTCATTAAAATAGAAAGGGGAAAGGGAGAATTAAGAGGATCCTTTTTGCTAGGACATGCGAATATATTATTATTTGAAATAAATATAACCTGATTATGACATGGGTGGCACAAATTATTTCTGAACAGCCATGATGTTGTATAGTTAAGTTATTGGATGTTTTGTGTTTGCGTTGTTAACAAATGATGAAACTTTTAAATAAAATATAGTTTTTGGAAAATTACCTTGTACTGCAACTTGTACATGATTAGATGAGAAGTCTTTGTTTACTGCAAAGCTCTAAAACAAGGTAGCGAAATCTAAACGTCAGGAATTTAAAACAGCTTAGGAATGGCTGTAATAATGGTAGTAAACTATTACTAGTATTACTAGTAAACTATTACTAGTATTCTATAGCCACAGATTCATTGTTCTAACCACAGACATTACATTTTTCATGACACTTGGGAACAGAGGGGTTAAATAAGTTTTGAAAACACAAAGTTGCAATTCAAAAATACCACATCACAATTACCTGAACCCTTTCAGGGCGAAGCACCAAGAGCCTCTATTGACCAATAGTAGCTCTCGGTGCATTGCAAAGTGGCAGAAATTATTAATGCCAGCCAAAAGTGGGGAAATATAGCGCTGCTATTGGCATATAATGTCATTTGCGGGGACTCCATGGTTAATTTCCACGATAGCCACAATTTAACATTGGTTAGCGGGACTGTAAATGTAGAGCAGGAGCGGTGAACCTCTTGGTCTTTTGTTCATGGGAAGACAATCATTTAGCTGAAAGTTAATTGTTTATATTTTTCTAAAGTGCTTCATAGCAGCATTTGGAAAGTAATTTTTAGCTAGATCATTTAGGAGGGTGTAGGTTTGACAAAGCTGAAATAAAGGTGCGTGTCATGCTTAGGTACGATGTCTTTTGAAGTTCAGCTCTTGGCTCAAAAGGTAAAGCAAGGAAAATGAAACATTGTAAATTATTTGCTGGAGACAGCACCTCAAATTGTGCCCAGTATTAGATTTTTCTATTGCCCACTGCAGTCAGTTACAGCAGCACTGCCACAGCTTGATCCAATTACTGTACTATGTAGCTCATCACTGGTCGTTTTTTTGTGCTCAGATCTGAGGCTCATTAAGGGGATATCTGACAGGTCTAGTCAATGCCAAATTATAACTCTTGGGTTATTCAGACAGTTTGAAATGACATTTGGATGACTGAACTCTTAGTCAGGTAGCAAACTGAGTTTTTAATATTTCATCGTCTAGTACTATTTTTAAATCTGATCAAAATGAGTTCTTTTGGCTTATTTAAGGTGAAAAAAACCTCAAAATATTTAATAACCTGCCAAAAAAGAAATGAGGGAAAAAAGCCAATGGGTTTTTTTAACAATTTTTTTTTTTTTCCCTTTTGAACTTTAGATTCAAGTTTCTGTAGTTTAATTTCGTGTCTGAAAAAGCTACCAAAGTATTGTTTTTTTATTATTATTATTATTGCAATTGTCATTTTCTTCATTAATTAGAACATCTGCACTGTTTCCTTTTTTCAACAGTATTAAAATATAGCAGAATTTCAAACTAAGCCCCCTGCTTATTTTTACAGCTCCTAGGCCATTGCTTCAAAAAAAATACAGCACTTCGTATTCAGACTGTTTCTCCCTTTCTGACAGAGTGTATCACTGCCTGCTGAGCCCATCTTCCCACCCTCCCCTGCAAGGCAGCCAATAGAAGAGAAAGGATACAGGTTTAGCTGTAGTAGAAAAAAAACAGACGTATTGAAAAGCAGAGTTTTCTGACATATGGCCCAGAAAATGTTATAGCTTGCCTTTCTAATTAAAGTTTAAAAAGGGTTTAGTGGATCCCACAGCTTGAAATTAGAACCCCACTTTCCACGGCTCTAATACGGCCCTGCATGGAGAAGGGCCATTTTGGGCTTAAGGGATCCCACAGCTTGAAACTGGGACCCCTCTTCCCCAGCTCTTATAAGAGTCCTTGTGACCCTATTTTTTCTCTGCATAAAGCATTAGGCATTCACCTATGTTCACATTATTTGTTAATGTCTTTGCAATTTAAGTTTTAAATACAGAGGAATAAGTCCCTTAACTAAACTTTTTTTGCTGCTTTATTTATCTTATAAACTTAAAATAAATTCAAAGAAGGAATTTTACGTATTTTGCTGCGCAGTTTTAAATTGAGAAAGGTAAAGAAAGAGAAATTAAAAATGGGAATGGACGACCTCAGCTGTGAATATAGAATAACCAAATTGTGATTGTGATTACCTGGAAAAATTGCAATGAAGGGAAACTTATAGGAGATTTTGATCACATGCACACACATTTACAGTATAGATATGTGTGAAATAAACTCTTACAATGCCTGTTCACTTATAGACCAGACCATCCAAGGTTTCATCATCAAGTGTAGAAATTTGTTCCAATAAAGGTATTTAGAGCATATTCTAAATAACACAATTTGCAGCATTAAGGAATATGCAGCATTACTTGTGTTAATACATATAAGTTCCAAGTCTGTCCTTATATTAATAGGATTAACAGTTTTCGGTTGCTTTGGTCATATTTTTTTGGGTCTCCATTTCTCACTCCTCTACACTCGCTAGGTATTCTCTCTCAGCTGTTGGACCCTAGCTCTGAAGCTTCAGACATGTCCTTAAATACCAATTCAAATAAAAATATATAAGTTTACCTTTAAAACCTTGTTTTTTTGTTATTGATCCTAATCACTGCCTTTCATGTAGTGCACACAACACGTTGCAAACATGGTAAGTCAATTTGGAAACATTCTTATTTGCTCTCTGCTGAGAAAATATGAATTTCTAGGTGTTGATATGACTTTTACCATTCTAATACTATTGTCCCATGACAGGCGACAGAGGAATAGAAAATTGGCTGTCATAGCTTATTCAAAGCCAAGTTATTCTGACATTACTGTCAAAGTTGCTTGGCTACACACATTTACCATATCTGGCATCTCACAAGTATTGTAAGATTCTGATTTGTGAATGCTCTTTTTTCTTTGCTTTTCTTATTGGCATCTACATTTAATAAAGGATTTAAAAAAATGCATAGGCTTCTGTCTAAATATTAAAGATGAATACTCAAGATTATTTTGAGAAATATATTTGCTTTTTTTCATTGGGTGGTTGTGTTATAGGAACCTTTTAGACAATGTCAAGTTCCTCCTTGCTTAGTATAGTAGTATAATAGTATTTGAGGTTGAATAAAGACAAACGTCCATCCAGTCCAACCCATCTAGCAATATCCTCATTTCCTGCCTAACTGTTGATCCAGAGGAGAAAAAAAAAATGTATTAAGGGGAAAAAAAATCCTTCCTGACTCCAAGTAGCAATCGGAAATATCCCTGGATCAACTCTACTTTATGTAGAAATACCAGCACAGTGAAAAACCCTTTCCGAACTTGAAGCCTACAGGGATGTCCACCTGTCCTCTAGTGTATCAAACAGTATATTATCTGTACCCACAATTGGAGCAGTGTTAAAAAAAAATTTAGGCTTAGTGATGCTTTGTTCAGCTATCCTAACTTCATTATTCATTTTATCTAGTTTGTTTGCTTTCTTACATTCCTTTTTCATAATCCCTAAAGGCCCTTTCTGTTCCCTCTGACTTAAAGGTTTTAAATGCTCCTTTCTTCCTTTCCATTTCACTCTTTACATCAGAATTCAGCCACATGGGCGCGGATTTATTTTTTTTACATTTATTTCCCCAAGGTATAAATTTAGATGTGAAATGGCTTGAAAAATGGCCTTAAACACAGTCCAATTCTGTTCAGTACCTTTACCTGATAACTAGGGATGGCCGGTTCGCGGATCCGAACCCGGGTCCGCCGCGGATTTATCCCATTCGCAAACGGCGGATTTTTCCGGATTTTCCGCCTTCCGAACTTCCGATTCGCGGATTTTTCGTATTTTCGAAAATTTTCGAAATTACGAGTTTTCACCTATTTTCAAAAATTTTCGAAAATACGAGAAAACATGTAATTTCGAAAATTTTCGAAAATACAAGGATTTCTCTTATTTTCATTAGTACGTATTTTCGAAAATTTTCGAAATTACGAGGATTACTCGTATTTTTGAAAATACATATTTTCGAAAATACTAGTTTTTCTCGTATTTTCGAAAATTTTCGATAATACGTGAAAACTCGTAATTTCGAAAATTATCGAAAATACGAAAAATCTCGTAATTTTGAGGGTATTTTTCATTTTAATGGGTCCGCTCGCGGATTTTCGAATTTTCTCGAAAATTTGCGGATCCTCGAGCGGACCGGATTTTGCGAAGTTCGGACATCTCTACTGATAACACCTTATCCCAGTTGACATTCTGAAGAGCTACTTTTTACCTGGGAAAATCTGCTCTCCTGAAATTAAAAGTCTTTGTTAACCCAGCGCACTTTTCCTTTTGATAACATAGTCCAAACAACACTATTTCATGGTCACTATTCCCTAAGCCTCCAGTTACCTTTATATCTATAATACGCTCCACAATGTTAGATATTACAAGATCCAACAGAGCTCCTTTTCTAGTAGGAACTTCAACCACCTGTGGGAGAGAAAATTATCCTGCAGCAAATTTAGGAACTCATCGCCCTTTTCTATGGTGGCAGTTCCACTCCACCAATCAATTTCAGGGAAATTAAAGTCCCCCATAATGAGCACACTCCCCAAAATTGCAGCCCTTGCTAACTACATATGAAGCTGTCTCACTTCTTCCCTGCTAGCATTTGGCAGCTTATTGCAGACACCAACAATGATATTACCCCCTTTCCTGTTGCCTAATTCCAACCATATTGCCTTCACTTTAACCTCCATATCGCCAGTTACCTCTTCTTTTATATTTGGCTTCAATTATTTTTTAACATAAACACAAACTACTCCCACATTCCCTTTTTCTCTGTCCTTCTAAATTTACAGCCCAGTTGTGAGAACCATGTTTCTGCTATACCTACTACATCATACTTTTCATTCAACGCCATTATATCCAATTCACCCATTTTGTCAGCCAGGCTTCTTGCATTTGCAAACATACATTTTAGATTATGATCCTGTAATTTATTTATACACTTTAATACACATGCCTCCCTATCCCCTATGCTAGCCCCACCACCTTTCCACCCACCACTGGCATATCTACACCCTGCTTTCCTCCTGGGCTATCTATTTCAGTGCGACTGATAATACCCTCCCCCACCAAACCTAGTTTAAAATCCCCTCCAACTCTCTAGCCATCTTCTCCCCTAAAACAGCTGCACCACCATCAGTTAGGTGCAACCCATCCCTACTAAAGAGCCTGTAGCCGAAATCAAAGTCTGCCCATTTCTCTATAAACCCAACCCCTTATTCCTTACACCACCCTTGTAGCCATGCATTAATGCTCCTAAGCTCCTGCTGTCTCCCTAGCATAGCACGTGGCTGCGGTAGTATTTCTGAAAATACTACCCTGGAGGTCCTTGCTTTTAACTTGGCCCCTAACTCTCGGAAATCATGTTTAAGGACCTCTCCTCTTCCTCTAACTTTGTCATTGGCACCCATGTGAACCAAGTCCGTGCATGAGAGTACCGTGCATGATAGTACAATAATTGTACTCTCTCCTTTTTTAAGCGTCCTACTAAACCCATACAGAGATTCTGGGAGATTCTCTGTATACTTACCAGAGGCTGTGCGACTCTGGGTGAATCTCACCCGCACATAAGTATTTAACGCCAGCAATTAGCCGCAAAGCCTCTGGTAAATAGGTTTGTAACAGCTGCGTGAGTGCTGCGTGTCTCCTTGGTTAATGAGCTCCATAGTCTGCGCAGTGTTGCTAAAAAAAATTTAAATACACCTATTAGAAAAAGTTGTTTGTAAAGCATATGGCAGAAAATGTTGTCCCTTTTCAAAATCCACACCCTTATAATATAGCTTTTGGGTATTTGAAAAAAAAATCAACAAAGGGGACATGTCCCCAATATGAACAGCACTAACTATTGGTGCCACCCAGTGACAGCAGCAAATACAGTACCATTCAGTGAAATTAGTATAGTATAGTATTTGAGGTTGAAAAAAGACATGTCCATCCAGTTCAACCTACTCAGCAATTATTATATTTTATTATGTATTATTACTCCATACTTCTACTTCTTACTCCATACAGTAGTCATACAACTTATTCATAATTGTCCCCCTGAGAGAAAGTAATTCAAGTAACCAATTTGTACACAAGGTAGCTTATTTCACTTGGTATTAGACTGCATGTTGCTATTCTTCAGGATATTTCTGATAAAGAACACCTCCCAGTCCTTGATAACTAGCATCAATATGCAGAACACATGCCAACACAGTTGCATTAGTGAATCTTTTCTTTAATTAATTGAATGCATCCTTACATGCTGTTGTCCATTACTCTCCAAAAGAGACCTTTGCCATCTGTTTGGCATCTATATCGGACATACAAGAACATTTCAGAAGTTCATTCAGAAGATGGACCACTCTTGCATGAGCCTCACAATCCCAAAAAGAATCTCAGCTTTGTGATATTTTGCAGTCTTTGTCAGGCTACTACTACTTCTACCTTGGAAGAATCAGTTCATATACCTTCAACAGAAAACATGTGTACTACATAGGTAACTAAGGAATGGCATAACTTACATTTGTCTATTGACAGTTTCGGCAAGGCAATTAATTAGTTAATTCTGCAATTAACCAGTCATGCTCCTATAGTGTAGACACAAATTCAATAATATCATCCAGATGCACTAGACAGTCTTGAGGAGACAGGTCCCCTAAAACTTTTTCCCTTAGTCTTTGGAAGAAGGAAGAACTCAGTTCCCAAAATGTACACTGTTAATTTGGAGCATGGAGGTGCTTCCCCATTGGTGAATCTCTCTCTCTCACCCCGGTACGACCGTTTATTGCAGGTCCGTTAAGTTATCATGGTAGGGGTTTAGAAACTTTTGCATATTTAATTGATTTTATATGTGCACCTGCTATTTACCTTTAAACAAGCACACCTTGTTTATGTTTTGGGGGGGATAAGTAGAATGCCTTTGGACTCTGGGTCCAGAGTATAGCCAGTTTCTTTTTAATATATCTCTTAATTGGTCTTCTTTTTTTGTATTGAGGAGGCAGGTCCCCTAAACCTTTTTCCCTTAGTCTTTGGAAGGCAGCTCAGGCCTTGTGGCATTCTAGTAAACTGATAAAACCCCAAGGTGCAGATAAAGGCAGTTTTGTCCTGATTCAGTGCCATGTGGATTTGATAGTAACCAGAGAATTAAACCAGTATGCCTTAGATCTTCTCGGTCTCGGGAAGGCACTGGATAAGCTTTCTGGTTCAGGTCCCATAGCATTAACAAATTTACAGGCTGCAGGGGGTTGTGTGCTAAAAGGTTTTGATAGTAACTATGATGAATAAGAATAACTTGTGATCAGGGGCATAATTGCAGGGGCCCGGTCCCCCCCGGGAGGTTGGAGGCCAGGCTCCCTGACTCACCACCCCCTCCATAATCAGCTATTTTTAAACAGCTGATTGCACATATAAATGAAACATACACACAATTAGCTGTTTAAAAGACTGGATGCAAACTTCCGGTTTGGTTGCAGAAGTTTGGGTTTGGTCTTTTAAACAGTTGGTTGCGCGTATGTTTCACTCATATGTGCAATCAGCTGTTTTTAAACAGGTAACAGGGGCTAATAGTGGGCCCTCACACCTTCCGTCCCCCTAAGGTCACAGGGGTGGCAATGGCGGTAATTATGCCACTGATTGCCAGATAGGGTTTGCTCTGGGTGTCCATCCTAAAGAATGTATATTAGGTACAAGGGGCCCACCAGATTCCAATGTAACCTTCAGAACATATTTTGCATGTCGGTTGAAGCATATTATTCAGGGCAATCTATATTAAAGTGTCCCTGCTTGCAACACCCAAAACATTTAGTTGTTTTTTTAGCAGATGGCCTGTTTTTGGCCTGTTCACAACAAGTCTATTCATCTAGAGGTTGTTATGCAGATTCCTTTCAGATCTCAAATCACCTTTCTACAGTGGGAACAGGTTTTATAGTGGCTTAACTGCAATCCTTAAGCTTATGTCTCAAGGTTCGTACACACGTGTGATCGCGGGTCCTGACCCGTCATGCACAATTTGTACAAACGTTTGTTTCGTCCGATAATCGGCCTGTGTGTAGGGATTTTATCGGCCGAAACGGACGTTCGGTCAGGGATTGCCGAATGACTGACTTGGTGGATCCCCGAACGACCGACTTGGCGGATCCCTGAAGGACTGTCCGTTTTGGCCAATAAAGGCCCTACACATGGGTCAATTATCGACCGAAAAGAACATTCGTACAAATCGTTCGACGCAGATCGGGACCCGCAATCGCACGTGTGTACGAACCTTCAGTCATTTGAGCTAATCCCTAATTCAGGTTCCCTGCACTAACGATATATTTGGCTCTGCCACTTTAATAATATGTAATTGCATTATTGCAACGCCAGCTTGCAAGGGGTCGGTAGTAGCACTCTCCTACTCAGACCAACAGGAGCTGAAGTTTGACAGGGCGTTTTCCCTTTCTAAGGTGTAACAATGCATCCTATTGATAAGCTGCTCTGGGGAACTAAAACATATTGCCCCTAATCTTCATTCAGTGCAAACTCCTGTTAGCCCCCTATTTTAATAAACATAAAAATAAAATGTTAATGCGCATGAAATGTATGTAAGGCTTCACATTGTAAGCAACAAACTGCTTACTACTGGAGCTGTAAAGCTTTAAAAATAGGAAAATGTCATGATGGCTCAACGGACACTTGTGTTCTAAATTTATCTTATTAGTTGCCCAATTATATTAGACAGATAGACAGAAATCTCTTGCAAACAATCTTTGACCTATGAGTCAAATTTAAAACAAACCCTTTGATAAACACCACTAAGTGTGAGTGTTACAGTACATATTTCTATATTATTTTTACAAAAGAGACATTCACTTTTTGTTTAATATCAGTGTTTTTCAACAATATTATTTTAATCAAACAGGAATGATTTTGTTTAATAAAAAAAAAACAAATATTATACATTTTTCCTGCATTGAGTTTAATTCTTATTTTCTTTTCATTGTCAGAAAAGAGCGGAATTGGTGGTCCCATGGTGCTATAATGGATTTTGCTCTGAATTTATTCCTTTCCCATCTGTGTAGGCTCTGAACTGATTAAGCAATGGGTAAGTGCCATTTGTGTGAATTCATTTTTAATACTTTAAATACTGCACCATAAACTTAAAATTCAAGATAAAATCAAGCTTATTGTTTTCTAGTCACAATATCCTCATTAAAAACAAGATGCCCATATGAATGAACCAATAGATTTCCTCTATTTTGTGTTAAAACCTATAAATTTCCTGTAATTGTTTTAGAACCTATAGATTTTCTGTGATTTTTGTTGAAACCTATAAATTTCCTGTATTTTTGTTAGAACCTTTAGATTTCCTGTATTTTGTGTTGGAGAATGTAGATCTTTGTATTTTGTGTTGGAACCTTAAAATTTCCAGTATTTGTGTCAGAACTTATAGATGTCCTCCTCTATTTTATGTTGAAACCTATAAATTTCCTGTATTTGTGTTGGAAACTATATATTTCCTGTAGTTTGTTTTGAAATCAATACATTTCCTGTATTTGTGTTGGAACCTATAGATTTCCTGTATTTTGAGTTGGAACCTATAGTTCCTGAATTTTGTGTTGGAACCTGTAGATTTCATGTATTTTGTGTTGGAACCTACACATTTCCTGTATTTTGTTTTGAAACCTATAGATTTCCTGTATTTTATGGACTACATTTTTAAATGCAAATATTTTTAATACTGTAAATAGTAGAGCTGTCACATTTGACAGTAGCAAAAGAAACAATAACTTTTAACCATGTTCATTATACTTTTATAAGCTACTGGTTAGCACTGTTGCCTTGCATACGTGTGTCTTCAAAGCAGGCCCTGATATTTACTTTCTTTTTAACTTTGCTACATTTACACTTATTGGAACTCTGCTACACTACACTTTTGTAGCCTTGCTAGTTTACTTAGACCCTAACATATTAGAAATCTGCTTTACATTTACTCCTCTGTAAACTTGAAATATATGCATTGGATCAGCACTTCCAGGTAAGTATAGCATTCAAAGTCAATATCAAGGTGCACGTACCTTAAAGGGAATGTCTGCGTTCCTTTAAATACACACAAAAGGAAAAGATACAGCTCTCTCCTGCAGAAGATCAGATTTATTGTCAAATCATGATAAGAAACATGGCTGGTGCAACATTTCAGGGTTGTCCACCCCCTTTCTTAGGCTACATACAATATACATGCCACCATGAGGTACATACTTCTAACTATAACAAGACCAGTCATGTGATCCTGACCCACCAATCAGGTAGCCATAACCTCATGACTAGGTGCCCAAATAATGTTTGATTGTAATGAATATAACACTTATCCAATATACCAGTATATAGATGATCTAGAGTCATCCCTTATAAGAAATAACTCATCATATTATTCATAAATTAACTTGTAAATAAACATAGAGGTCATATTCTTTATTTAGGCCATTAGGCCAAAGGCTATCCAGCATTTGTATCCAAGATACCTCTCATTGTTTAAGCCTAATTTTTCTGTCACTACCCCTTTTAGGTTTATTGACCCTTTTAAGTACAAAAAACAATATCAGGATTATGTCCCATTTTATTGTAGTGTTTAGGAACAGGTAAAGAGTCATTTTTGATGGATGATCTATGCTGGGAAAATCGGTATTTAACTTTCTGCATTGTTTTCCCAACATAGATCAATCCTCATGGACATCTGTGTCACAGTTGTAGTGTCCACATATATTGTATTCCTTTTTTGTTTTAGGGTGAACATATGTCTTAACCTCATTTACAAATGGACATTTCTTACAATTAAACATGCCTTTTTGTATATTCCCTTGGACTGTAATTTTCCCCTTATCTTTTAATTCTGCTCTCACCAGTTTATTGCGTTGAGTTTGGGGTTTCTTATATGAGATTAAGAGTGGAGTTTAGAACTCCAGCTGAGATTCGACCCCATAGACATCCCTTTCAAATGGAGGAAGTATTGGGCTTGACAAAGGGGATGGACAACCCCAAAATGATGCAGTAACCATGTCATTTATGACAATTAATCTTATCTTCTTCAAGAGAGTGCTGTATCTATTCTTCTTTTGATATTTATATATATATATATTTTTTTTTTTTTTTTTTTTTTTTTTTTTTTTAAATATAACAAAAAAGGCCGCAGCACCAACATTTCTATTTATATCTTCTTCTCACGCAATGCTGTATACCAACAAATGGATGTAGCTCACAAAACTACAGCAGCACTAAAAGTTAAAACGTCCAATTTATTACTCACAAATATAAAATCATCACTGCATGTTCAAACGCAACTTTTCGGGAGTCATTCCCTTTATCATGCTCCACCATCAGTGGAAAAATTCAAATGACAATTATTTCATTGTTTCACTTAAGTAACTTGGGACAGGAAATTGTTACAAAAAGTATACACCTTTGGAAGTATAAAAGACACAGTGACACCCCGTGGTGTATTGGGGAAATAACAAGACACCAAATCACAAGAAAACATATAAATCATAATCTCTGTTTAACCCTCTAGGGGCCAGTGATCCCAGTTTCTCAATCCACCATTCCCTCTGTTTCAATAGTCCTAGCTTATTACCCCCTTTTTTGGGGGGATGGGTTTAATCTGCTCCTGTATGGTGAATTTAAATTGGCCTGCCCCATGACTTTCTCTAAAAAATATTTATTATATATTATATACTTACTGCTAGGTAGCCATGTGTTAGATAATGTTTTTAATTGTTTTCAACTTTATCATAGTATATTTTTCCCTATACACGAATAAAGTCATTTTTTTACATGAAGCAAGTGTCAGTAGTAGGATGTGTATTTGAATAAGATTATTTAGTTGGGGCCAAGTACAAATGGTATAGAATACTTTAAGAGTGGTCCAAGGGGCAGACCATTATTCTTCATTAATGATAGTTTGTAAATCTGACGATGTATCTCTTTCTGGAAGAGTAGTTAGGCAAACATTTAGGGAGACGAAATTAGTAAATACATTGGTATATGGAAATTACTGAGAAATGTTGAAACCTCATTATGGTGGTACTAAGATTTTGAATGAATTAAAATGATGAGAGGTCTGTGTCAGACCATCGGTTATCATATCTTACCGTGATTTTGATTTTTCAGTCATTATTCATAGCACCATTCACTAATAGGTTAATCCCCTCTCCACCATTATGGACAGAAACTTGTAAGACTATTTAGACCTCCCCCCAATTTCCATCCACTGTCTTGTATCCAAAAGCTGGAAAAACACAAAAGGGAGAGTAGTAGTGAACTCTGCCATGAATAATGACTCATCAATTTGATTCAATTTGTATTTTCCCAAGTCATCATGGCAGCATCCACTAATGGGATTTACCAAGCTTAAACAAACTATCTCAATAAGAGAGGGATACATATAATTTGTTCAAAAAACTCAATCGTTATTAACTTACATGCACAAATTTGTCTCTTGGGAAGCCAACAAATTTAATTTATAATGTTTCATAAAGGTTTTGGCTAAAAATCTGGCTTCTCTGCAAATATCTCATACACAAGCTTCCAACTGCATCGCCCAAAAAGGTTGCCAGGGCCCTTGTTGGAATGAGATTTGAGCCCGTCTGGGATCTTTTTGCCTTTCATAGCATATGCTTTGGCTATACAGAGAACAACCCGAGAGCTTATTGTCTTCTTGATAGGGGCCTGACCCCTTCTTGTACCTTTTGAAATCACAAAGAATCGTTCTGATTTTTGCCATGTCCTTGTTCTTTCAAGATATATTGAAATGGCTCTAATCAGATCTAGGGAATGCCAGGCGGATTCCTCCTCATTCTGGGGTTCCGGAAAGTAAGCAGGCAAAGCGATTTCTTTATTCCATGTGATATTCTGTCAATACTTTAGGCAGGAAGTTAAACAATGGTCTCTACCTTAAGCTGGGTACACACAGTAACGATAAAGCCCCGATACCGTCGGATCCGACGGTATCGGGGCTTTATCGTTACTGTGTTACGTTTTTCCCGAACGAGCGTGCGGCCGCGAACGATCGGTCGGCCGTACGCTCGTTCGGGAAAGCCGAAAATTTCCAACGCCGCGCTAGACTCCTATAGGGAGTCTAGCGCAGCCGATGGAAACACACAGTCCCGAGCGTTCTCCCTATAGGGAGAACGCTCGGGACTGTGTGTATGCAGATCTTTGAAAGATGGCAGACAGGATCTTGCAGATCCTGTCTGTCATCTTTCAGAAATCGTTACTGTGTGTACCTAGCTTTACTCTGTCCTCCAAGACGAGAGTGTCTGGGGGATTAGCAGCAAGAGCACCAAGTTCTCCTACCTGTCAGGCTGAGGTTATTGCCACCAGGAAAACCACTTTAAGAGTAAGAAACCATTCAGAGATTCCAGACTGACTGGATTCCAATGGCTCAAATTTTGCAACTGTCAGGGCTTTTAAGACAAGAGGCAGCTCCCATGCAGGTGAATTCTATAACACCTTTGATCTATAATGTATCATGGCTTGGAAGAACCTCTGAATCAAGGGTTCTGAAGCAAAGGATGTACCCAATAAGGCGGATAAGGCAGAAATGTCAAGAAAGCAGGAGATCTCGTTGGGATGGAGCTGCAGATGCCATTATCCATGAGGAGGAAGCCAGCAGGTTTGAAACATAAAGGTAGGCTCTGGGGGGGGGGGTAGAAGAAAAATGTTTTAGCTACTTAAGTTTTAAAGCAAATGTTTGCCAATAACCTAATTTTTTAAGGTGTACATATCCTTTAAGGTTCAGACATCAAGGTTCTTCTGAAACCCAGAGTAGAGAAATTCGACCACACTTGTAATGCTTGGTTGACCCTGAGTAAATTCTCTTAACTCTGCAAAATTCCAGGTTCTATAATATTTCTGAAAGGTAGAGTCCCTCCTGGCTCTCAACATTAAATTAATGAGATCTTCACCAAGACAGGACTGGCCTAATCTGAGCTTCTCAAATGCCAAACCATCAGAGACAGCTGCTCATAGTTCAGATTTTTGAAAGGTCCCAGAGTCAGTCAAGCTGGACTGTTAGGTATTTGAAACGGTTTTTCTACTGCTAAAGACAGGAGAAGTGCAAACCCCAGCCTTCTCGGCCAGGCTGCACTCACCGATATTACCTCCAACCTTCTCATCCTGAAATTTCAGTAATGATTTCTAAATTAGGGAGAAGGGGGAAATAAATAACTCAGCCTCTGGCCCCATGACTGTTGTAGTGCACCCACCACTGAGGCTGTCAGGCAGTACCATCTGGAGAAGAATCAGCAGCACTTGGTGTTCAGGTCTCCCCAATGTTCGACATATCCAGATGAACACCTCTTCGCTTAGGCTCCACTCTCCTGGGTCTAGAGCATTGCGGCTCAGGAAATCTGCAAACTGATTTTCTCTTCCAGGAACGTAAACTGCGGTTAAGCCAAAGACAAAATGTTTTAGACTTCTTTGAGAAGTGTCAAGCTTCTTGCGCCACCTTGCTTCGGGACATATGAAACTGCTGTCTTGTTGTCACATTTTATCAGAACCTCTTTCCCTGTTATGTCTTGCTTACTATGTCTTATGTCTTAAAGGGCAACTAAAGCCGCAGAACAAAACTGAACCAGAAGGCAGGACACCTTGATATAAAACCATTAATCTGTGTCTTACCTCTTATTTTGATACAGGTGCTGGGAAATTTACCTAAATAACATATGGTTTGTGCTTTACTTTACAGCATTCTAGTATCAGACAGTTTGGTCAACGACCATTATGTTCTGCACATGCTCAGTCCTTTGCTTTGGCACAAACTCGTTACAGTTGGCCACACCCATTAATAATATCTATCCAATCCTTTTACAGGACAGATAAAGCAAAGAAGCATGTGACTGAGGTCAGGAGGTGGGGTCTGACACTGCACATACACACAGATACTTCATCCAGTTCTTAACAGGCTTTGATTTACTTTAATAGAGTTTACTAAAGTGGCATTTTATAGTTTATTGGTGTTTTTAGGGGGGTTGTTTTCAGATTCTGGAGTATAAAAAATTGGGTTTACTTCTCCTTTAAGGCTTGTCCAATTACTTTTAACTCCAGAATATTTGACAACACCCCTTTTGCTACCTTCGCCCCCAGATGGGCCCCCCAGCCAGCCTCCAATGCATCTGTATTTAGAGAGATACTCGGAGAAGGGGATAATGAAACCCTTTCAGATGGTTGCTGTCTTTGATCCACCAGGACCCTCACGGGCTTTGTTTATATAGCCTCCTTGTCATGTATTGGTATGGTTTTCTTACCCGGGCGAGCAAAAAGGACTGAAGAGGTCTCATATGCCACCACGCTATTTCATTAACAAATATCGCTTTGCCATCAGACCTAGGACCTTCAATAAGGAACTTACTAAGGCACTCAATGCTTCCTCAAACTTTGTATCTCGGTTTTATCTTCTTAACCTTTTGCTTGGTAACGACACCAAATTCTCTTCATTTGGAACAGAGCTCCAAGGTAAATTCGAGACTTTGACAGTATTACGCTGCTATTCTCGGAATTCAACACCAGTCGTGCTCCCACAAAACTTGCATAACCTGTTCGTATGTTGCTGAGTGATATGTTGCAGGTAATGGAATACTGCCAGATCTTATGTTTTGAGAAACCCCCCCCATAGCAATCGTCACCTTCGTGAAGACCTGTGGTGACTGGTACAGGCCGAATGGAAGGCACGTGGACTAACAATGTTTTCCTTCCACCTAAAACCTTAGAAAGCATCTTGACTTTGGATGGATTGGAACATGAAAATATGCATCTTTTAGATCTATGCTTGTGAGCCATGTGTTCCTCTCTTTAACTTTTATAATTGATTAGAGAATCTTTCTCTCACATCTAACACTGGCCTCAGGGCTCCCGAGGTTTTCTTTACCAAAAACAGTATTGAATAAAAACCTTTCCTCTGCTGAGGTTCTGGAACTAACTCTATGGCTGTTGAATCTATCAGCTGGTCCACATGTTGCAAAATTACTCTCCTCCCTTCCTATTATTTGGGAAGTTGAGTATAAACAAAAAGGTTTATGTTCTGGGTAGCGACAGAAACAAATCCAGTACTCTGTGGAAAAACAGTCGTGGTCCAGGTCTTTGTAAAACAGTCTTCCTGCCACCCAATTCTGGACCTGCGTACTCCTATTGCTGGAAAGACCTGCTTGGGCCTCCAGGTTTTCCAACTGTAAATGTATGCTTCCCAGCCTTCCAAGCCTGTTGACGTCCTTTATCTGTTCCGGGTTGGTACATCTTTGCTGTACGAAAGGAATGATTTCTTGGATTATATTCGACTTGGCTTCTCTTTTTCTTTCTATTTTGTGGAAGAAATAAACACTTTCCCCTGATGCCTTCGAGATTATGCCATCTAATCTCTCTCCAAACATCATAGTGTCCTCCATTGTATTTTGGCATAAATTTAATTTGGATGCTGACCATGGTCTTAGCCACAGGGCTCTCCTGGATGCTACATTCAAGGCCATAGCTCTAGCAGACAGTCTTACAAGATCAACAGATGCTTCTGAGAAGAAATCTACACCCTTCTTTACATCCTGAAGCATCTCCTCTAGTTTGGATCTCTACACATTTGAATTACTGCCTGTTCCACTTCCTGCATCTATAGTTTTATGGCCCTTACGAAAGGAAGAAGAAAGGTGTCACAACCTTCTTTTCAATCTTTTTTCACTCAGACAAAATTATTTTAGAGATAGACTCAGATATAGACTAGTGAATAAGAAAATTCACTGATTTTTTTTCTTGATCGAAGGGAACAACTTGTCTACAGTTGGCAGTTTCGGCTCCCAAGCGGCTAATAATGAAGAACTTATCACCACCATAATCAATGCCTCCACAATAGTGGATTCGAACCCTGGGTCTATCTCAGTCTCATTGTCTTCACCATCCGATTGAAAATAAGTAGTTGAGTAGGATTTGTCAGACAACTTTCCCTCTGATAGTTCCAACTTTGACAGTAGTATTCTATGGGAGGACTTTTCCACACTTAAAAGGCTTAAAATCATAGAGAATACAATTAAGTATACTCACCAATACCATCTATTGAAGATAACTCTTACTGCTTACCTAGATCCCCTGGGGTGACCCTTAATTACATTTGGACAGAAACAATTTAAAACCGCAATACCTCCATCTAGCTCACATGGAAGGGTAGGCAGAGCCGGAACCACAACTCCTCTTCACCAAAGGCAGACCTTGCAAGCGCATTACAGGGGGGGGGGGGGGGGGGGGGGGGGGGGGGGGGGGGGGGGGCTCAGGAGGTAAGAGAGGCAGAAAATCTCCCCAGACAATGCCACATTGGCAGGTAAGCTAATTTTTGGTGGACAGGAAAAAGAAAGTGGGAGGAAGTTCCTGTCCATGATAGTGGTGATGAGGTTAACCTATTTCTGAATGCTGCCATGATGACTGGGGAAATCTAAATGTAAAAATCAAAGAAGGTATAATCCCTATCATTTGGGTGATGTTCTCTCCAGAAATCAACCAGAGAGTGTAAATGCATATTTAAATGCATTTGTTTTAAAGAAAAAAAATCAAGGGTTAAAAACACAAAAGGACTTTTGCTGACAGCCTTTATAAGTCCCAATTTTTTGCTTTTGTATAATTGGCCAACATTAAAACCAATGAAAAACACATGCTTGAGCCATATACCTGAGAAAGACCAATTGAGGCTAAAATATGTTTTTTGAATGAGTAAAAACAGCTAAACAGCAGTTTCTCATTTTTTAGCCTTTATTCTACTTGCCCTTTCCCTGGAATGAAAATATTTATGTTGGACATTGATTTAAAAAGTCACCATATAAATAATCCCAATAGACTTCACAATGATACATCTGAGGCCAAGCTGGACCTCACCCCTCACTTGCTGTAGCTATGTGGATAGTAATGGCCAGCTCCCATAATTCATCTCTCTTTGGTTCTGGGAGTGTGTGTATGTCTAAAGCAGGCCATACATCAACAAATCCTAGCCCGTCTGCCGTTTTTTTTTTTTGCCTGATTCAACCAAAATGGTTTGAAAAATGAATACAGTGAATGTCCTGCTTATCAGATACTCTTATTTCTTCAGCAGATTAAAGAAAGGAAACTGCAGTCTGTCCTGCCCCTTACATCATTGTTACAGCACAGACAGACTTCAAAATCAATATTCTAGAAATCATCTACTTTTTCTCCACAACTATATATTCCATTGCATTTCATACAAAAAGTCATCTTTGCCTTTTTCCCTATGCATTATAAATGGCAGTATGAAAATAAACAAACTAGTTTGGATAGTTTGGAGTTCTCATAAACTCATAAAGTTCGACCCAAACTCAAGTTCTGGTTTGGATCCATCCTTGGTCGTGTAGAATAAATTAGACAGTTTGCAGTGTATCCTGCTTGAATATTTTGTCTTCTACAATACCTTTTATATGTTATTGCCTATTATTATCCTTCATAGCTCAGGGGGCTAATGATTCTGTTTTGTAACAGATTGTAAGTCTGCTGTCTGCAATTTTCCTTTTTTTCTGCTATACATGCTGACTGGAAAATAAACAGCCCCTTTAAAACATTAATCAATAAGGGTTCCATATTGATGTGGAGACATCTGTACCCAAATTGCTCTGTGAAAAATGGAGACAGCGAAAACTGGGTTCAGGGGATTCAAGGGATAAAAATCAAGTTAAGAAGCAAGCAAAAAAAGGCAGAAATTAAAAAGACAAATAAAATAAGAATTGTGGGTCCTAGAAGCGGTATAAGATTAACAATATGTAGGGCGGCAGCAGGAACTATAAAACTGCAAGCCTGCACAGAACAACAGATGCAAGTAGGAAAAAGGACCTAGTGCACCCAAAGCTTGCTGGTAGTGCTGTCTTTGTAACAGCCTGGTAATGTAGAAAATGGAGTGTACTGCTAAACTGAGTAGGTAAGTCTCTCAAAGCATAATGCTAAGGAATAAACTCCAACTTTTTTGTTTGCTTCTTATTCATAGGTTAGTTGATATTTGTCTTGACAATTGCCTTCAGTATAAAGCAATATAGTGATTTTATTAATAGATAATATTTTTTTTTCTGCTAAAATGCACACATCAGATGAAATGATCAGACAGTAACTATTTTATAATAGTTAAGATGATGAGTACACGTGGCATAAAATAGATCTTAGACTTACACTGTAAATTTAAACAAACGTGTGCAATATATAGATGGTATTATTAGTGGAAGTGTATCAGGAATAATTTATAGTGTAAACTATTGGCTATAAGCTAGTGTGATGGTCTCTAGGGACTTGTTAAGCAAGCTGTGGCTTATGTCTAGCTACCAACATTAATGTATTATGGTTAAAGTTTTTTTTTTTTTTACAGTCTATTGTTTATGGAAGTAGTTCACACATCTATCCTTAGATAGTGCGTCTATATAGCCAAATGTTTAAAACAATTTTGTGTATGAATACTATAACCAATAGTTTTACCTAAGTATACCTACTTTAAATTTTAAAGTAAAAATTTGAACATTTGAACAACATTTACATTTTATTAAAAAGGTGTTGGTTTGGAAATAATACAGCTTCTTTAGAAAAATCACTGCAAAAAGTAACAATGACCTTTTTTAACTAAAGCATTACTATTACAAGAAAGCAAGAAAACATGATGCCTGGCCAATTTTCTGAATTACTTTCTAAATATTTTTTAAAAGTTTATCTTTCTTTATATACATATGTAGAATGGCTTAATCCTGCATGTAAAACGTAATTTCATAATTGTATAAAATGTGCTTATGTTCTAACGTTTGGATGTATGTGAATAGGAAGTATGAATGCACCATGTCAGTATTAGCATCAAGTTTGGAAACAAGTGCAGATTAAACAGATTCAAGATTGTCTTGAGCACAGGTACTATTTAAAGCAGAATATTTAAAGAAGAATAGTAGCAACATATAAAACTCAATGGATTCTATAATTCTCAAATAACTGATTTGTCTATAACTTCTATAATCAGCAGCATTATCTGTGTTTTCTTGAGTTTTGTAGTCTTACTCTCCCTCATTTACTATTATGTGTTACTTCTGCCCCATTAAGTTGGGTAATAAAAATGTACCAAAACCAGAACCTGAACCTGAACCCGGTTCCAAAGTGGATTTCACATATCTGCTGCAACTCGGACTTTACAAATTTACAATTTTTGGGGCTTTTTCGAAACCCCAGAACTATTTTTGATAATTATCGAATAATCAAAACTTTTCAAAACTTCTAGAAATCTTGAAAATAATAAGCAGCATGCCAAAACAGGAACTGCATGAAGTTTCCAGTACTGGGCAGTGTTTTTTTTTTTTTAAATATTTTGGGCATTGATACTTGTTCCCCAGACCATTTCCCAGGTCCCTGAGCCATTTTAAGTAAGTTAACATTGCTATTTATACCTTAAAGGGAATTTCCACCCGAGTCAGTTGTCAGTGACCTGATCATTTTGGCAGAGTAAGCGGGCCCCTCCCTACATGCAGTCAATCAAGGCTGTGACAACTGACGTCGCAGCCAATAATTGACTGCTGTTTCACCTCCTGCCTCCTCTGTGCTTCCTTAAGCCTATAAAAAGCTGACTAAGCAGAGGGAGGAGGCAGATAACTTTGCCAGAATAAAATAAAACTTATAATTAAATATCTGGTTACAAATTCAAGTAATAAACTGGTAAAAATAGAAGTTGTGGTTGCTTACAGACAACTGACAACTTGATTTTGGTCGGAATTGATTTTTTAGCTCCCAGTAACTCCAATGGGTCCGCTTGTGAAAATCCGTAAATCTGCAAGTGCAACGGATTTCAATAAGTTGGGCCATCTCTTGGTTGTACACACAGCAAAGATCTTTAAAAGATGACAGACAGCAGGGACGTTTTTTGGCATAGGCCACCTAGGCAAAGAACTAGGGCACCTATGTTGTGCTAGGGCACCTATTCTTTTCCCTAACATTTCTCTCCCTGTCAGCTTTTACTTTCAGTGTTAGAACTGCTCTACTTGCTCAGCTTTTATTTGTAACACTGAATTTAGTAGAGAGCCTGAACTCAGATATCTCTACTTGGCAAAAATGTGGATGAGCACCTTAAAATGGCCACTGTATGCAATAAAGAAAGAATGGGATATTGCAGACTTCTTTTCAGACTGGACTTGCGCTTGATGTCAAGTCTTTGCAAATTAGTTTTGGCAAGATAAAAATTTCAAAAGAGATTCATATTTGATTAAAAAAATGTGTTTTTCTTTTTTTGGGGGGGGGGCTTAAAATGTTCATATGAAACAACGCACAATTTATTTTAGAAACTACACAGAAAAAGGAACATTATGCATGCAGTGTCATGTTGGCTATATATTAAATCTAAAAATGAATTATCTTTTACTGGAGTAGTATTACCCCACAATGTTCCAACAACATTCTATTTGTTCTGGCCTATCCATTAATGTAGCTGTTTTACTATTTCTTCCTTCCTGTTATTCTTCCACTTTTTAAAACAATATCTTCTTCCACAGTGTTCGAGACACAAGATTTTTCCCTTTTGTTCCTTTGCTTTTTTAGAACTCATGTGTATGGCCACATTAAGAAATAGAGATGCTCTTTTAGAATCTAACACAGATATCCATCTTTTATCTGTTTTAACTATGATCTTAACTATAGGTAGAACAAACACACCCCCACCTTCTTCCTCACACAAACAAGCCAACTGAGAATAACATTTATTTAACTGCCTATTTTATTATTTGGAGAATAGAAGAATATTCTATTCTTGAGAATAGAAAAAAAGTGGGATTTTAAGGAGATGTTGCTTCAAATTATGTAAAGTTTTATTGGGGGTGGAGTTACCATTAAAGTATTAAAGGATCTTTACAACTAAAAAGGTCTTACCTAAATCATGTTCTGTTTGTCCTGTTTGTTCGTTTTCCATTTCCATCTCTTTTGCAGTAGGAAAATATCACCACCAGCCAGTTGTAAAAGTGATATTTATTTGGTAAAACAATATTATGTTTAACTTAACAGTTTGTATTTAAAGGGAGTATTTGAAGGTTTCTGAGGTAAATATTTTGAATATGTGAATTCTATACTGTAACTGTATGAGAGATAAGCACTGGATCCCTGTGAATCATCATTTTTAGTACCAAGATGTCACTGTCTTTAAAAGATCAAATCTGATTTTGTTTGCGAAATTGCGACAAGTAAAAATGTCAGATGGAGAAGTTTCCAAAAGAATCCTGTATAGAAAAGGACACTAGAAAAATGCTGATTTATGATGTTTATAGCCACTTATATTGACATTTCAAAGCGTAACTTGAATGAGCCGGCAAGGACTTACAGGAAGTTCTTATAGTTTAAAATGTGCTAATTTTGCCCCAACCAATCAATTCTTATTTAAAGGAGAACTAAACTTAATTTTTTTAAAAACTAATGTTAAAGTTTTTCTCCCCAGAACACCTATATGTTGTAAGATTTTTCTCTGCATTTAGTACAGTATATACTCTAAAAAAGCCTGAAAATCAAACTTTGGTTTATACTCGAGTCAAACACTTCTGCTACCTTGTCCGGCAGATGCTCGCTCCTCATCCTCCTCGCTTCTGGATGACGTCACTACTCAAGTCTCTCACTTCCCAGCACCGAGTAGTTACGTCATCCAGAGAGCGCAAAGGATGTGGAGTGAGCGGCCGCCGGACAATGTAGGAGAAGGCAACAAAATAGGAGGAGCGAAAAACAGTCCCCAATACTTCCAAATAAGAGTAAAAACTCCAAAAAGGTTGGTTTGTTATATGCACGAATAATGGAGGATTTAAACCTATTTGCAAGTATTGGCCACTGCAGATGTTTGAAACTACAACTCCCAGCAACTAAAGCATGCTGTTGTAGTTTCCAAACATATGGAGTGGAAAGGAAATGGGGGTTACTGTGTGGGATTTAAAGGTAACTAACCCATAACAATACAGGAAGATGGTATCTATTATAAAAATTGCCTTTTAATTCTGTATTGTTTTGAGGCTTTAGTTGCCCATTGAATGTACAGCAGAATTCCCATACAGTAATAGCCATACTGGATTTGGTTATTACTGTATGGGACTACTGTATGGGAATTCTGCCATCCATTTAAAGGGCAACTAAAGCCTCAAAACAATACAAAACCAGAAAGCAGTAGTGGGCATATTTTCTACCCTGGTTTATACTTGAGTTAATCACTTTAACTCCTTTTTCAGGTAAAATTAGGTGCCTCGGTTTATACTTGGGTCGGTTTATACACTAGAATATAAAGTACAAGTAAGTAATGGATTCTGTAAGTAAGAAGACTTCAATGTTGTTGCCAGTAAAACTCACAGCCCATGTAGTCTTCAAAGAGCCATGCCCCTGACCCCAGTATTCACTGTCTCTATGCACAGAGTGTTTTCTATACACCAATATGGAAGTCCCTGAAAAGACTTTGAAAGCTGCTTGTTACCCTGCAATTTATTTACTGGTCAGAGTGAGTTGCTGGAAAATAAACTGCAGGGTAACAAGCAGCTTTCAAAGCTTCCATATTCCATTTTTTTTATTATTCTTTTCCTAGCAAAAAATAAAGCTTCCAAATGGTGCACCGGGTAAGGCGCCAGGTTTAAAAATACACAGTTCAGAAGGTTACAAGTTAATACCCCAGACATACCTCTTTTTTGTTTCTACTATTTTCGAAGCAAAAGACAAACAGGGAGATTCAATTAAAGTTCTTATCGTTTAAAATGGTGCTACTTTTGCCCCAACCAATCAGAACTTATGTGCCATTTGAAAGCTAACATCTGATTGGTTGCGGCAAAAGTAGCACCATTTTAAACGATAAGAACTTTTATTGAATAACCCTGAAAGCTTCTAAATTGACCTAAATTTTCAGCTTGTTCAGTGGTGGCTCACCTGGTAAGATGCCAGTTTTAGAAACACAAGTTTGAATCCCAAGACTTACCTTTATTTTTTGTTTCCATTATGTTCCTAGTAAAAGGTTCTACATGTATCAGTTATCTATATAGTATCTCTGTTATCCTAGTGGTCTGATTTTAGCAAGACAGAGTAAATGTGCAAGTTGCAGGTTCTATTCCCCAGACCTACTTTTATTTATTTTTTTGCTAAAATTTTTGTATTTCCTTTCTTACATCCATGCTATCTATGAAATACATTGCAAAGGATTATATCATTGTTAGGACAGGAGCATTGAATGTGTTTGAAAACAAAAAACTGAAATCCCTGTTCTGTGTGAGGGAAAGGGAGGATCTCTGTTCTGTAATGTGATTGGCTGTCAGCTTCTTGGAAGCAAGGCTGCAACCTCCTTATTTTGATCTGTTGAGCACTACAGAGTATGTGCCTGTATGCAGACACTCAGCTAAAGTGGATTGTGGCCACCTGCTGACCACTGGTCCTCACAGGTTATTTTCATAAATCACCCAATGGCCACAGCAAAGGGAGAAGTGGGACACAGCTTGTTGTTTGTTTGTGAATGTGCTCTGTCTATTGAGACAATGTTGCCTGGAGACTTTAGTTATCCTTTAACATTTGAAAGTTAACATCTGATTGGTTGGGGCAAAATTAGCACCATTTTTAATGATAAGAAGAACTTTTATTGAATCTCCCTGTTAGTGCTTAATTGTTTGTAACAAAGTTATGTATTACATGGAAAGTGTTTTACTTTATGTAATAATAAGCAGAAAACACAAGAAAGACAGTCCATTAACAATTTAAACACATCTACTTTTATTTTGCAGTAGCAGCACATCTTATTGCAAATGTTTTCTTTTTAACAACTTACAAATTAAACCTCCATTATTCTTTCTAAACATGCTAAAATGATGGATTCATCAAATGTTGTCCATTTTTGGCAGTGTTGGCAATTAAGGATGTTCTATTGCTTATCCAATACAGCTACTAAAACCAGGTTCTATTTAAGGTTCACACAAAGAAAATGGAAAAATAAAATTGCAAAGTTTTCTTCTTAGATAGGAAACATATATGGCAAACAAGGTAATTAATATTTTATAAAGCTGCACAAAATATACTCAGGGAGATTCAATAAAAGTTGAAATTGTCTAACCCTTTCGCTGCCAGCAGAATTCACCACTTTGCATGCGTTAAATGGCAGAAGAATTTTGAGGATTTTAGACACATTTGGTTCAGTCAAAGTTTACAGTAGGAAACCCCCAAGTAAATCAGGAATATTATACATTGTTTTTTTTCAGCACAAAGTGTACTTTAACATGGTAACAACATTTTTTAACTTTTCTGGAAATTTTACTGGAATTACAAGTAAAATGTGCAAATTTTCAAGGATTTTTCCCATTTTTACTTATAGTTAGTTATCTTAAGGTTACACACAACAATCTTACTGTTTCTAAAAGCTCTGATACTCCAAAGTACAACAATACTAGATATATGTAGGTACCCCAAAAAACACCCCCCAACTCAGAAATACCCCCACAAAAAAAATATTCCTGAAATCTACAGACCTTCAGCTGTGTAACGCTATAGTTCGTTCATTCATACCACCAATGGTGAGGCCGCAGTTCTTTGTAGAAGTTCGGACTTTTTGCAGAATTTCTAAAAAAATTCATATCAAACAACATTCAAAAGGTAGAAATCATGTCAAAACCTCATGTAATGTAAAAAAGTTACTAAATATCAATCTCCCAAATGTCCTGAATCAAATGGTATGCCATATGCATGGTTACACACGCATATGTGGAAGTGAAAAATCACGAAGTGAGACATTGGCTCAGAAAAAGCGAACATATTCCAAATTTGAACAGTCTGCAGTTTTTCCCACAAAACACCCCCGTAACTCAGAAATACCCATCACAAACTATATATTCTTAAAATCTACACACCTTCAGCTATGTAACTCTGTAGTTTGCTCATTCATACCATCAATGGTGTGGGCGCAGTTTGTTGTAGAAGGTCACACTTTTCTGAAAAAATTAACAAAAAACAACTTATGGAACCTTATGGAAAGTAAGAAAAAGTTACCAAATATCAATCTACCAAATGTCCTGAATCAAACGGTATGCCATATGTATGGTTACACACGCAGACGTGGAAGTGAAAAGCCACAAAGTGAGACAATGCATGATGGCTCAAAAATAGCAAAAATATTCAGCCAACTCTGAATTTGAACAGTCTGCAGTTTTTTCCCACAAAACACCCTCCACAAACTATATATTCCTCAAATCTGCACACTTTCAACTACGGAATGCAAACAAAAATCCACTTTCGAAGGTAGAAAGCATGCCAAAATCCCATGAAATATAACAAAAAGTTACCAAATATCAATCTCCCAAATGTCCCAAATCAAATGGTATGCCATAAGCATGGTTACACATGTGTACGTGGAATTGACTAGCCACAAAGTGAGCCAAATCACAGTGGCCCAAGTACAGCAACTTTTCAGATTTGTCAGAATAAACACCCCTCTAAATTAGAAATGCCCCCCATAACTATATATTCTTGGAATCTACATGCCTTCAGCTATGCAACGGTGTCATTCTTTTATGCGGTGCACACAGAGACGTGGCCACCAACTAGCTCAAATGGGACGCATGCCCAAGTGCAATTACAAGAAAAAAATCAAAGTGCTCTGTAATTTGAACAGCTTATGCTTTTTCAAAGGAAACAGTCCCAAAACTTGGAAATACCCCCCACAAACAGCTATGTTACGGTGCCAAGCTTTCATAAATACAGGAAGAATTCCAGACACAGTAATCCAAAGAACTCTGTTGTGAAAAATTAAATTATATGATTCAAAGGTTGAAATCCTATCTAAACCCACTTGACAAGCAAAATAACACCCTAAATGTCAATCCCCCACATGTCCTGAATCAAATGGTATGCCATATGTGTGGGTGCACACAGAGACGTGCCAACCAACTAGCTCAAATGGGACGCATGCCAAAGTGCAATTTCAAGAAAAAATCAAAGTGCTCTGTAATTTGAACAGTCTACGCTTTTTCAAAGGTTGAAATCCTACCTAAACCCACTTGGCAAGTAAAAAAAAACCACTAAATGGCAATCTCCCACATGTCCTGAATCAATCAGTATGCCATATGTGTGGGTGCAAACAGAGACGGGGCCACCAACTAGCTCAAATGGGACTCATGTGCAATTGCAATTACAAGAAAAAAATCAAAAAACGCCACAACCCACCACCACCACCCCCACACGCTCCACCTTTTAGTGGTAATTTAGTGAAAACCAGTTAGTACAGAGAGTCACACAAGTTTTTGCACACTTTACTGATCCTAAAAATTCAATCAGGTCTTTTTTTGGTACCTCTGCAAAATTTCCTACTAAAATAGGCTTAGTTTCCCTTGAAATCGAACAACTAATGATCTGCGTTTACTTTACCGATATTACCGGGGACATTTGGAAGCTTGAAGAAGACAAAGTTTTTTGCTAATATTATAGTTTTAGGGTAAAAAAAAAAAAGGGTGTGTGTATCACTTTAAGAATTTTTTTGTGTGCGCATTTTCCCTTTTTTTGTATCATTCCCAAAGATGATCATCAAATCATCTTAGGGAATGATAATGAACTTGGAATATGGCCGTTTTCTAATTCGAAATGTCACTTCCCGGAAATCATTTGGCAAAGATCAATATTTTGGTGATCAGAAGTGATCACCAAATTTTGATCTCTGTCCCCATTTTTTTTCTAAGTCTTTGCTAAGTGAATGCTTGCTTGAATGCTGCCCCCCGATCACCCCTAGCATGGCCCAATTTTTTTTTAAAGGGCCAGCCACAGAACGTATATATACGATCTGTGGCACTTAAAGGGTAAAAATGGTGCTAATTTTGCCCCAACCAATCAGATCTTATTTACCATTTGAAAGCTTACATCTGATTGGGTGGGGTAAAATTAGCACCATTTTAAACTATATAAACCTTTATTGAATAACCCTGACTGTATCAAATGTGTCTACTATTTTCAACAACAAAAACAGTCCAGTCTGTGAAACACTCTTAATACTAAACCAATTTTCTGTAAAAACTCCCTAATAAAAGAAAAGATGATCAGGTGCTTTCATTATTATATATCATCAAAAAGAATAGTGTTCCACTTAAAGTCTTTATGAGCACTGTTTTTAGACGTCCATTCCGTGAATGTAAAAGCACTGTTCGGGAAAGTAAATTAGCCATCATTTGCTAAAAATTCAAAGCAAGCAAACAAATAATAGTGCAAATATAATTGTTGTTTTTTTTAACATGTGCCAATATAAGCTGCTCAAGTCATGGGAAATGCATTATGGGACTCATTTTTTCCCAAATGTTAATGGATATTGGACATTTGCCAGCCACCCAGCTGTGCACAAAACACTGAAATGGTAAATAGCTCTTGATCTGTTTAAAAACAAATGATAATGATTGTTAGCATTCCACATGACAGAATGAATGGCAGCCAGGATGAAAGCATGACCCTATTAAATGAATTAAGAAGCAATGTTCTGGATTTATATATAATACAATCTTTCTCTTTTGTGCAGCAAAAACACAGTGACCTGAAAAACAAAGCATGTATATAACAAGTTGATCAGATCATCCCCTTTAACTGCGGGTCACTCAAAAACCAAAGAGCTGTAGGTAATTCTTGCTGTAAAGCAGACTGTTTGCATTTAGTTAAAGGGGTTCTTGGGTCGCATATTAATCAGTTTCAATACCTAACATAATGCATAGGGGGAGATTCAATATGGCCCAAATGCTCTTAAATCCCACGTTAACTCTAAGAAATTTTGGATTAACGGGCAACTGTGGCCTCAAAACAAGTTAGGGTTAAATGAAAGCCTGCAGTATTTCCTTTACACTGAGCCAACAATCACATCTCTGGCTGGAGCCTGTGAGAAATTACATTGGGGTGAATGTTCAAACTTCCTGCTTCCAGTAGGTTGAGTGACATCACCTGACCTCTGCCGACCCTTTTCCCCCAGGGGGAGAAGCATGCTCAGTTAAGACTTGTTGCTGGGGAAATCAGGAAGTACCTGAGGAAAAAATTGCGAGTTGAGAAGGGGAGCCTATTAATGCAGACAGTCTGGTCACATGACTACAAGCTGGTCACATGGCTAAAAACAGGACTTTTGCAGCAATAACTTCTCACAAATTTTATCTAGAGATGTGATTTAGGTTTTATTTTGAAGGTACGATGGAAAGTTTTTTATATTATTCTTACTAGTTTGAAAGAATTCGAGGCCACAGTTACCCTTTAACGTGGGTTTTAGATGGATTTTAGAGCACAGCTCCATTTACAAAAACATTTTCCCTATTGTTGTGTACTTCGTAGCACGAAACTTAACGGAACAGGTTGTGGAGCGATAAAGTCAAGCTTCTTACTGTAGCCATATCCCACGATGCAATACCTGACGTAATCTCGTTTACGTCAAGTATTGTATCATGGGATCGGGCTAAGGTAAGTAACGGGAGTTGAAATATTGAATCTCCCCGATAGTGAAGATTGGATGAATCTGCACTGAAGGAAAGCTTGGGATTTACTGGTGCATTACAGGCAATTTGCAAACAACTAACAAATAACATAACAACAACAAATAACATTTGTAAAGCGCTTTTCTCCCGTAGGACTCAAAGCACTGTAAGCATGGCTCAGACCAATAATTGGTTGATTGGTAAATTGTGGTATAGAGGAAGAACTCTACAAATCCAAAAAATGCCAGGCTAAACAGGTGGCTTTTCAGTCTGGTTTTGAATAACTCCAGGGAAGAGGCTGTCTTTACTGGGTGTGGTAGGGAGTTCCAAATGGTAGAGGCAGCATGACAGAAAGCTCTGTCTCCAAAGGTTTTGAGGTGCACTCTGGGAGTGACCAAGTTTATGGAACCTGCTGATCTAAGGTTGTGAGAGGTGTAGTGCAGCTTCAGCAAGTCCTTCATGTATCCAGGGCCCAGATTTTGCAGTTATTTGAAAGTCAACAGTCCAATCTTGAAGAGTATTCTCCATTGTACTGGTAGCCAGTGCAGTGAGCAAAGGATCGGTGTAATGTGACCGTGGCAAGGCTGGTTGGTTAGCAGTCTGGCAGCAGCATTCTGCACTAATTGAAGGAGCTGCAGGTATTTTTGTGGGAGACCTACATTAAGGGCATTGCAGTAGTCCAGCAGTGATGTGATGAAGGTGTGAACTAGGGTTGGAAGATCCTCTGGGGGGTCCAGGTGTTTGATTTTTGCAATGTTCTTCAGATGAAAAATGCTCATAAACAGTAGAGATGGCCAAACTTCATAAAGTTCGGTCAGTTTTCGAACTTCTAAAAAAGTTCAAATGTTCGAAAACGGACCCATTAAATTCAATGGGGGGTAAATAGTTCGGAAAGTTCGGATGAATAAACTTACCGTACAGACCTCTGGGACCTGGGAGATGGTCTGGGAAACATGTCCTTTCATGGGTAACAGCAAAAAAAAACAGACGTAGTGTACAAGGACCCTTTGGGGCTTCAGGGGTCCTGCAGCTTGAACCAGGACCCCCCCTTCCCTGGCACTTATAAGTGCCTTTGCAGCACTAAGAAATGCCCTTCTGGCCCTAACAAGTGCTCTTTGGGGCTTAAGGGGTCCCACAGCTCGAACTGGGACCCCCATTCCCCAGAACTTATAAGTGCCTTTTTGGCACTAAGAAGTGCCCTTGTGGCCCTATCAAGGGCTCTTTGGGGCTTAATGGGTCCCACAACTCGAACTGGAACCCCCTTGTCCTAAAAAGGACCATTTCAGGTCTCTGCATCTTCTTGTCGGCGACACCAACTCCGCTGATGTCACCAACACTGAGTGATGTCACTGCGGCCGCCAGTAACACCACCGGCGCTGGCGACATCAACATCGCCAGGGTTGCCGACCTTCTTTCTTCTGCCATTAGCTGCAATGACCTTTGAGCTCCGCGGAGGTTTGCAGCTCTTTATATAAGTTTGCAGAAGGACCAAATTCAATTGTGATTGGTTAAGATTTCAATGCTTGCAATCATATGATCACACATTAACCAATCATATTTGAATTTAGTTTTCAAATATGATTGGTTAATGTGAGATCATATGATTGCAAGCATTGAACTCTTGGCCCTTCTGCAAACCTACATAAATAGCTGCAAACCTCCACGGAGCTCAGAAGTCATTGCAGCTGATGGCAGAAAAAAGAAGAAAGAAGACTTCAGATCAAAAGGTTGGCAACACCAGCGACGTTGATGTCGCCAGACCCCACCGGCCGCAGTTACATCGCCCAGTGTTGGCAACATCATCGGAGTTGGTGTCGCCGACAAGAAGACGCAGAGACCTGAAAAAGTCCTTTTTAGAACCATGGGGGTCCTGGTGATAAGTGTCTGGGAAGGGGGTCCTGGTTTGAGCTGCGGGACCCCTTAAGCCTCAAAGGGCCCTTGATAGGGCCACAAGGGCACTTATAAGTGCTGGGGAAGGGTGTCCTAGTTTGAGCTGCAGGACCCTTTAAGCCCCAAAGGGCCCTTGCTAGGTCCACAAGGGCACTTCTAAGTGCCAGGGAGGGGGATCCTGATTTTGTGCTGTGCGACCCCTTTAGCCCCAAAGGGCCATTGTCAGGGCCACGATGATCCTTGTAAGGGCCCGGGAGGGGGTCCCGGTTTCGAGCTGCGGGACCCCCAAACGTCCCCCAAAAAAATCGGGTGCTCGAGGATTGCCGAAAGGCCAATCCTCGAGTGCCCGATTTCTGGAATCACATTCGAAAAGCCTAGAAAGTTTGAGGATTTTTAGACAAAATCCCACAAGCCCGGAAAATCAGCAGCTCGAGAACGAACCAGTTTGAATAGTTTGAGTTCGTCCAAACTCATAAAGTCCATCTCTTATAAACAGTCAGAGTTTATGACATGTTGTCTGGTTACACTTATACTGTATTTAGCTATTTTGATTGACATTATGCTTTATATTCTTCAAAATGTCATGTAGGTGTAACAATTTAAATAATGAACATTGTCCCCTTTAACCTGCTACATGTGCTGAATCCAATTTGGTTTTTTTCCACAAACAAGTAGAAATTAAGGTTTTATATGCAAATTAATTATAGATGTAATATTCATTCATAAAATTCAATTTTGCGGGAAAAAATACCATATAATAATAATAGAAACAATGTAAAAATCAAGGCAAGGCGCCTGTACAAAGTGGGAACTTTTTGTTCCCTGTCAATAATTAATAGATTATTTACACTTGCACATTCCTATTTCCTGGCTTTCAGGAATTCATTTACACTCTGATCTTCTGTACAGGAGCAAATTTAACATTGTACTGACCTCTTATTCTACTTGGTGATATGTGCCTCTTTTACAGAAGAGAAACAGTGTTTAATATGTGCACCTATTAATGCAACAAGCACTGGATAGTGGGAAAAAGACAAATGTCAATGTTTTCTGTAATAAACTAAGGAGGAAGCGGCTTGTGCATAAAGTAATCTTTGGATGATATGTTATTCAACAAATTCAAGGAGAATGCAACCAGAAGAAAGGGGTCCTGGTATCAAAATGAACCTGCTTTTGTCTTGTTGTTTTGGAACTGCCAGTTTTAAAAATCTTATAATGGCGAATTTCTGTAAATTCCGATAGTTGTTACTTGAAAATGTAAAAATTTAAAAATGAAGATTGAAATAAATGTAAGCCTGTGGTAGAAAAATTCCACTTCCATTTTCAGAATTTCAAGTTCCACTGAACGAAACTTAACAGTTTTGTTTCTCTCTAATAAGCATAAATTCAACTATTTACAAATGAGATGAATTTTAAAAATTTGTTAAAGAAACTTTTAGCAAAATTGTAAGAAGTTTAAAAACAAAAATGTATTTTACCTAAAACCATTAAACTTGTAAATTTATAGAAGTACTAAAGTACAAAGTATGCAGCTCTAAAGGGTGACAATGGGGCTAAGATGCAGACATCAGCCAGGCCAATCAGCAGGGTGGGGTCCCCTTCCTGATAGAGCTGCCATTCCCCTACTGTAGCTTATACAATGTTAAAAGCCCTTGAGTACTTTTCTACAGCCTACGGAACTTTAAAAAATCCTTAAAAATATAAAAATAATGTTGGGATTCTTTAACAAAGGAACAGCACTTAAGCAATATCAACTGACTTTTACAGTAAACCTTCTTTTTTAGACATAGTGAAAATATTTAACCTATTATTTCCAAGCAACCTATGTGTATAACATGGGATAATGTAGTTTATTAAAAAAAATTGTCCCAATGTCTAATAACATTTTTTAACTATGATGTCCAATTGAATTTGCTGCACATACTGTTCTGTGTTACCAGCAAACACATGATACCACAGAAAATGAAGCAGCCAGTTAATATTGATGACATTTATTGATGAGTGCAGCCTTAAACACTGAGCATTCCTCATATAATGATTCAGCAGTAGGATGGCTTTTCCAAGCAGGGTATGATCCCAGAAGTTAGAAAATAAATGTCTGGCTGAAGTAAGGTAGTTAGGAAGGGGTGGCTGCATACACTGGCTGTGTGTGACTTAAAACTTCCTTCCTGGAATCTTTAGATTTCAATATAGGCATTAATAACACTAATTTTTCAACATACAACACTGAAACTTCTGAGGATCTAAAAAACAAAAAGACAAAGAATGACAGTAATAATCAAAGATACTTGTGAGAAGATTTTAAGTTGGATAAGGTACATATACCTATTAAATGCATCTTTGACAGATGTTAGCAGCATTTTGTGTTAGAAAGCTTTGTGATCAGCTGTTTTTAACAGCTGCTTCTGGTACAACACAAGGTGGGTAAAGAGGATTGGGGTTGGGGGGTAGCCAACCACCGGTGGACCACCTGGCTGTACACTCCTACAGACACCCATGCTCTACAGTACTTGCCCTTATGCCCCTCCATTATTTCCATTTGTAAGTAGGAGTTGTATTTAAAGAAATATTTTAAGCCTGAAGCATCAGGTACTAAAGTGTTAGGAAGCAGACTCTTCCAGGCATTTAAGAAGAACCAGTTTAACAATAGCTCTGTAGAAAATAGTGGTGGGAGCTTATTTGATTTTTTTGACTTGGAGCATGATCACTGGGTAACATTTTAGACCCATTGGCCACTCATTACAATGTATGTCTTCAGTTAAACAAGATGACATACTTAAAGTTTGGTATAGCGCTTTGTTATGAACTTTGAAGAAGGTTCAAATATTCCTTTATTTGGCAATTCCATAATAATTGTTTTCAATTTGCTTCCATTAGTGTTATACAATACTAGTGGAATCAAAATTTAAGAGAAACATGAGAAGAACATGAGTCTAAGATCAAAAGAGTCCGATATTTGTTATTTAATCCCAATTATTTGTTCCTATGTTTAAGAAATGTCTTAGTGTCATAGGATGAATCCATTAATTTGATTACGTATATGTGGGGTACCCATCCACTCAAACAGGTGAATAGTACTTACATTCAAATGTGCAACTAAGTACTTTAGCACTAAGTACAATATTACCACATTGCTAAAACTGCATCACACCCCCACAATCTTAGATCAAAAGGATCCAATAACTTGGTCATCCCCAGAGTCCACCTCAAAACATTTGGAGACAGAGCCTTCTGTCATGCTGCCCCTACACTCTGCCACACCCAATCAGGACACCCCCACCACCGAAAACATTTAAATCCAAACTGAAAAGCCACCTGTTTAGTCTGGCATTCATGAACAACTGACCATATCCTCTGTAGCACAGACTGTATTGATCTGAGACATATCTATGCACTTTGAGTCCTTTAGGAGAAAAGCGCTTTACAAATGTTATTGTATTGTATTGTACCACATACCAACAAACAAGAAATGGAATTACCTTTATTTAAATATTCAAAACAGTTCAATGGGCAACCTTAATTAATTCTCACACAATCCAGCACATTATTACCTGCATTAATAACCAGATATTGAAGGATAATTATTGGCTCTATTCTGGCAGAGTAAGCCGAATCCTCCCTCCCTGCAGTGAATCAAGGCTGTGACTGCTGACATCACAACTAATGATTGAATGCTGATTCCCCTGCTGCCTCCTCTGCACATGCTCAAGCTTAAATAAAGCTCTGTGAGCCAATGGTGGAGGTAGATACCCTTTCCACAATGGAAAACTTAATAATAATTAAATATCAGGTTACAAATACTTGTAATAAACTGGTAAACATAGCAGATGGGGTTGAAGACAGATAACTGACAAGTCACCATTTTTTTTGTTTTAAGGGTGGACATGCCCTTTAAACACATTTATTGGAGTGGTGATCAAAGAGAGTTAGCAGAAAAGGCGAGCAGTAGAGATACAATAACGAGAATAGAGACAGAGGCCGGTAGCTGGATAGAGTGGATGGGTCAATAAAGTGTTTTCTGAGGAGAGGAATGCGTGTTTGAATGAGGAAGGAAGACTACCAGTTGAGAGAGACAAATTAAGGAGGTAATTTTGGTCTGGAATAGGAGAAATTAAAAATTAGATTAGAGGGGACACGGTCAAGGTTGGCTGGTGAGGTAAGTCTTGGAAAAAAGGGTTGAAAGTCTTGTAATAGTTTTTAAGCTTGTTAATGCAGGTGGGGGTAGACAGTACAGGGGGTTTGTGTTGGCTGTAGGTAAAAGATTGAATGTGCAGGAAAGCCATATCTGATATCTGATTTTCTGTAAAATCTGTGGCAATTTCATCAGTTAATAGACAGAGTATAGAAGGAAGAGGCAGCAGTTAAATACTTTAAAAGAGCTGTTTGGGGTCATGGGATTGTGTGAATATAAATGTGAGCGCTCCTAATCTGATCTTTTAAATTCTAGAAAATCTGTTTTGCTTATTGCTCTTGCGTCTGCATCTTTCAGCTACACAGAAGTGCTTTTTCATATTTTTAATCTGATCCGTGAGCCTTGGTTGCCAGCTAACCCGTCTGAGTTTGTACACCAATAAGTATTGGGGGTAAGAGAACTTACAACTAGGTCCTGTACTTTTACATGTTTGTTGACTATTTATTATTTCCTAGCCATTTTTCAGCTTATGCATAAGTAGCCATATGTATTTTATATTATTTACAGTCATTGTTTACTGATCCATTTCATACATTTAGATTTTTTATGTATATATTATAATATTAAGAGATGTTCTTTGAGCATTTTATTTGGTTTCCCCTATTTACTTATTTTGTGTTTTACATAAACATTTTCTAAAAAATGTAGTTGTGCATAGTAAATCATTCCTTTATAAGAAGGCTTGCATACAGTTGACACCTTACAACAATGTAAAAGTAAAGCAAACAATGCTACAAGAAAAACTAGTATTAATGAATTGAAAAATGCACTGAAGATAAATAAATATACCCACAATAAACTGGATCAGTCTCTGTTAATAACTTTCCTTTCTAATTTTTAGTTTCTTTCTCTCTATCCTATATTCTTGCCTACAAATTCATTCTGCATGTAACACAATAAAGCCTGCATAATCTCCATTCCTAGATCTATTCTATTAATAATCATGAATTTACTGTTACTATCCACACCCTCTTCTGAAATCTATGATTAAATAATATCTTCATAAAACTAGAAAAAAAAAAGAATCTTGAAATGGTTTACAAAGTAAATTAGGTTTAAATCTTAAAGCATCCAATCAAAAACCATAATTTTCTTTTCACTCTTTAAAAATTATATTCCACAGCGTTAGCTAGATCTTGTAATTTACAGGTCAGCGGGTGGGGTAAAGGGTTGCTAGGCAATAAAACATGGCTGAAACCTGAATCTATTTCTGTTATCTAATATTTTATACATTGTATTTGTTTTGGGTACTTTTAGGGTTACTTAATTTTTTATTAAAATGTTATATTTTTTGCACAGGCCAATAATGGCTAAATAACTACCAGATAAAATTAACAGCAAGATAATTGTATTGGAGATTTTTGTACAGTCATGTGGCAAATACAAAGGGGGGGGCAAAGGCCTTGTCAGCTGATGCTACACAACATTCTGGCACTTAAGGGCATAACAGCAGCAAAAAGAAAGAAAAAAGCAGCATACACTATTGTTTCAATTTATAGGCATAGTATAATATATATGATAGTATAATAATAAAATACACAAATTATAACAGTTAAAAATACACAAGCTCATTAACTGAGAGATGCAATCACTGTGTGCTGTGCCTCTATGCAAAATTATATACCACCATTGTCTCTCACAGTAAATTTCTGTACCTTTTACAAGACTTTAAAGAGGAACTGTGGTCCAAAAATGACTTTAGGTAAATTGATAGGAATTGCTCTCCTGAGAGTTTTTGCAATTTATTTCCATTGTTTATTTTTTTAGTTTTGAAGATATTTACATTTTTGTGTGTGATATGGTAGCAGCATCACCAGGTTCCCTGCACTTCCTGCTTCCTACTCTGTCAGTCAATCTGCCCTGTGTCTCCTCCCCTTTGCAGCCCCCCTGGTCCCTCCCACTCATGGACCGCATGGTCCCTCCAGTTGCAGGCCCCCCTTGGCCCATTACCTTACAGACCCATGTTGCCCCACCCACTCACGGGTGCTGTGGCCCCGCCCACTCACGGGTGCTGTGGCCCCGTCCACTCACGGCCGCTGTGGCCCCGCCCACTCATGGGTGCCTAAGCACCGCCCACTCATGGGTGCCTAAGCACCACCCACTCACGGGTGTCTAAGCCCTGCCCACTCGTGGGTGCCTAAGCCCCCCTCACAGGTGCTGTGGGCCACTCTGACACCCCCCCTACACCCCCCCTCGAAAACTCTGTGGAAACTGAATGAGAACTCTGCCTGAAAAGGCTGTTTTCACACTGTGAGAGAGAAGGGCTGTAGATTCCCTTACCTTCTCTGCAGCTCCAGGTCCTTCACACAGCAGAGAGGAGGAGGGACTACCTGTCTCCCTCACACACTGAGGGAGTCTGAGGCTGTGCTCGCTGGCAGCACTGTGCAGGAGAAATCAGGAATGTCACATGTCAGCCTCCCACACCATTAACTTTTGGTCAGTCATTTCTGTGTATCCTGGGTGGGGAGCACGTAGAGAGGTGGTTGATGGCTTTTTTAAAGGTAGGAAACTGGCCTTTCATTTAAGCTCAACTTGTTTGGAGACCACAGTTTCCCTTTAACACCAGCTATGTGGTGTTAAAGTCGTGCATAGTGATGCAAAAGCAACTAGAAAGGGAAAGTTTAAGTATAAACTTTTAATTTGGCTTGAAAGACTGCATTTGGAGGGAATTTGTGTTGTGTGCTGCAGATTTTAAAACTCAATAATATCAATGATGAGGACATTGTTGTTTTTATTACCCTTTAAATATGTCACATGCATTAAAGGTATGTCAGTTGGTGTGTGTGTATTCATATCAGGTTGGGGGATAAATACTAACTTTTGATGACTGGTCAAAATTAGTTTTTTTTACTTTAGTTACCCTTTACGGATGGCTGCCATAGTAATGGATAAGTAGATCAGTAGATGTGTGTACCCGTGTCGGGTTGAGAGTTAAAAAAAATAAATTTTTTGATGATTGGTCAAAATTAGTTTTTTTGACTTTAGTTACCCTTTAAGTATGGCTGCAACAGTAATGGAGGGGTAGGTCAGTAGCTGTGTATACTGTATCACGTTGGGGCTTAAAAAACAAAGTTTTTTGATTATTGATCAAAATTTGCTTTTTTGACTTTAGTTACCCTGTAAGTATGGCTGCCACAGTAATGGATAAGTAGATCAGTAGGTGTGGTGCCCGTGTCGGGTTGAGAGTTAAAAAAAAACAACTTTTTTGATGATTGGTCAAAATTAGTTTTTTGACTTTAGTTACCCTTTAAGTATGGCTGCAACAGTAATGGAGGGTAGGTCAGTACGTGTGTATACCTGTATCCACTTGGGGGTTAAAAAAAACAATGTTTTTGATGAATCAAAATTAGCTTTTTGACTTAAGTTACCCTTTAAAGTATGTCTTCCACAGTAATGGATAGTAGTCAGTAGGTGTGTGTACCTGGGTCTGGTTGGGGGTACCGTATGTCTTTTGTGTTTACAACCATAAAACTATTTTTATTGAGGATAAATCTAAAATAGTTTTTTTACTTACCCTTTAAATATGTCACATGCATTAAAGGTATGTCAGTTGGTGTGTGTGTATTCATATCAGGTTGGGGGATAAAATACTAACTTTTTTGATGACTGGTCAAAATTAGTTTTTTTTTACTTTAGTTACCCTTTACGTATGGCTGCCATAGTAATGGATAAGTAGATCAGTAGATGTGTGTACCCGTGTCGGGTTGAGAGTTAAAAAAAATAAACTTTCTGGAGGATTGGTCAAAATTAGTTTTTTGACTTTAGTTACCCTTTAAGTATGGCTGCAACAGTAATGGAGGGGTAGGTCAGTAGCTGTGTTACCTGTATCACGTTGGGGCTTAAAAAAACAAAGTTTTTTGATTATTGATCAAAATTTGTTTTTTGACTTTAGTTACCCTGTAAGTATGGCTGCACCAGTAATGGATAAGTAGATCAGTAGGTGTGTGTGCCGTGTCGGGGGTGAGAGTTAAAAAAAAACAACTTTTTTGATGATTGGTCAAAATTAGTTTTTTTGCTTTAGTTACCCTTTAATGGCTGCAACAGTAATGGAGGGGTAGGTCAGTAGCTGTGTATACCTGTATCACGTTGGGGGTTAAAAAAAACAATGTTTTTGATTATTGATCAAAATTAGCTTTTTTGACTTAAGTTACCCTTTAAAGTATGTCTTCCACAGTAATGGATAAGTAGATCAGTAGGTGTGTGTACCTGGGTCTGGTTGAGGGGTACCGTATGTCTTTTGTGTTACAACCATAAAACTATTTTTATTGAGGATAAACTAAAATAGTTTTTTTTACTTTAGTTACCCTTTAAGTATGGCTGCCACTGTAATGGATAAGTAGATCAGTAGGTGTGTGTCCTGGGTTGGTTGAGGGGGTATGTCTTTTTTGTGTTACAACCATAAAAACTATCTTTTATTGAGGATAAATCTAAATTAGTTTTTTTGACTTTAGTTACCCTTTAAATATGGCTCCGTGGGAATGGAAAGGTAGGTCAGTAGGTGGGTGTACCTGGGTCTGTGTGGGGGGTTGGGGGAATCACCATTTGTATTTATGACCATGAAAAAAACTGTTTGAAATATCCACATTGAGGTTGTTTACCTTATAGTCTACGGGAAAAAAATGTCCGGAAATTCGCAGATAACGCTTGTAACGCTTCCGCGGATTCCTTAGCTAGAAGAGGCACACTTCTCCTAATGCCCTGCACATCTGGACGAATTTCATGTTTCTAGCTCAAAAACTGTGGGAGGAGATACAGTCCAAAAAAGCGGAAGAATAAAACGGAAGAAAATGAAGAAGAAAAAGAAGAAGAAATAGAAAGAACAGTAATTTGGCTTTTTCAAGTCAAATTAATAATAAATGGTGGCGTATGGGAAAAAAATTGTTGTTGCAAAATTAGGGGACAGGTGAAAAAAATGATAATAGTCTCTTTATTTAGTTGAATTGAGCATTTGAAGTATTTTGGTCTGATACAGATATTGTATGAAATTATCTTTACCATGGACCAGGTGACGGGTTGCAAGAGAGCAAAGTGTAGGTAATTAGAGAACCAATATTTGCAAGGTAAGTTTGATGTACTGAATCCTGTTTTTAGTTAAAGTAGAACTACACAGAAGTGATGAATCCTGGGTTTCAATTCTCTGTTTTGTGATAAGGCAGAAGAATTGAGGCTGATACCAAAGTTCTGGATAAGGGATGATGACGGCCACACCAAAGATGGCCGAAACGCGTAGGTAATGTAGACGTACGATGGTTTAATAAAATTAGTATTGGATTAGCCCATGGAGTGCTCTGTATCCATCTTTCTTTCTATATTCCTACATATTTGCAGTACGGTGTGCGAAGGTTATATATATATGGAAGTGTATAATATATAATACTAGGAAACGTTTAAAATCAGTTCTTTTTGTTGAAATTACTTTTTGTAAATTAATGAGGAAATGTTTTTTTAATACTGTGTGGAGGCTTAAAGGTGTTTTAGATATTAGATATTGCCCTGTTTCTTTATAAGTGTGATAACAGTTAATTCCACTGAATATATCGATAAATAAACTCAAACACTGTGAAAAGGAAATTAATGTCTGGAGAAAGACATATTGTATTCAACCACTGTCTATACAGAATTTCTTTTCTGTTCTTCTTTAACATTAACTTTTTATGTCGCAAGATTTCTTTCCTTTGACCTACACATTCAATAATAATAATAATAAGATTCTATTACATATCTATCTATCTATCTGTATATATATCCTTTATATTATATAAATATATTTATATCTTCATAGGAGATTGCATTGAGTTTTTAGGAGCTACCATTGAGGAGGGGGGTATAGGATATTACATATAGGAAAGGTGTATATGTATGTGTGTACTATCTCACTATTTACTGAAAATGACCATCAATAAATGTATATAAAGTATAGCACTGACATATTATGAACAAGAAAAAAATATACAACATTTACAAAATATATGAGTTTTCTATTTTTATATGAGATAGTCCAAATGGGAGGTTAAACCACACCCATGTGGATACTGAAAGAAAGTGGAAATGTCAGTATAACATCAAATAATGTGCTGTTTGTAAAACATGTGACAGTCTTAGCCAATCAAATTTGTATTCTACATATACGTGATGTATATGTAGGAAAGAGGATATAAAGGATGATATTTTGCATGTAGCTGGGAGGGAGAAATATGTGTTTATATGTTAGATTATTAAGGCAATGCTATAACACGAGATTGTGAAGTACCTTCTGTTATAAGAAGGCTATATTTCATTTTATACTCTGTGGGGAGCTTTTTGCCCCTTTAACCCCCCTCACCTTAACCTATAAAGCTAAATAGTATCCTGTGCTCCCAAGTAATTCTGGAACCTGCTGTGGTAAATCCTAATACCTAGCATTTTATTCTGGATCCTCTATAGGGTCTCAGGTTGTCTAATATTGCTGTTTAGTTTGAACCACATTATGGCAGGATTGCCTGGGTCTATTCTCAGATCTGCAGCATTATCCTATTTGGTTCCCCTTGGTGCAGATGACAGTTTGACTAACAGATATATGTATACCTGTGTAAAGGTTTTATATCCACTGTATAACAAAGTCTAAAACTACAGCAGCACATATATTGTAAAAGCAGTATTTTATTCTATCATGATAAATCCATAGTTCACTGTCTCTTACAAGCAATGTTTCAGGCCACATACCCTTTATCAAGCTCTGTGGATACAGAATTGATTACAAAGTAGTTAACATCTCTATTATAGTTTCAAACATCAGAGGGTGTTGTCCAAATATGTATATACTAAATTGTATCCACCTGTTTCCTGTTTGGAACGCTATAACTGTTCTATATATAAGGCATAATGCGCCCCATACAGTGTAATATAAAGATATTACTCCACCAAGGAGTTCCCTGACCATATAGAAACACGAGGCCTTAGGCCGAGTTCTTCCATACAGGGCACGGAACTCCGAGGTGGCGTAACATCTTTATATAATAATGTAAATAGGCACATTATTTGTTATAATACATAAGTATCTGATTTCTTAACCCCGTTCATATTATAAATTCAAGCCTAGTCCCTATTACCACCTTCATTTAAACTCCCAAGCTACCTTTTGTAACTTAAACCCAGTGGAAAGAAATATCCCAGTCCACCATCTATGCAGTTAAACAAATCTTTGTAGAGGAGGAGAGAGACATTGGTTATGAAGTGAAAGGAAGCAGCTTCAGCAGGTTCTGTTAGTGAAGTTAAACACTGCAAAAAACGCTGAGTCATTGTTTAGGCATGAACACTGGAATGGGAGGAGCAGTGGAATATAAGAAATATAAGAAATGAGTCCCTTAGTGACATAGCTGAGTGATTTTTATAAGGCTATATACCACTGCAGCTCCCATTATAAAATATCACATTATTGTATTTTATATATATATATATATATATATATAATATTATTATAACATATATATCGTATATACCTCAATATAAGCCGACCCGAGTATAAGCCGAGGTACCTATTTTTACCTGAAAAATTAGAAAACTGATTGACTCGAGTATAAGCCGAGGTAGAAATGCTGTATAGGTGTCAATATAATAGATCCAGTAACACCAATTCCTTGCCCTCCAGATGTTTGGAAACTACAACTCCCAGCATGCTTTGGTTGCTGGGAGTTGTAGTTTCTAAACATCTGGATTGCAAAGTTAAACAAACATGGACCACAAATGCTCCTGCCCTACCTCTAAGCCCAGTACACACAACCTTAACAATAATATTGGGGAAAGAGCTCCAGGACTTCGTTAGAACGGTAGCTTACCTCATGCCAAGTCTGTCACAGTCTCTATATACAACCACTTCACTGTGCTGGAATCCAACACATCACTGCATAGTACGGTAAGGGGAGGATAGTAAGTGAGGTACCGGTACATGTCACAGCAAAGTGCCATTCTCGCCCTTTCACCAGGTCCCCCCTTTGTTACCGTATGCTCCTTCTGTAACTGCACTTACGTGCGCATGCCTGTTCCTGCTTACGTGTGCGTGCCTGTTCCTGCTCCTTTCCTGCCTTCCGTACGTGCGCATGCCGTTCCTGCTCTATTGTTCCTCTCTCCCGGCCGTGATCGGGATTTGCGCTTGTACCCGAATATAAGCCGAGGTAAGGTTTTTAGACTAATTTAAAACCTTAAAACCTCGGCTTATATCGATATATACGGTATATATATTATATACTGTGTGTATATATATATATATATATATATACAGGCTAATGTTGAACATTTTTGGTTGGAATATGACTCGATTGAAATTGATATAAAAAAAAAACTTTTTTCCCTTTTTTTTGGGTACACATTAATACACACTGTTATAGGGGAATTTTGATGTTCCTTTCATATTTTAAAACAATCATTTGTCAGAATACAGTTGTTAATTACATTAATAATAAAAATGAATATTACTAAAGAGGAATCACACGTAAAAGTAAAAACCAAAACAAGATTAACCATCATGAGAAAAGAAAATTAAGCATAATTTACACCCTTCCCCCATATTTTCATATATGGTGCTTTATTACTCTGCCTCTAGACAAAATTGAGAAGGAAGCTGCTTGGTAGCAAGTAAAGCAACTTTGTGTTGTTTAGGATATTCTCAGTCATATGGTTTTAAACTACTGATTTAGTGATTGTATTTCAGTTGTGATCGACCTAAACAGTATTTACATCTGTAATTCAATGGAAAACGTTTGCCATTTTAAATTATTATAATGTATATGGTAAATTCATGGCAATGATAAAGGTATTATGTATTGGTCTAATATATAAACAGTGTTATTTCATGTCCACTAAGCAGTTTCAGAGTCTTACACTGTCTTGAATAGTATGTGGACATTGTGGCTCTTTGTCCACTTATGCAACAGTGGAAAAAATATAAGTAATATTTCATCATTTTTATTTGTGACCCCCACAAGACACCACTTATAGATATAAAGTGATTTCAATAATGATAGTCATAATCTTCACATGTGTAACGATTACCGTCTAGTCTTTTACTATTTTGTTGTTTTACTTATGGCAGCCATAATAAACCTATTTCTCCAGTTAATGGAAAACCTGCATTATTATATTACTATTTCTAAACTTTCATCTTACCTCATACATTTTACTTGATCCGAATTCTGATAGAGAAATGAATAGCCCTAGTTTATAGAATGTAAAAAATATACCATACACCTTGTGTTTCTGTTCTATGGAAACCAACTTACAGCTTTTCTTTTCAGACATTACATCAGATAACTGGCTAGGTTAGAAATAAATCACTTTATTCTCATATGATTTTATCAATTTGTGGCAAGCCATGAAATTAGATATTTTCACCCTGACGAAGCATGAAATTTGTCAACAAGGTCTCTGATTCTTTCCTACTCCGATACCAGAAAGGTTACTTTTTATGCATCATGGTTCTTGCACATTAAGAAGTAGCTGTCAACTTATTGCTTTTGACTTTTATTTTAAAGGTGTACCTAATTGAAACTTAACAGCTAAATACAACACCGTTTTCTTAAATTACATTAACAGTTATGTTTTGGGTATCAGGACTGGAGTTTTTCTTTCATGGTTATTTGTGTGCAATTCCACGTTTTAAAATACATGCTGGTATGTTGCAGTTGTGTGTGACAGTCAGCCTCTCCAAGTATCCGTTACACATACTGTATAAACTAGCAGATGCAATACAAAAATAAATGCAACTGAATTTCCTTTCTCAAGGCTGGTCCTTTGGAACAAACATCCAGGGTTATTCAATAAAAGTTCTTATCGTTTAAAATGGTGCTAATTTTGCCCCAACCAATCAGATGTAAGCTTTCAAATGTTAAATAAGATAAGGGGCCTTTAGTCTAACAAAGCTGTGCTTTTTTATATACTGAAATTAAGAATAATGCACCCGTATTGTATATGTAAGGGTGTCCCCAATGAGTACCATTGCAATATAAAAGCTGAAGCCTTGGCTGAGCACTTTTGTACAGTTTATGAAACCCCAAGGTGGGTTTGTCAGTTCTAGCCATACTGTGACACTGATGACATGGTGTCACAGTATCAAGGTGTGTATGAAGCAGGCTGCACGCTCTCAGTAGCTAAAACCATTCCTTTATTTCACATAAATCCTTCGAGACACATGATACTGGATACAAACGATATGGACAGACTCGAGGAACACAGGTGTGCCTGTGTTCCTCGAGTCTGTCCATATCGTTTGTATCCAGTATTATGTGTCTCGAAGTTTTATGTGAAATAAAGGAATGTTTTTAGCTACTGAGAGCGTGCAGCCTGCTTCATACCACCCTTGATACAAGTTTCCGGAAGGATACCACAACTCTACGGTCGGGAGGTAGAAGAGCTTGTGAGCGCCGCCTGCCAGTATAGGGGTAGAGCACCTGTGAGTATACACCTACCTTGATCCTACATTGTTATACGATACTTTATGGTGTCACAGTATGGTGACATCTATAGGTTATTATTTACACAATATCCATAGCTTAGGACTTTTAAAATGAGAGGGGAGGGGGTATTTTTACACTGTTATTGCAGGTATAGTCTGTTTCCAGGTTATATGTGAGTGAGTCTATCCTTCTGTATCTGTGTTTTTTTCATTTTTTCTAGTGTTTTACTCGCTTTCCGCAGGGTTGGATATCTGGAGGGCACAAGATTTCCATTCCACCAGATTTTGTGTGTCTGCCACGTCTGTATTTATGTATGTCTATGGGGAATAATTATAAACAAGCATTATCTTTTCGCGGACGCTTTTCCCGCCATTTTCACAAAAATCACAATTACCGAGATCTATAAATGGGCGTAAAGCGGCCACAAAAAGTTAATTTTCGCTCCTATCATAACAGTTACTGCCGCTTCTATATATAAAACGGTGGTAACTGAAGCTCGGCTGTTTCACTTTGCCACCTTGAAGGTGGCGAAAAGGCCGACATTACAGGGGGCTGCCAGGAAAGGTGGTCGCCTTCCTTAGAGGGGCGCGGCGGGGTACGCCCACCCCGCCCTCGCCCCCCGCGGCAGATGCGACCACCCGCATCCGGAGGCCGACGTCGACCACCGGGGGTACCTCTCGGGGTCGGCGGCGTTAGTGGAGCTGGTGTCGCCGGGACTGGAAGAAAGAACACCCCGCCAAAGGGCCCTTTTAAGAGCCGCTCACTGGGGGTCCCGGTTCGAGCTGCAGAACCCCCACCAAAGGCACTTGTAAGTGCGGCAAGGGCCCTGATAGGGCTGGGGAAGGGGGCCTCGGTTCGAGCTGCTGACCCATTAAGCCCCAAAAGGCACTTTTCAGGCCCTCCCCCTCCCCGCTGCTGGGAAGGCGCCCCTCTGAGGAACGCAACCACCCACGGCGATCCTTTCCCAGCTTCCCCTTCCAGCCCCCTGCTCCGAGATTCACGGCGGTATTGTGCAGTATCGCCGCGAAGAGAGTCCTAATTACCGCCGCACATCGTGGCCGCAAAACATTTTCGCGGCAATGTAATTATATATTATTATTATAATAATATATATAATTATATATAATGCATTATAAATATGGCGATAGCGGGGTTTTTTTCTGCAGCAATATGCGTATTATAATATGTGTAAGCATTTCAGTGTGACTGTGTGTCCATATGTTTACTATCTGCATGTATGTGTCTGTATACAGATTTTTATTTGAGGTAAATAATAATAATAAACATTTTTGACAACAAGAAATAAAATATGCATCGGTCTTCATTTAAAGATAGAACTTCTTGTAGTTGCAGGTTTTCTAATTGATTTCACTTTAGGTGTTGTTGTTTCAAAATACCCTCATTAGTTTTTAATTATAACTGGGGGCAGCATGCATATTTTAAAAAGTGTCAGTTTTTTCTGGAGATTATGTCTACATAAAATTGGGTGTAATCTAAGGAAAGTGAGTATGGACTAATCAAAGTGGGTGTGGAGTCTGGGTAGGTGGAAGAATGTGTATGTGTGTGTGGGGGGGTAAACTTGATGGACTTTTTTCAATATAAATAACTATTACTTATGTAACTATTCAGGGTAGAGTTTCCAATTGAACCTTATTTTAACCATAACAGGCCATAATAGGAATTTAATAATTTTAGATCTAAGACTGTAAGTTTAAAAAAAAAATACCTGAACTAAAGCTTCCTTTTTTTTTTACTGTAGGATTTCTTGTATTCCTGAAAAAACATTCTCACACATTGTACCTTACTACACTATTCCTGAAAATAAATGTTCTTACACATTGTACCTTACTACACATATTTCTTTAATCCCAAGATCCAAGGTAATGTTGGACCATTACCATTGAAAAACCTTAGTAACACTTGTTTTGTAAAAAAACAAATTGGTTCTCCAACTTTTAGAAGATTGGCAAAGTTAAAATTTCTTTGCAAAAGGATCTCTGATTATTTTGGATAGCTTTTGTCCGGTCTAAAAATAAGAAGAATCAAAATTAGAAATGTGTATGCAAATTTACCTGCATTAAACGATGGTTTATTCATAAGGTTCAGAAACATGTGATCACAGGGTTGACTCTGGATGCACAATGTGTAATGAACGTCCATTTTGGGTTATGATCATTCCATGCATAGGTACTCGGTCGACCATAATGGACATTCAGTCAGGGCTTGCTGATGATCCGTCCGGCAAATCGAGCAACAAGCCCTGATGATTCATTACACATCATGCATGGTGGCCCCCACGATCGCACTTGTCTATGAACCTTTAGATCTAAGTTGTCCTCTATCCTTGCCACAAATAGCTGTTTATATTTTATTAAGGACCAAGAATAGTATGACATTTAAAAAGTTAATCAGATTAAACTTAGAGCTAGATCTGGCAGGCCATGCATTGATTTTAATATTCTTCTAGCTGTGGAGGATTGTGGCATTTGGGTGGATATCGTTTTAATTAGGACACATAGAAAACTGATATTTAATAGCATTTTCTACTTCATATGGGGATTAGGGTAATGAATCTAACTTTGAGTCTGTTTCCTTTCATTATTTTAGGAAATCTTTTAAAATAGCAAATTTCTACAAAAAGAAGTGTCCATAATTTATCATGTGAATGACACTACTATGTAGATGTACAGTATAAAAATATACTGTATAGTTTATTATGGGGAAAATTGGTGTTTATAGTAATTTAAAAATCTGGAAACTGTTACTATACAGACAAGGCTTAAATGTTAAGCTGTAATGGCCCATATTGGGACTATTTTCAGTGTTCACTAATGCTGAAACATTTTGTTCAGGACAGTCCTGTTGTTTAGGGCTCAATGTCTAAACCTTTCTTTTTTGGGGGGTTGGGGGAGAAAATCTTCTAAAAGTGCCAACTTTAATGAAAAATTCAACCAGAATTCTGCATGCATTAAAGAAAGACACACCAACGTGACTGAAGGTAATGGAGTGTTTAGTCTTAAAATGATGCAAGTTTTCATTTGGCTCTTTGGGCCTATTAGCTGGTTTGGTGAAGCATATTTGATATTAAGTGGACTTTTGTATTTATAAAATTACATATTTGTAAAAGGGGTTTAAGCATGATTTCTATGCCTTTTATAATGGGGATTTCTATAAAGAACTGTGTCAAGAATTCTAAATGTACAAAATAAATTGAGCTACATACAGTAGGTTTCAAAAATAAATGATATATTGATTGGGGTTGACTGGGCTTAAAATAATTTGGCCAAGTTATTGAACTACTTGCCTTTTATTTAATCAGAAAGAAAGGGCAGGCTTTTTAAAGCAGCATCATAGAGGGAATAAACATGTTAGCAAATTGAGTTGGGAGTGCACTAGGCTTCTAATTTGTATGTATACTAAAATTAAATTGGTCACTAGTTGCACTTTATAATGGTATACTATCCCATTATTATATATTTTGTTTTTACAAATGAATCATCATCCATATTAATAGGATAGTGTATAAATAATGGATACACATTTTATTCGGAGTTTTGGAGTATTTGTGTATATTATGGTATCACTTTATGCCTGTGCAACTATCTAGTGCTGTTCTTTCTGGGTGCTGGTGTACTGTTTTTTTTACTTTATACAAGAATTTCACAACATTAATGTACCTAATAAACCAACTTTAAAATAGTAAAATAGAACTAATAGACTATCCTATATTGTTTGCTTTGATTTTGACTATGTTCTAAAATGAAGGCAACTCTATTAATAACAATTGGATCTACCTTTCTGTTGTTTTATAGATACCATCAATAATAAAAACCATGCTTTCTTGCAAGGAAAAATGATCTCTGTTCCAACAAAAATGGTCATTTTCCAAATGTACTTGCTTTAAAAGCCTCATAAAACAAGACAAATAGATTATAAAGAAACAGTGGGTCTGCTTTTTTTCCTGTAAACAGTATATTTCCATTATATAATGTTTCATTACTGTTGGAATTGAATATTTATTCCCCATTAGAACTGTATTCTTTTGCTCTGCTTTTTTCTTTTACTAAGATAAATCTAGATATGTGTATTTGTTGTGTTTTAAGCCTTTCAAATGTGAGAAGTACAGTATGTGATGTAAATAAAATAGTTGAATTGTTTTATTGTTTAAATAGTTGGGTAAATAGAATACAAAATCTACCCCCTAAACTTTTACTGTCCCCAGGATAAGAATACCAGTACAGTTGATAGTTTGGATAATTATCTCATAGCTGCAGGTAACTAGACTTTTCCAGTCCCACCCCCTTCACTAGATGGACAAGTCAACATTCAGGAGAAGTGCACCCTTTCATAGACAGAGAATCCTCTGAATGCAGCTAGTAGTTAGGTATCCATGCTACCTGCTGTACTACAGATGGAGGACAATCATTAGAATGTGGGTTTCACTCCTCTTTCTGATTTTTTTTTTTGCTGGTTCCCAATAAGCACAGATAAGCTTCTGTTGTAAAAAGTATCCAAAGGCATGCAGTACCATAATTTAAAGGAATAGGGCTGCAAACTTGGGTACAGAGATGTATGACAGATTAGAGTTTTGAGTGATCCATTTAACCTAAAGGTCCCAAATTAATTTAACATCAATAGTACAAACAGTAATTGTTAACAGTTTACAGTATTTAACGTTGACCAAACAAATCACTAATTATGTGACCATGCAAGATTATTAAAGATAAGAATAAGAATTCTGACTATTTAAGTCTATCCAGGCCTTTTATATTTAGTCCTAGTCATACTACATGGCTTTGATTAGATTACGTATTGTAAATTGTATGGCAACAAGAGATAAACTAAAGTGGAGAGTGAGATGTCCGAACTTCGCAAAATCCGGTCCGCTCGAGGATCCGCGAATTTTCGAAAAAATCAAAATTCGAAAACTCCGCGAGCGGACCCGTTAAAATTAAAAATACCCTTGAAATAACGAGATTTTTCGTATTTTCGAAAATTTTCGAAATTACGAGTTTTCACGTATTTGTGGAATTTCGAAATTACTGAGTTTCAGTTTTTTGGAAATATGTATTTTCGAAAATACAAGTAATCCTCGTAATTTCGAATATTTTCGAAAATACGTATGTTAGGAATTAAGAGAAACCCTTGTATTTTCGAAAATTTTCGAAAATACATGTTTTCCCGTATTTTCCGGAAATTTTCGAAAATACGTGAAAACTCGTAATTTCAAATTTTCGAAAATACGAAAAATCCGCGAATCGGAAGTTCGGAAGGCGGAAAATCCGGAAAATCCGCCGTTCGCGAACGGGATAAATCCGCGGCGGATCGGTTCGGATCCGCGAACCGGCCATCCCTAGTGAGAGGGTTTGTTCCAACAGTGCAGAACCTATTGAAGTTTCAAAAATATGATTCACACAATTTATTTAATTTTCTTAGCACTTGTGAATTTTTGATAGACATTTTTGAGGTTTCTAATAGAATTTCAAATTTTCAATGAAAAGTTCAGATTTTTGAAAAAATTTACAGATCTGCATATTTTTAAAACTGGCACTTGCAAATAAATACCAGATTTGTTTTGAAACCGGATTCATCACTAATGGCAACCTTAATGGAAATCTCCACCAAAAAAAACCCTTCAATCTTGTTGCTAGAGCACAGAATTAACTCTAAGCCATGAACCTGTTCACTGCAGGTAAATCCCACTAAGACATTTATCACTAAATCAAACTGCAAACCTAATTCTGTACAGCTCCCTGCCAGGGGAAAAAAACGAAAAAATCGCCCCGGCCCTTTGGGCAATTAATAGGCGAACTTATCAGGAATTACCCTATATACTCGAGTATATCTATTTTTACCTGAAAGTTTAGTAAAGCCTGATTGACTCGGGTATCTGATGCCGAGGGTTGACTTTCTCTCCACATATAAAGTAACTTACAACCAACTCCTTGGCACTCAAAAGATAGGTGTAGCATAATAAAGACACAGTACTGCTGCTGTGCAAAAAACAAAACAAGCTTTATTGCAGAAACATGTGTGCCACATGTTTCTGACAAAGGTCCTTTCTCAAGTGCTTGAGTATATGAATATATATCAAGTATATTAAATGTATATTAATCTTTTCCATTTTTATGACTACATAGATAAACTACTTGCTTTTGACCCCATTCTGATTTACAAGAATTTACAAAAACATTCTACCAATGTGAAACATTCAACAAATATAGAATATTACAATTCCAATAAATAGTATCACACTCATCACACTGACTTTAATTTTCCCTTTCTGTGTCCCAACAAGTGCTCCCTAGCCTTGGCTTGCCTCGGTTTCATAAATTGTCAATAAGTAATATTTTCAGAAGATAACAAGAATCTAAAACATAATAGTACATTAGGCAGTGAAATATAGTCACACACAGCAGGCTTATGAATCTAAAGAAATTTAAACAGTACCAATTTTAGTTAGAAATGTATTGTAAATCAACACTATCTCATACCCTTTAAATAATCCATTTACTGATATGTGTAGACTATACCACACTATAAAGCCAAACATAACTTCCTAATGCATATACAAGTGCTTTAAATAAAATTGCACCTACATACCCTTAAAACAGTTGCTTAATCACATGGAATAGCTACCATAAGTAATAGCTACCATATGTACTATCAGGCTACCAGGGATTTTCCACTTGTTTTGTGCTGCCTGCACCATTTCCAACTGCCCCGCACCCCCACCCCCCCATGGGGCGCTTCCTGGTCATGCTGTCAGCTATTGTCCGTGGCATCACTGGTGCACCTTAGACTGATAGCCACGTCCAGGAAGGATAGCAGCAGAGTGGAGATGGACCGAATCTTGTAAGTATGTTCAGGTGCATGTTTGGGGAAGGTAAGACATTGGAGGGGGTTGCTGCAGCTATTAGTACATTTTCATTTTATTTGTGGACATGCTGGTTACTATTACAGAAATGTCACTGAGACTAAGACACATGAAAGAATAGACCAATTCTTGATAAAAAAATAACTAATCTTTGTTTTATATTAAAAAAAAACAGATGCTCAAAAGACAAAAAAATAATATTACGAAATGCTACTGTTTAGGTCAAAAAATGGTAAACAATGGAAAAATGCCATAGCAATCATGAATAATTGTAAATTGATATTTACAGGCATTTTTGTATCAAACGGTATGTCCACCCCAAAACTATATTTTAACCCACTACTGGCCCCACTATGTAGTGTAATAAATCCTTACCTTACATCCCTGCTCCAAATGGTTCTCCTGTAATGGTCCCTTCAAAGTCCAAAAAACTGACCACCAGGAGCCTGGCCGAGTTTATATAGGACTCTGCCTCCTGTCTCTCCTCCAGGAGAATTTTGCCATGCGCACTGCAGCCCCCTCCCTCTCCTTCCTGTTTCTCTCTTCCTCCCCCTATCTCAAATCCCCATTTTCTGTAGTGTACGGCTCCCTGCCCCAGACCCACCGCTATGGTAATATTTGCAGAAACTCCCCCGAACTCTGCTTACATTACCTCTTTCCCCTGGCGTTCTGGATAGCCATAAACCGCATCCTTGATTGGCTGCCTCTCAGTCAATAACAGATGCGGCTGCCGGTCCAGCCCCCTGCTTGCAGTTTCATGCAAGCAGAGGGCTGTGACAGAATGTCGGAGGAGAGAGGGAAGTTTAGTAATGATCAGGGGAGTTTCTGCAAATATTACTATAGCAGTTTGGGCTGGGGGAGTGAGCCCTACACTACAGAAAAAATTACAAAAGGGGGTGGACATGCCATTTAATTGAAATAAAGGTCAAAAGTATGGGAGATCCTAACTAGTTACATTGGGTAATTTACAGTATTGCATAGATAACGGTCAGTGAAATGCAAACAAGCTAGTTCAGAAAGATGAGTTAATTAGACAGAACCTTTGAACAGAGGTTAACTTAACACGTAAGAGTAAATGAAACAGTTTAAAGGGAATTTAAATACAGTGTGACCTACAGAGGAAGGATGCTACATAAAAGTAAATGGATTGAAAGAGGATAAAAGTTGGAGTGCTTGGAAGCATTTGTTTCCAATAAAGCTTGTTTTTTACCCCAATTTCTTTTCAGACACGCATCGTCTGTTTTCTTTTTTTCCCCAATAGATATTAAAATCAACGCACAACTATTGAGGGGGGAAACCATCAGCTGTTCTATTTTGTTACTCTTAATAATTAACAACAGCTTGTACATGTTAACCAGCTGATAAAATATGCATATTAAATTGAATAGGAACTTGGGGGTAGAGGATATTGAATTGTCAATTTTACTATGAAGAATATGACTTAATATTAAGTTGGAACAGAAAGAATAAACTAGAATTATTGCATTTTCAAAATTGCTATCAAGTGTGCAAACAATGGATCAGTACAAGCAGTCTCTGTCTATTCCTTTTTACTCATTTATCATCACAGAGTGAGGGCTTCTTACGAGAAGATTTTCGAAGACACACCAGTATAGTAAATACCGGTGTATATTTAAGTAATTACTTACATTAATAACAAATGAATTGTTGTAATAGTTTAAGTTATAACATGGCATGCATTTGCAATTAGGTGAAAGGTTATCTTACGGTATATGTATTTCTAGGGCTACACTGACATATTTTAAGTAAACAACTGTAATTTGTTTGGGTCAAGCTGTGCTGGTTTTTTTATGCTTTATATAAATGATGTATTAACCATGTAGAAACATTTTCAGTTTTTGTAGAAACATTTAAAGGGCATCTCCAACTTACAAAATATTTTTAATATGTTAGAGGGCATCCCTTACCACCCCCAACCACTATACTAGATAGTTAAAAAAGAAGCAGAATACTACTTACAGTGCCTCGCTCCAGCGGCATTCTGATCTGGTTCCTTGCTTGCCGGAACTACAAGCAGGGGGCTGGACAGGTAGGAAGAGATGCCCTCTAACATATTTAAACGTTTTTATGCTAGGTGAAGGGCAGCCAGTGAGGGATTAGGAGCAATGGGGAGAAAGGGCTTCACTGCACATGCCCCTATCCTCTCAGAGGACAGGGAAAAGCTGGAAACCTTTTACACAGGAAGACAGCTCCTACTGTTCACTTTCTGGGACTTTGGACAAGCACTGCAGGAGGACCTTTTGGAGCAGAGATGTAAGGTAAGGGTTTTTTTAAACTACACAGTGGGGCCAGTAGTGGGTTACATTTTAGTTAGGGGGTGGACATGTCCTTTAAACAGTTTATAAACAAACTTATTTAACAGTAACAGCAGTAGAACATTACCCGAATTGGCACTTAGTGGCATAACTACCGCCCCTGCCACCTCGCGACCGCAGGGGGGCCTGGGAGGTAAGAAGGCCCACTATCCTCTGCCGAGAAATCCGCAATAAGCTTATTAAGGAATACGTGTGATGAGCTTGAAGTTCGGTTCTGGACTTTTAAACAGCTGATCGTGTGTATCTTTACTTCAGCTGTTTAAAAGTCCATGGATCTCCTGCCTAGGAGAGGGGTGTCAGGGGCCTGGCCTCCAATCTGGTAGGGGGGGGGGCAGGCCCCTGCAATTATGCCCCTGTTGGCACTTGAACCTTAATATTTAAGAGCAGGGCCAAAGTTGAAGCAAATTTGACATTGACAAAAATGACATATAAATCTATTAATAAATACATGTATCACTTTCTCTGAGGTGTGTGTTTTGTTGCATACCTTCAATCCATTACATGTTGTGCTCATGCTAAGTACCCCCCCAACAGTCTTAACCGATGCTCCTTTTATCAGTACTTTTCATTTAACTATATTTTAAAGAAAACTTATACAAATGATAGCTATCCTTTAAGTACTCCTTTTTTAATCTAAACATTTAAAGGAGAGTGAAACCACCAATTTAAATATAAACCAAAATGTTTATATCAACTGTAAAATAGTCAGCAATGTGAAAATTCACCTGTAATTGAGTCATTTTCTGAATTTTGCAGACCTACTTCCTAGTGAACGAAAACCAGATTTGCCAGGCAGTCCCACAATCAGGGCTGAAATCCTGACCCACTCCCCGCCCAGTTAGTCCCATAACCCTGCCCGTGATAATGGCCCCACCTGCAACTCTGCCCCGTCAAACCCCTAACTGTCTACCGTGACAACATGCCCCCCCGGATAAAATCTGACAACCCTGGCAACAACTAGTGTGCATACTTAGGGGCATATTTATAAACGTTTGTTAACTTTTTATGGCCGTTATTCCCGACATTTTCGCAAAAATCGCGTTTTCCGCAATTTATAAATGGGCGGGAAACGGCCGCGAAAAGTTAACGAATCGTTATCTTTTCGCGGCTATCTGAACAGTTACTACCGCTTCTATTTAGAAAGTAACTGTTACGCACCGCTAAACTTGGCTGTATTACTTTGCAACCTTGAAGGAGAGATTCCCCCCTGGATCGCGGCGGGTGTTCGCCCCGGGAGGCACGCCCACCTCGCCCTTTCCCCCAGCGGCGGCGGCGACCACCCACCCTCACCACCGCCCCTTCCCAGCAGCCCCTCCCAACCCCATCCCCACTCGCATATGGAACAGGAGGCTAGGAGGGGCTGCTGGGAAGGGGCCGCAGCAAGTGGTCATGACCACCCACCGTGCACCCCCTCCAGCGGGGGCCCTGAGAAGGGCCTTTTGAGGCTTAAGGGATCCCGCAGCCCAAGCCGGGACCCCCCTCCCTGGCCCTATCAGGGCCTTTGCGGCTCTAACAAGAGCCCTTCGGGGCTTAGGGGTCCTGCAGCTCAAACCGGGACCCCCCTCCCCGGCTTGTGCACTGAGAAGTACCTTTGGCAGGGTCCGCAGCTAACCCGGACCCCCAGTGAGCGGCTCTTAAAAGAGCCCTTGGGCGGTGTCTTCTGTCTTCCAGCCTCGGCGACACCAGCTCTGCTGAGGCCGCCGACCCCCGTGAGGTAACCCTGCGGCCTCAACGATGTTGCCGGCATCTTGATCCGTTGTGACGTTTTCGGGCTGGCGAAACCAACCCCACTGAGGTCGCCGATGCCAGACAGGCTCACCGCTGCCGCCAGTGAGCCCGCTGGCACCGCCGGCCTCAGCGGAGCCGATGTTGCCAGCCGCTTCTTTCTTCAGCCATCTGCTGCGATGGCATCTGAGGTCCGCGGTGGAGTGCACCTCTTTATATAGGTTTGCAGAAAACCCTAATCCGTTTCTGATTGGTCAATTTTTTAATGCTTGGTTTACATGCTTTACATTAACCAATCAGATTTTATGACGGCCCCTTCCCAGCAGCCCTTCCTAGCCTCCTGTTCCATATGTTCACCGCGAGCGGGGATGTGGGTTAGGAGGGTCTGCTGGGAAGCGGCGAGTGGTCACCGCTGCTGCGGGGGTTGAGGACGGGGTGGGCGTATGCCCCGCACCTGTAGCGGAGGCGCCAGGAAGGGATTTTAAGTCCCTTCACAGCAATATTGTACTTAGCGCATCGCGCTAAATGCAGTATCGACGCAAAAGGGACTTAAAATTACCGCCGGACATCGCGATACATATGGCGGCGGTGGCGATAGCGCTATTTTCACGCTGTAATTTTTGCCCGCTATTTGCGGCCCTTTATAAATATGCCCCTTAGTCTTCATTACATAGAGGTCACAAGAAGGTCACCTAGTAAGTGTATAGAACACAGTTGTATGGAGGCTGCAGAACTCAAGAATGCCAATAACCTTCAGAATTGATTATTTATCCATAATACTGGGGAGGTATAGAGCACAGCTATGTTATGATTTATTTAATCTATTTGGGCTTGTTTTTATTTTTGTTTCAAATTCTTTAAAATCTACTTTGTCTGAAATACACAGAACTGAAAATGTACTTTCTGGATGATTGTATTTTAACATTTAAAATTCCCATTATTAGTGGTGCATATTACTAGTGACATTGTAAATACTTACCTAGAAGTGTTGTGTTTCTGGCAATCTTTACTTTGGGCAAGACTGTGCCCTTAAATTGTTCTCCATTTGGTTATGTCACAGACTATGTGATCCTGTCACAACCCATGTGACCATTGCCAAAAGGCATCCAGCTCGTTGCAAGTAAAATACTCGAGTATAAATCGAGGTTTTCAGGCTTTAAAAAAAGTCAAACACTTACCTGGCCCTTCTCCTACCTTGTCCTACCGCCTCTCACTTCCCGGCGCCCAGTAGTGACGTCATCCAGAAGCGCAGAAGATGCAGAGCAATCGGCCGCTGGACAAGGTAGGAAAAGGCAACAAAACAGAGGAGCTAATACCAGTCCCCAATACTTGCAAATAGGAGTGAGGGCCAGGCCACACTATCGCATTTTTCTTGCGCTTGCGCATGCGATTGTGTTTTTTTTTCATATCATTGAAAACGCGGCAACACACTAAAAACACGTGCATGTGATTGTGATTTGTATTCCGCATTTTTAATCGCAATTGCATGCAGTTTCCTATACCTAACGAAGAAAACGCATGTGCAAACGCAACAAAAACGCACATGAAATTGCATGCGATTCCGTGTGCGATTGCGTTGCAGTGTGGCCGTGCCCTAAAACATAATTTATTCATGCATCTAACAAACCAACCAAAAAGGTTGGTTTGTTTTATGCACGAATAAAGAAGGTTTTACCCCTATTTGTACGTATTGGGGACTGGCTAGCTCCTCTGTATGTTTATTGGAGTAGTCTACATTGGTATTGGTGGCAGTGAGGTGGCCACTACAGATGTTTGGAAACTACAACTCCCAGCAAATAAAGCATGGAAGTTGTAGTTTTCAAACATCTGGAGTGGCAAGGAATTGGGGGTTACTGTTGGGGATTTACTCTACATTTAAAGGGCAACTAACCCAAAACAATACAGAATCAGGAGGATGGTATCTATTATTAAAGATTGCCTTCTTATTCTGTATTGTATTGAGGCTTTAGTTGCCCTTTAAATGGACAGCAGAAATCCCATACAGTAGTCCCGTACAGTAATAACCATTCTGGATTTAGCTATTAGGGCTAGGCCACACTAGCACGTTTTTCGCGCGTTTTGCGTTGCGCTTGCGATGTGCGAATCGCAATGTCAGGGAAAATGTAAAGTAAAGCGCGGTAAGTAGGCCACACAATGTGTGTTGCGAACTGTTACATGCGCTTGCGATTTCCTAATGGGTGCGCTTACCATTTTTTATCCGCTTTTTTGCAAAATCGCATGTCAATGAAAGCCTATGGATGCACTAAAAAAGCAGACACAAGCGGATATCAGCGGACACAACGCATGCGTTTGTGATTTTTTAAATCATTTTTCTGTGTGAGTCACATCCTGTATCTTTGAGGGTGTAGTGAGGCGAGAGAGGCAGGTGCTGGTTTGTGGAGAGGAAAACTTGTTGTTTTTGGAAGTGTTTTAGGCGTTATTTTTTGCTTCATTTTTGTGGCATATTTTTTAAGCTGTGTATTGTGTGAGCAGTGTGGGGTTTGTGTGGTGAGGTGTTTTTGTTCAGGGTGTGGTGGTGATATTTGTAATGGCTGCAACCCTGTCCCCTGAGGAGCTAATCAATAAAGTTCAGGCTTATCCTAAGCTTTATGATAAAGCAAATAATCTCTACAAGGATGTCTACAGGGCCAAACAGGTCTGGCTGCAGGAGCTCTATGGAGACCTTTGGATACAATTAACCCCCAAGCAGAGGGATAAGAAAGGTAATTTCTGAAATTGATATCTATATACCTATATGGATATGTGCATCTATGTTTATATGTGTAGCTGTGTTGTTTTGTTAGAAGTGTAAAAATATCTCTTTTAATTACAGTGCAAGAAATGAAAACACGCTGGTGGTCTGTTAAAGACAACTTTAAGCGTGAGCTGCATGCAGAGCAGGAGGAGAGCCGTAGTGGTGCAGCTGCTTGACGGAGGGCCAAATATAGATATTCCGGCATCCTGGATTTCCTTCGTCCAGCCATGGCTTTATCTGCGTAAGACTTTTTTCATCAAATTACACACATGGCAAGCCCAATAAGAGAATGTTTTTCTCAATGTAGACTCTCCTTGTTGTTTTTTAGTACTGAGGATAACATTGAAGAAGAGGAGGAAGCTGTAGTGGCTGCTACATCAACCACACCCATATCCCCTAGTGTGGAAGAGGGTAGCCTTCGCAGCCACCATAAAGCAGGCCATGCCCCACCAGCCACTTCAGCAATGTCTGTTGGATCATCAGTTCATTTTTCTGCGCTACCTACCCGAAGATATTGAAGATATCTCCACAAATTAAATGGCATGTACAACCATAATTCAAAATTGTACATACAGGTGCAGGACTTTGTGAATGTCCACTCATGTGTCCACGCTCGTTGGTGAAAACAAGGTACACACAGTATCACTAAAGCCCCAATACCATTGTTGGTGACATTATCACTACTGTGTGTACCTAGCTTAAGGCAATAGTACATGTATGTTTATCCCTTTTTTTTACAACCTACTTAGGAGTTGACATTTTGCTAATGTTAAGCTTAATATATGTAAACCAAACTCCATGCTTATGTCTGTTCTGCCATACAAGTAGGTATGAGCAAACAATGATGTCTCGTGTGTTATCACATAAGCCAAAGTAAACAATATATGTATCTTTGTAGTGGACCTACATTGATTATGGAGATATCATTAATATACAGATTTCACAAGTTTCATACACATGGAGTCTCTAATGGGCATGTACACCCCTAATTATAAAGTGTACATACAGGTGTAGGAATACCTACCCCCCCTTTATTTTTACCTAGCTCTTACAAAGAGGCAGCTTACTTACAAGACCTGGTCCCTTGCCACTCTGCTGTCTATGACAGTCAAAGGCACAACAGTCACAGCAAGCACAATTAAGGTGCTACAGCATTAAAGATTAATAAGCTGCATCTTTGAAAGTTGTAAGTAATACGGAGGTGTGTTTAGTGTGTGACCTTCACGTGTTTTTTAAAGTCATATTTATGTGGACACGTGGCAAATTTAGATGTAAGTGTAATCTCAATTGGAATGAAATGGATGTATGTGTCTATCAATGATTAGTTAACATTTGTTGGTGGTTTTTGTTTTTAGCTAGAATTCTCTGGAAATTAAAATAAATTAATTTTGACTTTAAAGAAGACATTTGGAAAAAGTGACACAGACATAAGCAGGAGAAGCAAAAGTCAGCAACTCTCAGGATTTGAAGTCTCCATTTGTGAAAAACAGAAGACCAAACAATTACCGGTAAGTCATTTTGATTTAACAGTAGTTTTGCTAATTAGATTGTGTCTTTTATTTGGGGCATATGTGAAAAATTTTAAGAATTTATCATTACAGATACATTTCTCAACACGGACAAGTCAGGAGCCAAAATGTATTTGTCAGTGGTTCATACACTGCAAACATCAATTGTGCAGAATTGTAAGCCACAAAATAACATCTCTTGGCTAACATTTAGCTACATAAAGTTTAGCACTTTACCTTATATATGCAGCCATTTTGGCCACTTTACCTCATGATGCCGTCTTTTGTTGCACTTACCTTAATATATGCAGCCATTTGGCCACTTTACCCATGTATGCAGCTATTTGGTGCACTTTACCTTATATATGCACGCATTTTGGCCACTTTACCTCATGTATGCAGCCATTTGGTGCACTTTACCTTATATATGCAGCCATTTTGGCCACTTTACCTCATGTATGCAGCTATTTGGTGCACTTTACTTCTATATGCAGCCATTTTGGCCACTTTACCTCATGCGTATGCAGCCCTTTGGTGCACTTTACCCTCATGTATGCAGCCATTTTGGGCAATAATATGTCAAGTCATTTTTTTTTTTAAAAGCGCCATTTACCTGCTTGCTAAATCTTTTTATTATGTGTTTGTAACTATTGGTTGTATATTTTCTAAGTAAAACCAATGAAAGTATTATCTTGAAACTACAAATGACAATGTTTGTTAATGCTACTCCTCATTTATTTATTAAAATAGTTTTAAAACAAGTATCCTTGGTTATTAAATACGCGTGTTTCTTATTGAAGTATAATTTTAATTTTCAAAGATTTGTAAGGAATTTTTGCTTTGCTGTATACACTTTATATTCACCATTTTGTTGGCAACTTGGATGTTATAAATATATCTTGCACACACAGTATTTACATAACATAGGAAATCAGGAGTCTTGGATATTGCTCTTTATGTAAGCTGGTATACAAAGGATGTTTGCAAGAATCTATTGAATAAACATACATTTACACTAAAAAGGGATTAATTATTTTAAAACCAACACATTACACACTCCAGTGCAAACACACTGCACACCCCAGTGCAAACAACACATTTCACACTCCAGTGCAAACAAACATTACACACTCCAGTGCAAACGCACTACGCACTCCAGTGCAAACAAACACATTTCACACCTCCAGTGCAAACAAACATTAACACTCCAGTGCAAACACACTTCACACAGCATTGCAAACAAACACATTTCACACTCCAGTGCAAACACACTACACTCCAGTGCAGAGAACACATTTCACACTCCATGCAAACACACTACACACTCCGTGCAACAAACATTACACACTCCAGTGCAAACACACTACACACCCCAGTGCAACCACACAACACATCTGAAAAACTATTTTCACATTTTTTTTTACCTGCGTGTAATCATAAGTCTTTCAGTAGGTGAAACAGTCCTCCTGAAGGTTGTATCTTCCCTTTCAAGGTCATCACTCAAAATGTCCAGAAGAATGTCAAAACTGAAAAGGAACAGAAAAACTATTTGTAACATTCTGTTTAACTCACGTGTATCCAAAAACCAGAAAGTGATGAGTGTTGAAACTAAAAAAAAAAATCTTACCTCAGGATGGACATCCTGGTGTATGAAATGAACTTGTCAGGATGCTGATGCAGGTCGGCATACAAGGTCCAAAACTGTCCCTTCTGATCCCTCTCCTGTAGCAAAGGATGGACCCAGAACCTCCTGTTCCTTCTTGTACGCCACTCTACGATTAATCCTATTAAGCACCAATGCAATGATCTCCAAGGAATAATCCACTTCAACCATTTTTCAAAAATTCAAATCTGGAAAAAAACCCGCAAACGCATATAAACGCATGTAAAAACGCGCCTAAAAACGCGTGTAAAAACGTGCGCGCAAAAAAACGCAAACAAAATCACAGGGTTTTTTTTGCACAAAACGCATTGAAAAAGTGGATCAACGTGCGCATTTTTTAATGCATCCTAGTGTGGCCTCAGCCTAACTGTATGGGATTACTGTATGGGTATTCTACTGTCCATTTAAAGGGCAACTGAAGCCTAAAACAATATAGAATCAGAAGGCAGTAGTGGTCATAATTTAAACCCTCAGTTTATACTCAAGTCAATCACTTTTACTCCTTTTTTCAGGTAAAATTAGGTATCTCGGTAACTCAGGTCAGTATATACTTGAGTATATATGGTACAAATTAATAAGAAACATTTATCTTTTTAAAAATGTATTCATCTTTTTTAAAAAATTAGATGGAATTATAAAGAGGTAAAATAAATGGAAGTGTATATAACAAAATTACTTATGTATTATAAAATATAATGCATCCTTTACAGTGTAATATAAAGATTTTAAGTCACTTTAAAGTTTCCTAACTTGTATATGGTGACAAATTGCCCTAACCTTATACTGTTTTTCACCATAAGTGGTACATTTTCTGAAAACTTGATGTTCAATAGGGCTTTGATTTTTGCAGGAGCAAACTTTATTGGTATGGTTGAACAAATACAAGAAAATCAAGGAATGTAAGGGACTTATTTAATAGAGAGTTACTAACTGTGCTTATTATGTGCTAAAGTTGCAATATGCATTCAAAGTAAGATAAACATTTTGATTTCTATATATTACAACATTTTATGAAATACTCTGGTTGGTTGCTTTGAAAAATTGGTTGCTATGAAATAATCTTCTAATAAAAGAATCCCAGTCTTTTATTCAGGGATATTTAATTTGGTCACAGCCTGTTGCTTAGGTATCTTATGCTTTTGATCTAAAAGTCTGCTGCACAGAATTTTGCATTAAAAACAATTGCTATATTTCTCATTTACTGTTGTATTTTTTTGCAATCTGCTGTAATTCGGTATTGGGTTCTCTGATTGAGTTCACATTCATTTTAAACAGTCAAAAGATATTTTGCTCAGCTCGGTCTGCTTTATTAAGTTGTGGTCAAGTAGAAATGCCATTAATTCAAGAAAGCTGGGTTATTGTTTCCTCCTGTGGTTAGCACTGCCAAACAATGTTTGAAACCTATAAAGAGAATACACTGATTATTTTTCCCCATTGGTTGCACCTGTTTCTATGGACATGGTTGAAAGTACTTTAAAAATAGTAATTTGTTTACAACATAGGTGCAGCAAGTCAAGATTAAATGATTGAAAACAAACTATGTACTGTATAGTTGTGACTAATAGCCTGTATACTGACTTATGATTGCCAGGACCAGGTTCATGTGATAAATGTAGCACATTGCACAACATAATTGGTAGAACAATACAGCGAGAAGGCTGTTACCCAGTAAATAGACTTTATAGTGAGTGTAAAATACAAATGCGCTATACAATTGGGGAACGCGTTTGGGAAATCAAAAGTGGAAGGCTAAATCCAATTTATAGGTTTAACATTCTATTTTATTTTTTAATGTTATGCATGAAATAAAACAAGAGCTTGATTTATTAAAAGAATAACCTAATTAAATACGCTTGTTTCAATTTTAAATGTAGCTTGTAAAGAATTATTCAATAAAAAAACCTCAGTGTTTGACTAAAATGTAAAAATTTAGCACTACAAGCAACATGGGAAGGCTGTAGCCATCTATAGTGCTCATTAGAATGTGAAGAATCCAAGGAACACATTTTATTGGCTCTCTCAATTGAAACTGCAAACATTTACATTTACAGAGAATCACAGCACTCTATTGCCATCTTAAAGTGAGACTAACCATGGGTTGCCCTTTGCATTGGTTTTGCAAAAGGCACCCGTGTAGCCAGTGCAAGGGATTCAATTTTGCAGCTGCATCTCTTTTAGAGTGAAATTTTAATGGCAGCTTATAGTTGGCGTTGGAATAAATCTTTTGCATATGTTTCCTTTTTAGGCTTTATACAATATTAGACCTAGTAAACCACATCGTTTTAATTAATAATCATAATAATAAAAAAAAACAACCTTTAGATGTAAATGGTACTAGCAGTTATTCTAGCTATAGCTAGCTATTATAACATCATGGTGGGTTATTATAGGCCATGTCCACCCTAAAAAAAACCACAACTGATATATTCAGAACTTTATTTGATGTATCCAATATTGGTGGACTGCTAACATCCCAACCAATGATTGACTGCTGTTCCCCCTGCTGCATCCACTGCTTATGCTCAAGTTCATAAAAAAAATCATTGAGAACAGGGATACCTTTGCCAGAACTGAGGATAACTTATAAGTATAAATATAAATATATATACCCCAAAAGGCAGGGTAGTCAAGTACCACCTCCACCACACCAAAAAAGGGGCAGGCACCTCCCTCTGACATAAATCCCACAAAATTTACTGGACAGGGTGTACAACCCTAATAATTATTGCATGGTTATCCAGATATAAATTCACTTTATTTTCACATAATAATATAACTTAGCATATACAAGATAAAAAATATATATATCAAAAAGGTGCACTGATAAAATCCCAGAAGGGGGACCGGGGATATAAGCGGCATATAAATATCAAAATCCTATATGAGTGGGCCCCATTAGTACCCGACCACGATCATGTAGAGCACATATAGAACGATGATCACAGGGCTTGGATATACCACATACAACAGAACCAAGTCCAAAGTCCAATGTGGGTATCCATGATCTCCTATAGAAACAATAGCATAAATAGGTGCAATAGCAATGTGGCTGATGGGAAATAGAGGCAGTCCAACAAAGTATAAATACGATGTAGCAAATAATGTCACGAGAAGAGTTCCCAAATCACATGTATATACGGACAGTATGAGTAATTGGAGCAATCTCACCCATCCAGAGATTGGGTCCTCCCAAACTTCCCATGATAGCCACGCCAGCGGGAGCTCAGATGTTGAAGTCAAGACTCAAAGTTGCCTACTGTCCGTAGGGAGTTCCAGTGCTGCCAAAAGATCCCCCGAGTTCACAAATGGTCGTGTAAGTAGCCCGGTCCCCCTCTGGTAACGGTGATATTGACCGACGCGCGTTTCGGGACAGACTCGTCCCTTCTTCCGGGTCACATGACTATTCCCACGTGTGCACTTAAGTACTTATTTGAGCAGTAGTGCTCTACCAATAATTTTACCGGTGGGAATCAAAAGCTAGAAAAGCTCAGTTCCCAGCGGGATGGCAACAACTACCCTATCTATCTTAAAGAACCAAATAATAGCTAAGCTTAAATAGATAAATACAGAGAAGATATATGTAATATATATAACACATATACATGGCCTATTTTTCATAGTGAACCTTAGAGAAACATATTCAAATTCAATTCCTCATTAAGACCAATGGGGTTTCTGGAATTGAGCACATAGATCCATCTTGCTTCATGATGCAAGATTGTCTTGTCCCAGTTTCCTCCCCTTTTTGGTTTCTCAATTTTTTGAATACCCCATATTAGTATACCCCTTTGGGGTTGCTGTTGTGGAAATCCTTAAAGTGTCTCGCTACAGAGCTTTTTTCATTTTTGTTACCTATATCCCTTATATGCTCTAATACTCTCTGGGCCAATGGTCTAATAGTTTTGCCCACGTAGATTTTCATACAGGGGCATTTCAGAATATAGACCACTCCACTGGTTTTACAGTTTATAAAGCTTTTAATGTGGTATTCCATACCATCACTGGAGCAGAAAGATCTTTTCTTATTCACCATAAATGGGCATGCTTTGCACTTGCCACATCTGTAACTACCCTTACATTTCCCCAATCCCTCCTCCAACCAATTCTGTTGGACTAATGGTTGGTAGAAGCTATGGACCAAATTCTGTCCTATCCTAGGGGCTCGTCGGGCAGTGACTCTAAGTGTAGCAGATAAACATTGTTTTAAGGCTCTATCCCTGTAAAGGATATGCCAATGTTTTCTTAGTAGCTTATTAATAACATTCCAGTCATTATTATAATCCGTAATTAGTGTGATGGTCCCTTCAGACACACATGGTTTATCCTTGAATACCAGATCTCCCCTATTTGTGTATTTGGCCTTTTTATATGCTCTACGACACCAAGTTTTGGGGTATCCACGTTCACAGAATCTTACATTGAGGTTTAATGCCTCTTTCTCAAAGCCCTCAGTAGTGGAGCAATTTCGCCGGGCTCTAATATACTGTCCTATGTGGATACCTTTCAAAAGTGAGGTAGGATGCATACTAGTTGCTTGTAAAAGGGTGTTACCTGATGTAGGTTTACGATAGGTATTAGTATGTAGTGTATTCTCCTGTCTTATAATCATAAGATCTAGGAACGGGATTTGTTGCTTGTCCATTACATAAGTGAACCGTAGGTTCCATGTATTAACATTTAATTGTCCAAAGAAGGATTCCCACTCCTGTGGGGTACCATCCCACAAAATGATCACATCGTCAATATATCTGGCCCACAGACTGATTTTATCCGTGGCCCATGTATATTGTTCTGTACAAAAAATCTCTCTCTCCCACTCACCTAGATATAGACCTGCATAGGTAGGTGCGCAAGCCATACCCATTGCTGTCCCACATTTTTGGTGAAAGAATATACCTCCAAATACAAAAAAGTTATTTTCAAGTATAATTTGCAATAATTTGACAATAAACCTGGAGCTGTCTGTATACCTCAGGCCCCTAGTTGCCAAATACTTTTGTATAACACTTATACCTTTATCATGAGGGATGGATGGGTACAAGGCTTCAACATCCATCGCAATTAAATAGGTTTCATCCGTGATTTTAATAGAATCAAGTCTTCTCAAGACATCTCTCGTGTCTTTGAGGTATGCGGGTAAAGTGTTAAGGAATGGGCGGAGCATCTTATCCACATATCTTGAAATCATCTCTGTGGGCCCTCCGACCCCCGAGATGATAGGACGCCCTGGTGGGCGTTTAATATTTTTATGTATTTTGGGTAGCCAATACATGCAAGGTATTGTTTTGTAATTTGTCAATATCTAATTTTATTTTATCATTCAACTTTGAGTATTCCTTATGTTCCTTCCAAAATGCCAAACCTTTGGCTAAGGAATCCACCTCTTGTTCTATATCCTTTAATTGTTTGTTGTTTTCATCGATAATCAAGTTCATTAATTTAAGGGATGCTTCGTTAAGAATGTCATCCCATTGTCCCAGGAATTGTTCAGATAGCTTAGTTACTAAATTATTCCCTGGTTTAATTTTCCACCTCAAGCCACGTGGTATCATTTTGGCTTTAACATAATTCTCCAGGCTCGCTATCTCCCACTTTCTACGGACAATTTTACTTAATTCTTTTTTATATTTATTGAATTCCCTTTCTCTTTCTGTACCACTTTCCTGTTCACTTACTTGACCATCTGAGAACGCTTCACATAAATCAGATTCCCACTCTAGGTCACTGAAACAATAGGCCATGTTGAAACAAAGTGAATGTTGCCAGATACCATGCAAAAATAAGAGAAAAAAAATCTCACCTACAAGAAGCAAGGGGAGAAAGACAAGATGCTAGAAACTGGTCTTGTAATATAATCAATATACGAGTGTGGAAGAAACCATACTCTAGGTAGGTATATAGACATATAGAACTTATAAGTAAATAGATGGTTACAAATGTATGTAATAAACTGATAAAAATAGCAGATGGGGTTGCGGGCAGATACAACAAAAAACTGGTGACGCTGTGCCTTTAACGATTATTGGTCATTTAAGATACTGCACCCTTATCATAAATCTAAGATAGCAGTCGTAAGTCTACAATTGCGGTCGTAATTTTATGATCGCAAACGTAGATCTACGACCACAATCATAAATTTACGACCATAAATGTACACTTACAATCACCCATACAATACCATTGGTATTATACAAACCAATGGACATTCACACTTTTATGATATGTCCCATGGTTTGTTGATAATCTGACAAACTCCACAAGCAAATATTAAAAGTTTTTACATTGTTGTGATAAGTTTTTATTATTTCAAAACATAAGAAAAATAAAATAAAAATGAAATTTGAATATATTGGAGATTCTTGTAATAAATGTATAAACTGTAAACCAAGCATTGTAAAATGCTTGGGTAACACCCTGTTGCTCTAGCCATGTCAGTCTTTTTTTTTTTTTTTAATTATTTATTTTATTGACACTGTAATATTCATATATGTACAAACATTGTTGATATGAAATGGATTAGTTAAGATTCATCCATGATTATTCAGTGAAAACATAGGGCCCTATTTATAAAAAATCGTTATCGTTATCATAAAATACCGATCGTTATCGTAAAATAACGACCGGGTTTTTACCGATAACGACCGTTATTTACCGATAACGACCGTTATTTACCGATATCGTTAAATACCGGTCGTTATCGGTAAATACCGGTCGTTATTTACCGATGACGGTCGTTATTTACCGATAGCGGTCGTTATCGTTAAATACCGGTCGTTATCGGTAAATAACGACCGTTATCGGTAAATAACGGTCGTTATCGGTAAAACCCCGGTCGTTATTTTACGATAACGATCGGTATTTTACGATAACGATAACGATTTTTTATAAATAGGGCCCATAACTATGTAAAATTTTAGCAATGTAAAATATTGATATATAACAAAATAATGAACAAATGTTGGGAGGGGGTAGATATATAGGAAAAAAAGGGGTAGTAGGAAGGTGTGGGTAGGTGGGGGAAGAGAGGTCCGACTCTTAGCTTATAATAAACCTTATTATATACAGTAAATAAAGTATATCTTGTAAATGAGCAGTACGTAACGGTTAAGTGGTGATTACGGATTTGTTGTGATGAGTGTCCGTAAAGAGGATCCAGGGGGACCAAGTTTGCATGAATTTACTTTCTTTGTTCTGGAGTGTAGCATTTAATTCTTCCATTCTCTTTAGATGGTTAAGTTCTTGTATCCAGATATGAATTGGGGGGTAGTAGTTTTTTCCAGTATCTTGGGATTGTTGTATGATCTGCAATTAGAAAGAAGTGGAAAAGGCTTCTCCGTGCTGATTCTATCGGCATTGGTAGCATAGACAGTAGTATAATAGGCAGTGTACATGGTATTTCATTAAAAGTTATTTGTTCATAGATTGTAACGATAGTATTCCAATATGGTTGAATTAGTGGGCAGTTAAACCAGATGTGGGCGTGAGTTCCGATGTCCTGGTTACATCTCCAGCATGTGTTGGGTATTGATGGAGATATTTTATGTAGGACTGAGGGCCATCTATACCATCTTGCGAGTATTTTGTCATTTTTTTCCTGTACGTGGCTTGCTATTGATAGTTTGTGGGTATAAAGCTGAGTATATTGGAACAAGAATTGGGGTTGTAGGTTAGTGTCTCTTATTATCTCTTGTAGGGGTTTTAGATTTGTTTCTGATGTTATTTGTCCAATTGTAGGGTTGTCTTGATTGGTCCAAGATCAGCAAAAAGTATCACTCTAGCACACCTGTATGGGCAATTTGCCAAGATTGTGTAGGTGCAATCCTCTGAATACCCTCTATCCTAGGGTAAGCAAAGTCCAGACAAAGATGAGGGGAGCACACTACTTGCATGGTATTTCATTAAAAGTTTTTATTCATAGATTGTAACGATAGTATTCCAATATGGTTGAATTAGTGGGCAGTTAAACCAGATGTGGGCGTGAGTTCCGATGTCCTGGTTACATCTCCAGCATGTGTTGGGTATTGATGGAGATATTTTATGTAGGACTGAGGGGCATCTATACCATCTCTTCTTATCTCTTGTAGGGGTTTTAGATTTGTTGCTGATGTTATTTGTCCAATTGTAGGATTGTCTTGATTGGTCCAAGATCAGCAAAAAGTATCACTCTAGCACACCTGAATGGGCAATTTGCCAAGATTGTGTAGGTGCAATCCCCTGAATACCCTCTATCCTAGGGTAAGCAAAGTCCAGATAAAGAAGATGAGGGGAGCACACTACTTGCAAATAATACACCTCAGGTGGAAGGGGGCTAGTCCTCCCAAAACGTTGTTTATGTTCTTTGCACAATAAAAGTGTGTATTATTTGCAAGTAGTGTGCTCCCCTCATCTTCTTTGTCTTGTCTTGATTGGTCCAGTGTAGGAACGTAGGATTAAGTCCAGGTGGGAAGGCTGGGTTATGTTTAATCTGTGTCATCTTTCCTGGTATAATGGCGATGTTAAAGGTTTTGAGTGTATAATCCCAGGATTTTAAGATCATTGGTGCAAAGTAGTTTGTCGTGGGTAATAACAGGGAATTGGTCAGCAAGTTTATTAGTATATGGGTACATGTGCCAACCAAAGACAATTCCTATCTATATAATACAGCAAGAAAGCTCATCAACACATTTTATTGTATCATATAGCCAACATCAATATATATACACACCATATAAATTACATTTGTTGTGAAATTTGCGCTTGCTGACACTTTATGTGTAGAAATGGATTACATGTCATTGCATGATTTCCCAGCTACTTTTACATTAGTAGAATTTTGTCTTATCCCAGTAGTACATTAGGCTTCATCATAGTAGGAACATTTACAGGGTTATTCAACAAAAGTTCTTATTGTTAAAAATGGTGCTAATTTTATCCCAACCAATCAGATGTTATCTTTCAAATGTTAAATAAGATCTGATTGGCTGGGGCAAAATTAGCACCATTTTAAATAAGAACTTTTATTGAATCTCCCTGTATGTTTGTAGGGAAGATTTGTTTTGTCCTTCTGAGGCAGATTGGTTGTGACACCAGATTTCGCCCTTGTTCTTCAATCTAGGAAAAAAGGTTAAAATGACAACTTTAATCAAACTAGCATCTATCTAACATTGTTTAAAACTTACCAAACATCAACTGAACTCTCAAACAATATTCCACATGTATTTAAAGTCCAAATGTAATAATTACGTGAAACATAAACAATTATTAGGAATGTAACTAACTAATTAAATTTTGCTTGGTGTGTAACAAATATTTCAGCTGTGGTTATGCAACCCCAATCTTGTGTTTCCCACAATATTTGGAAGAATGTACTGTAAAGATTAAGATCATCATCGACTATAGGGTATTCCATTTTTTTACATGCAGTATCAGAAACTGCAACAGGTGTTTTTTATCCATTACATGGACTTAGGTTATGTTTAAAGGAAGTGTTCTCTCAGAAATGACATATTTTACAAACTTCGGTATAATACCCCCCTGGGCCCCCAGCCCCAGGATCCCTTTCTTATGAAAAAATTCTGCTTGTAGCCTCTGCAATCAGCTTGTAAAGTTCTGCTCGTTTTTGGGGGTGTGGCCTCCACTCCTCACTGCTTTTTTTTTCCATCTGCAGTATTAGCATGTTATAACCCCGCCCCTTTTGACCCCATGACTAATACGTTTCCCTCTCTTCACGTGCACTTTTTTTTGCTGCATAAGAGTTTGCTGGCACACAGAGAGGGGTTATCATCACACAGCTCATCTACTGAACTTAGGGATCACTGACAGACAACTTACACCTCACTTGGTATTAAATAGTGAAATAAAATATATGTATTTATTACTGTTTATATTGATTTCTATGTTTGTATATAGCAGTGTGTTACTGTGAGTATGTCTGTGTATAACTGTGTAAATCTGTCAGTGTGTTTGTGTGTCTGTCAGTGTGTTTGTGTAGCTGTGTGAGTCTGTCAGTGTGTTTGTGTAACTTTTTTCAGTGTGGCATAGTAGTGTAGGTAGGAGAGAGACAGCCACCCATGTTGCACAGCCCTTTCTCATTCCCCATAGTGCCTGTGCATCGCTTTCAGTGTGGCATAGTAGTGTAGGTAGGAGACCGCCACCCATGATGCACAGCCCCATAGTGCCTGTGCATCGCTTTCAGTGTGGCATAGTAGTGTAGGTAGGAGACAGCCACCCATGATGCACAGCCCCATAGTGCCTGTGCATCGCTTTCCCCCCCCCCCCCCCCCCCCCCCCCCCCCCCCCCACCCCCCCCACCCCCCCCCCCCCCCCCCCCCCCTCCCCCCCCCCCCCCCCCCCCCCCCCCCCCCCCCCCCCCCCCCCCCCCCCCCCCCCCCCCCCCCCCCCCCACCCCCCTGGTGGCAGGACTTTGTGAATGTCCACTCATGTGTCCACGCTCGTTGGTGAAAACAAGGTACACACAGTATCACTAAAGCCCCAATACCATTGTTGGTGACATATCACTACTGTGTGTACCTAGCTTAAGGCAATAGTACATGTATGTTTATCCCTTTTTTTTACAACCTACTTAGGAGTTGACATTTTGCTAATGTTAAGCTAATATATGTAAACCAACTCCATGCTTATGTCTGTTCTGCCATACAAGTAGGTATGAGCAAACAATGATGTCTCGTGTGTTATACATAAGCCAAAGTAACAATATATGTATCTTTGTAGTGGACCTACATTGATTATGGAGATATCATTAATATACAGATTTCACAAGTTTCATACACATGGAGTCTCTAATGGGCATGTACACCCCTAATTATAAAGTGTACATAAGGTGTAGAATACCTACCCCCCTTTATTTTTACCTAGCTTTACAAAGAGGCAGCTTACTTACAAGACCTGGTCCCTTGCCACTCTGCTGTCTATGACAGTCAAAGGCACAACAGTCACAGCAAGCACAATTAAGGTGCTACAGCATTAAAGATTAATAAGCTGCATCTTTGAAAGTTGTAAGTAATACGGAGGTGTGTTTTAGTGTGTGACCTTCACGTGTTTTTAAAGTCATATTTATGTGGACACGTGCAAATTTAGATGTAAGTGTAATCTCAATTGGAATGAAATGGATGTATGTGTCTATCAATGATTAGTTAACATTGTGGTGGTTTTTGTTTTTAGCTAGAATTCTCTGGAAATTAAAATAAAATTAATTTTGACTTTAAAGAAGACATTGGAAAAAGTGACACAGACTAAGCAGAGAAGCAAAAGTCAGCAACTCTCAGGATTTGAAGTCTCCATTTGTGAAAAACAGAAGACCAAACATTACCGGTAAGTCTTTTGATTTAACAGTAGTTTTGCTAATTAGATTGTGTCTTTATTTGGGGCATATGTGAAAAATTTTAAGAATTTATCATTACAGATACATTTCTCAACACGGACAGTCAGGAGCCAAAATGTATTTGTCAGGGTTCATACACTGCAAACATCAATTGTGCAGAATTGTAAGCACAAAATAACATCTCTTGGCTAACATTTAGCTACATAAAGTTTAGCACTTTACCTTATATATGCAGCCATTTTGGCCACTTTACCTCATGTATGCAGCTATTTGGTGCACTTTACCTTATATATGCAGCCATTTTGGCCACTTTACCTCATGTATGCAGCTATTTGGTGCACTTTACCTTATATATGCAGCCATTTTGGCCACTTTACCTCAGTATGCAGCCATTTGGTGCACTTTACCTTATATATGCAGCCATTTTTGGCCACTTTACCTCATGTATGCAGCTATTTGGTGCACTTTACTTATACATGCAGCCATTTTGGCCACTTTACCATGTATGCAGCCCTTTGTGCACTTTACCTCATGTATGCAGCCATTTTGGGCAATATATGTCAAGTCATTTTTTTTTTTTAAAAGCGCCATTTACCTGCTTGCTAAATCTTTTTATTATGTGTTTGTAACTATTGGTTGTATATTTTCTAAGTAAAACCAATGAAAGTATTATCTTGAAACTACAAATGACAATGTTTGTTAATGCTACTCCTCATTTATTTATTAAAATATGTTTTTAAAACAAGTATCCTTGGTTATTAATACAGTGTTTCTTATTGAAGTATAATTATAATTATCAAAGATTTGTAAGGAATTTTTGCATTTGCTGTATACACTTTATATTCACCATTTTGTTGGCAACTTGGATTGTATAAATATATCTTGCACACACAGTATTTACATAGACATAGGAAATCAGGAGTCTTGGATATTGCTCTTTATGTAAGCTGGTATACAAAGGATGTTTGCAAGAAATCTATTGAAGTAAAACATACATTTACATTACTAAAAAGGGGATTAATTATTTTAAAACCAACACATTACACACTCCAGTGCAAACACACTGCACACCCCAGTGCAAACAAACACATTTCACACTCCAGTGCAAACAAACATTACACACTCCAGTGCAAACGCACTACGCACTCCAGTGCAAACAAACACATTTCACACTCCAGTGCAAACAAACATTACACACTCCAGTGCAAACACACTTCACACAGCATTGCAAACAAACACATTTCACACTCCAGTGCAAACACACTACACACTCCAGTGCAAAGAAACACATTTCACACTCCAGTGCAAACACACTACACACTCCAGTGCAAACAAACATTACACATTCCAGTGCAAACACACTACACACCCAAGTGCAAACACACAACACATCTGAAAAACTATTTCAACATTTTTTTTTACCTGCGTGTATCATAAGTCTTTCAGTAGGTGAAACAGTCCTCCTGAAGGTTGTATCTTCCCTTTCAAGGCATCTCACAAAATGTCCAGAAGAATGTCAAAACTGAAAAGGAACAGAAAACTATTTGTAACATTCTGTTTAACTCACGTGTATCCAAAAACCAGAAAGTGATGAGTGTTGAAACTAAAAAAAAAAATCTTACCTCAGGATGACATCCTGGTGTATGAAATGAACTTGTCAGGATGCTGATGCAGGTCGGCATACAAGGTCCAAAACTGTCCCTTCTGATCCCTCTCCTGTAGCAAAGGATGGACCCAGAACCTCCTGTTCCTTCTTGTACGCCACTCTACGATTAATCCTATTAAGCACCAATGCAATGATCTCCAAGGAATAATCCACTTCAACATTTTTCAAAAATTCAAATCTGGAAAAAACCCGCAAACGCATATAAACGCATGTAAAAACGCGCCTAAAAACGCGTGTAAAAACGTGCGCGCAAAAAAACGCAAACAAAATCACAGGGTTTTTTTTGCACAAAACGCATTGAAAAAGTGGATCAACGTGCGCATTTTTTAATGCATCCTAGTGTGGCCTCAGCCAACTGTATGGGATTACTGTAGGGATTCTACTGTCATTTAAAGGGCAACTGAAGCCTAAAACAATATAGAATCAGAAGGCATAGTGGTCTAATTTAAACCCTCAGTTTATAACTCAAGTCAATCACTTTTACTCCTTTTTTCAGGTAAAATTAGGTATCTCGGTAACTCAGGTCAGTATATACTTGAGTATATAGGTACAAATTAATAAGAAACATTTATCTTTTTAAAAATGTATTCATCTTTTTTAAAAAATTAGATGGAATTATAAAGAGGTAAAATAAATGGAAGTGTATATAACAAATTACTTATGTATTAAAATATAATGCATCCTTTACAGTGTAATATAAAGATTTTAAGTCACTTTAAAGTTTCCTAACTTGTATATGGTGACAAATTGCCCTAACCTTATACTGTTTTTCACCATAAGTGGTACATTTTCTGAAAACTTGATGTCAATAGGGCTTTGATTTTTGCAGGAGCAACTTTATTGGTATGGTTGAACAAATACAAGAAAATCAAGGAATGTAAGGGACTTATTTAATAGAGAGTTACTAACTGTGCTTATTATGTGCTAAAGTTGAATATGCATTCAAAGTAAGATAAACATTTTGATTTCTATATATTACACATTTTATGAAATACTCTGGTTGGGCTTTGAAAAATTGGTTGCTATGAAATAATCTTCTAATAAAAGAATCCCAGTCTTTTATTCAGGGATATTTAATTTGGTCACAGCCTGTTGCTTAGGTATCTTATGCTTTTGATCTAAAAGTCTGCTGCACAGAATTTTGCATTAAAAACAATTGCTATATTTCTCATTTACTGTTGTATTTTTTTGCAATCTGCTGTAATTCGGTATTGGGTTCATCTGATGAGTTCACATTCATTTTAAACAGTCAAAAGATATTTTGCTCAGCTCGGTCTGCTTTATTAAGTTGTGGTCAAGTAGAAATGCCATTAATTCAAGAAAGCTGGGTTATTGTTTCCTCCTGTGGTTAGCACTGCCAAACATGTTTGAAACCTATAAAGAGAATACACTGATTATTTTTCCCCATTGGTTGCACCTTTTTCTATGGACATGGTGAAAGTACTTTAAAAATAGTAATTTGTTTACAACATAGGTGCAGCAAGTCAAGATTAAATGATTGAAAACAAACTATGTACTGTATAGTTGTGACTAATAGCCTGTATACTGACTTATGATTGCCAGGACCGTTCATGTGATAATGTAGCACATTGCACAACATTTGGTAGAACAATCAGCGAGAAGGCTGTTACCCAGTAAATGACTTTATAGTGAGTGTAAAATACAAATGCGCTATACAATTGGGGAACGCGTTTGGGAAATCAAAAGTGGAAGGCTAATCCAATTATAGTGTTTAACATTCTATTTTATTTTTTAATGTATGCATGAAATAAACAAGAGCTTGATTTATTAAAGAATAACCTATTAAATACGCTTGTTTCAATTTAAATGTAGCTTGTAAAGAATTATTCAATAAAAAACCTCAGTGTTTGACTAAAATGTAAAAATTTAGCACTACAAGCAACATGGGAAGGCTGTAGCCATCTATAGTGTCATTAGAATGTGAAGAATCCAAGGAACACATTTTATTGGCTCTCTCAATTGAAACTGCAAACATTTACATTTACGAGAATCACAGCACTCTATTGCCATCTTAAAGTGAGCTAACCATGGGTTGCCCTTTGCATTGGTTTTGCAAAAGGCACCCGTGTAGCCAGTGCAAGGGATTCAATTTTGCAGCTGCATCTCTTTTAGAGTGAAATTTTAATGGCAGCTTTAGTTGGCGTTGGAATAAATCTTTTGCATATGTTTCCTTTTTAGGCTTTATACAATATTAGACCTAGTAAACCACATCGTTTTAATTAATAATCATAATAATAAAAAAAAACACCTTTAGATGTAAATGGTACTAGCAGTTATTCTAGCTATAGCTAGCTATTATAACATCATGTGGGTTATTATAGGCCATGTCCACCCTAAAAAAAACCACAACTGATATATTCAGAACTTTATTTGATGTATCCAATATTGGTGGACTGCTAAATCCCAACCAATGATTGACTGCTGTTCCCCCTGCTGCATCCACTGCTTATGCTCAAGTTCATAAAAAAAATCATTGAGAACAGGGATACCTTTGCCAGAACTGAGGATAACTTATAAGTATAAATATAAATATATATACCCCCAAAAGGCAGGGTAGTCAAGTACCACCTCCACCACACCAAAAAAGGGCAGGCACCTCCCTCTGACATAAATCCCAAAAATTTACTGGACAGGGTGTACAACCCTATATTATTGCATGGTTATCCAGATATAAATTCACTTTATTTTCACATAATAATATAACTTAGCATATACAAGATAAAAAATATATATATCAAAAAGGTGCACTGATAAAATCCCAGAAGGGGGACCGGGGATATAGCGGCATATAAATATCAAAATCCTATATGAGTGGGCCCCATTAGTACCCGACCACGATCATGTAGAGCACATATAGAACGATGATCACAGGGCTTGGATATACCACATACAACAGAACCAAGTCCAAAGTCCAATGTGGGTATCCATGATCTCCTATAGAAACAATAGACATAAATAGGTGAATAGCAATGTGGCTGATGGGAAATAGAGGCAGTCCAACAAAGAGTAAATACGATGTAGCAAATAATGTCACGAGAAGAGTTCCCAAATCACATGTATATACGGACAGTATGAGTAATTGGAGCAATCTCACCCATCCAGAGATTGGGTCCTCCAAACTTCCCATGATAGCCACGCCAGGGAGCTCAGATGTTGAAGTCAAGACTCAAGTTGCCTACTGTCCGTAGGGAGTTCCAGTGCTGCCAAAAGATCCCCCGAGTTCACAAATGGTCGTGTAAGTAGCCCGGCCCCCTCTGGTAACGGTGATATTGACCGACGCGCGTTTCGGGACAGACTCGTCCCTTCTTCCGGGTCACATGACTATTCCCACGTGTGCACTTAAGTACTTATTTGAGCAGTAGTGCTCTACCAATAATTTTACCGGTGGGAATCAAAAGCTAGAAAAGCTCAGTTCCAGGGATGGCAACAACTACCTATCTATCTTAAAGAACCAAATAATAGCTAAGCTTAAATAGATAAATACAGAGAAGATATATGTAAATATATAACACAATACATGGCCTATTTTTCATAGTGAACCTTAGAGAAACATATTCAAATTCAATTCCTCATTAAGACCAATGGGGTTTCTGGAATTGAGCACATAGATCCATCTTGCTTCATGATGCAAGATTGTCTTGTCCCAGTTTCCTCCCCTTTTTGGTTTCTCAATTTTTTGAATACCCCATATTAGTATACCCCTTTGGGGTTGCTGTTGTGGAAATCCTTAAAGTGTCTCGCTACAGAGCTTTTTTCATTTTTGTTACCTATATCCTTATATGCTCTAATACTCTCTGGGCCAATGGTCTAATAGTTTTGCCCACGTAGATTTTCATACAGGGCATTTCAGAATATAGACCACTCCACTGGTTTTACAGTTTATAAAGCTTTTAAGTGGTATTCCATACCATCACTGGAGCAGAAAGATCTTTTCTTATTCACCATAAATGGGCATGCTTTGCACTTGCCACATCTGTAACTACCTTACATTTCCCCAATCCCTCCTCCAACCAATTCTGTTGGACTAATGGTTGGTAGAAGCTATGGACCAAATTCTGTCCTATCCTAGGGGCTCGTCGGGCAGTGACTCTAAGTGTAGCAGATAAACATTGTTTTAAGGCTCTATCCTGTAAAGAGATATGCCAAGTTTTCTTAGTAGCTATTAATAACATTCCAGTCATTATTATAATCCGTAATTAGTGTGATGGTCCCTTCAGACACACATGGTTTATCCTTGAATACCAGATCTCCCCTATTTGTGTATTTGGCCTTTTTATATGCTCTAACGACACCAAGTTTTGGGGTATCCACGTTCACAGAATCTTACATTGAGGTTTAATGCCTCTTTCTCAAAGCCCTCAGTAGTGGAGCAATTTCGCCGGGCTCTAATATACTGTCCTATGTGGATACCTTTCAAAAGTGAGGTAGGATGCATACTAGTTGCTTGTAAAAGGGTGTTACCTGATGTAGGTTTACGATAGGTATTAGTATGTAGTGTATTCTCCTGTCTTATAATCATAAGATCTAGGAACGGGATTTGTTGCTTGTCCATTACATAAGTGAACCGTAGGTTCCATGTATTAACATTAATTGTCCAAAGAAGGATTCCCACTCCTGTGGGTACCATCCCACAAAATGATCACATCGTCATATATCTGGCCCACAGACTGATTTTATCCGTGGCCCATGTATATTGTTCTGTACAAAAAATCTCTCTCTCCCACTCACCTAGATATAGACCTGCATAGGTAGGTGCGCAAGCCATACCCATTGCTGTCCCACATTTTTGGTGAAAGAATATACCTCCAAATACAAAAAGTTATTTTCAAGTATAATTTGCAATAATTTGACATAAACCTGGAGCTGTCTGTATACCTCAGGCCCCTAGTTGCAAATACTTTTGTATAACACTTATACCTTTATCATGAGGGATGGATGGGTACAAGGCTTCAACATCCATCGCAATTAAATAGGTTTCATCCGTGATTTTAATAGAATCAAGTCTTCTCAAGACATCTCTCGTGTCTTTGAGGTATGCGGGTAAAGTGTTAAGGAATGGGGGAGCATCTTATCCACATATCTTGAAATATCTCTGTGGGCCCTCCGACCCCGAGATGATAGGACGCCCTGGTGGGCGTTTAATATTTTTATGTATTTTGGGTAGCCAATACATGCAAGGTATTGTTTTGTAATTTGTCAATATCTAATTTTTTTTATCATTCAACTTTGAGTATTCCTTATGTTCCTTCCAAAATGCCAAACCTTTGGCTAAGGAATCCACCTCTTGTTCTATATCCTTTAATTGTTTGTTGTTTTCATCGATAATCAAGTTCATTAATTTAAGGGATGCTTCGTTAAGAATGTCATCCCATTGTCCCAGGAATTGTTCAGATAGCTTAGTTACTAAATTATTCCCTGGTTTAATTTTCCACCTCAAGCCACGTGGTATCATTTTGGCTTTAACATAATTCTCCAGGCTCGCTATCTCCCACTTTCTACGGACAATTTTACTTAATTCTTTTTATATTTATTGAATTCCCTTTCTCTTTCTGTACCACTTTCCTGTTCACTTACTTGACCATCTGAGAACGCTTCACATAAATCAGATTCCCACTCTAGGTCACTGAAACAATAGGCCATGTTGAAACAAAGTGAATGTTGCCAGATACCATGCAAAAATAAGAGAAAAAAAATCTCACCTACAAGAAGCAAGGGGAGAAGACAAGATGCTAGAAACTGGTCTTGTAATATAATCAATATACGAGTGTGGAAGAAACCATACTCTAGGTAGGTAATAGACATATAGAACTTATAAGTAAATAGATGGTTACAAATGTATGTAATAAACTGATAAAATAGCAGATGGGGTTGCGGGCAGATACAACAAAAAACTGGTGACGTGCCTTTAACGATTATTGGTCATTTAAGATACTGCACCCTTATCATAATCTAAGATAGCAGTCGTAAGTCTACAATTGCGGTCGAATTTTATGATCGCAAACGTAGATCTACGACCACAATCATAAATTTACGACCATAAATGTACACTTACAATCACCCATACAATACCATTGGTATTATACAACCATGGACATTCACACTTTTATGATATGTCCCATGGTTTGTTGATAATCTGACAACTCCACAAGCAATATTAAAAGTTTTTACATTGTTGTGATAAGTTTTTATTATTTCAAACATAAGAAAAATAAATAAAAATGAAATTTGAATATATTGGAGATTCTTGTAATAAAGTGATAAACTGTAAACCAAGCATTGTAAAATGCTTGGGTAACACCCTGTTGCTCTAGCCATGTCAGTCTTTTTTTTTTTTTTTAATTATTTATTTTATTGACACTGTAATATTCATATATGTACAAACATTGTTGATATGAAATGGATTAGTTAAGATTCATCCATGATTATTCAGTGAAAACTAGGGCCCTATTATAAAAAATCGTTATCGTTACATAAAATACCGATCGTTATCGTAAAATAACGACCGGGTTTTTACCGATAACGACCGTTATTTACCGATAACGACCGTTATTTACCGATATCGTTAAATACCGGTCGTTATCGGTAAATACCGGTGTTATTTACGATGACGGTCTTATTTACCGATAGCGGTCGTTATCGTTAAATACCGGTCGTTATCGGTAAATAACGACCGTTATCGGTAAATAACGGTCGTATCGGTAAAAACCCCGGTCGTTATTTTACGATAACGATCGGTATTTTACGATAACGATAACGATTTTTATAAATAGGCCCATAACTATGTAAAATTTTAGCAATGTAAAATTGATATATAACAAAATAATGAACAATGTTGGGAGGGGGTAGATATATAGAAAAAAAGGGGTAGTAGGAAGGTGTGGGTAGGTGGGGGAGAGAGGTCCGACTCTTAGCTTATAATAAACCTTATTATATACAGTAAATAAAGTATATCTTGTAAATGAGCAGTACGTAACGGTTAAGTGGTGATTACGGATTTGTTGTGATGAGTGTCCGTAAAGAGGATCGGGGACAAGTTTGCATGAATTTACTTTCTTTGTTCTGGAGTGTAGCATTTAATTCTCCATTCTCTTTAGATGGTTAAGTTCTTGTATCCAGATGAATTGGGGGGTAGTAGTTTTTTTCCAGTATCTTGGGATTGTTGTATGATCTGCAATTAGAAAGAAGTGGAAAAGGCTTCTCCGTGCTGATTCTATGGCATTGGTAGCATAGACAGTAGTATAATAGGCAGTGTACATGGTATTTCATTAAAAGTATTTGTTCTATAGATTGTAACGATAGTATTCCAATATGGTTGATTAGTGGGCAGTTAAACCAGATGTGGGCGTGAGTTCCGATGTCCTGGTTACATCTCCAGCATGTGTTGGGTATTGATGGAGATATTTTATGTAGGACTGAGGGCCATCTATACCATCTTGCGAGTATTTTGTCATTTTTTTCCTGTACGTGCGTTGCTATTGATAGTTGTGGGTATAAAGCTGAGTATATTGGAACAAGAATTGGGGTTGTAGGTTAGTGTCTCTTATTATCTCTTGTAGGGGTTTTAGATTTGTTCTCTGATGTTATTTGTCCAATTGTAGGGTTGTCTTGATTGGTCCAAGATCAGCAAAAAGTATCACTCTAGCCACCTGTATGGGCAATTTGCCAAGATTGTGTAGGTGCAATCCTCTGAATACCCTCTATCCTAGGGTAAGCAAAGTCCAGACAAAGATGAGGGGAGCACACTACTTGCATGGTATTTCATTAAAAGTTTTTATTCATAGATTGTAACGATAGTATTCCAATATGGTTGAATTAGTGGGCAGTTAAACCAGATGTGGGCGTGAGTTCCGATGTCCTGGTTACATCTCCAGCATGTGTTGGGTATTGATGGAGATATTTTATGTAGGACTGAGGGGCATCTATACCATCTCTTCTTATCTCTTGTAGGGGTTTTAGATTTGTTGCTGATGTTATTTGTCCAATTGTAGGATTGTCTTGATTGGTCCAAGATCAGCAAAAAGTATCACTCTAGCACACCTGAATGGGCAATTTGCCAAGATTGTGTAGGTGCAATCCCCTGAATACCCTCTATCCTAGGGTAAGCAAAGTCCAGATAAAGAAGATGAGGGGAGACACTACTTGCAAATAATACACCTCAGGTGAAGGGGGCTAGTCCTCCAAAACGTTGTTTATGTTCTTTGCACAATAAAAGTGTGTATTATTTGCAAGTAGTGTGCTCCCTCATCTTCTTTGTCTTGTCTTGATTGGTCCAGTGTAGGAACGTAGGATTAAGTCCAGGTGGGAAGGCTGGGTTATGTTTAATCTGTGTCATCTTTCCTGGTATAATGGCGATGTTAAAGGTTTGAGTGTATAATCCCAGGATTTTAAGATCATTGGTGCAAAGTAGTTTGTCGTGGGTAATAACAGGGAAGGTCAGCAAGTTTATTAGTATATGGGTACAGTGCCAACCAAAGACAATTCCTATCTATATAATACAGCAAGAAAGCTCATCAACACATTTTATTGTATCATATAGCCAACATCAAATATATACACACCATATAAATTACATTTGTTGTGAAATTTGCGCTTGCTGACACTTTATGTGTAGAAATGGATTACATGTCATTGCATGATTTCCCAGCTACTTTTACATTAGTAGAATTTTGTCTTATCCCAGTAGTACATTAGGCTTCATCATAGTAGGAACATTTACAGGGTTATTCAACAAAGTTCTTATTGTTAAAAATGGTGCTAATTTTATCCCAACCAATCAGATGTTATCTTTCAAATGTTAAATAAGATCTGATTGGCTGGGGCAAAATTAGCACCATTTTAAATAAGAACTTTTATTGAATCTCCCTGTATGTTTGTAGGGAAGATTTGTTTTGTCCTTCTGAGGCAGATTGGTTGTGACACCAGATTTCGCCCTTGTTCTTCAATCTAGGAAAAAAGGTTAAAATGACAACTTTAATCAAACTAGCATCTATCTAACATTGTTTAAAACTTACCAAACATCAACTGAACTCTCAAACAATATTCCACATGTATTTAAAGTCCAAATGTAATAATTACGTGAAACATAAACAATTATTAGGAATGTAACTAACTAATTAAATTTTGCTTGGTGTGTAACAAATATTTCAGCTGTGGTTATGCAACCCCAATCTGTGTTTCCCACATATTTGGAAGAATGTACTGTAAAGATTAAGATCATCATCGACTATAGGGTATTCCATTTTTTTACATGCAGTATCAGAAACTGCAACAGGTGTTTTTTATCCATTACATGGACTTAGGTTATGTTTAAGGAAGTGTTCTCTCAGAAATGACATATTTTAAAACTTCGGTATAATAAACCCCCCTGTGCCCCAGCCCCCAGGATCCCTTTCTTATGAAAAAATTCTGCTTGTAGCCTCTGCAATCAGCTTGTAAAGTTCTGCTCGTTTTTGGGGGTGTGGCCTCCACTCCTCACTGCTTTTTTTTCCATCTGCAGTATTAGCATGTTATAACCCCGCCCCTTTTGACCCCATGACTAATAGACTGTTCCCTCTCTTCACGTGCACTTTTTTTTGCTGCATAAGAGTTTGCTGGCACACAGAGAGGGGGTTATCATCACACAGCTCATCTACTGAACTTAGGGATCACTGACAGACAACTTACACCTCACTTGGTATTAAATAGTGAAATAAATATATGTATTTATTACTGTTTATATTGATTTCTATGTTTGTATATAGCAGTGTGTTACTGTGAGTATGTCTGTGTATAACTGTGTAAATCTGTCAGTGTGTTTGTGTGTCTGTCAGTGTGTTTGTGTAGCTGTGTGAGTCTGTCAGTGTGTTTGTGTAACTTTTTTCAGTGTAGCATAGTAGTGTAGGTAGGAGAGAGACAGCCACCCATGTTGCACAGCCCTTTCTCATTCCCATAGTGCCTGTGCATCGCTTTCAGTGTGGCATAGTAGTGTAGGTAGGAGACCGCCACCCATGATGCACAGCCCCATAGTGCCTGTGCATCGCTTTCAGTGTGGCATAGTAGTGTAGGTAGGAGACAGCCACCCATGATGCACAGCCCATAGTGCCTGTGCATCGC